>OX375880.1:96529204-96990204 GCA_947359465.1 Metellina segmentata | reverse complement strand
AAGATCGCAGTGTGTTCCTAAACCGAAACCATCTGTTTTCCATCTTTGACACGGAGAAGGCGTGTGATCTCGTACGAAATCCTCCGTTATTTACACTCTCTTCGGTTTCGAAGACATCTAACGATTTTTCTTCAAAATTTTCTAGCCACTCGACAGTTTCAGGTCCGGATGGATCTACCGTTTCGTTTCGAGGGACACACCATGAGGAACACACTCTTAAAAAGGGTATACCTCAGGGTAGTATCCTCAGTGTAACTCTATATTTTCAAAAAAAAAATAGTATATAAACCAATTGCCTCCAACTATCCAGGGTAATTTGCATGTGGATGACTTGAGCATTCAATGCCAAGGTAAAGAAAAGACATGCGGTTCGTCGAGTGACAACTTCAAGCAGCTGTCTCTCACCTGACGCGGTGGCGTGACGAGAACAGTTTCAGCTTCTCCACTCAAACGACATCCTGCGTTCATTTCTGCCGACGTCAAAACTAAGATCTTCCTAGGTAATGCTAGGATGGACTTATTCACAGACTTAAATTTGGCTCTCTTGTTTCACTTATACCCCTCATTTAGTCCATCCTGACAAGTAGACAATTTGTTGCTTGCATCAATAAAATATTTTCCGCGGGCCATGCTATAGACTTTCCTTTCACAGGGTTCATACTTGGACTCGAACAATTAAATATGCACTCATGTTCATAAGTAAGAGAATTTGCACATTATGTCTAATTTCTGAAAAACTAATGTACATATTTTAATGAAATTTGGTACGAATGTACAGTTATAGCAGAGAGATGTACCACACAAAAGTCATGGTACTTACGCATGACTGTCAGTAAAGCTCATCAGTGCACGAATGTCCAAAATCCACTTTGCGAGATCCAACCGAAAATGAGTCTAATATGGGGTAGTCCCCTCTCACAGCCAGGCAGGTCGAACAGCACTACGGCATACTGGACATGAGGCAGTTGAGGAGTCCCTGCGGCAGTCGGTCCCACTACTGCAACAACGCAGTTTTCAGCTCCGTAATGGTTCTCGGAGAGGTTTGTGAGATGCAATTGACCTCCCAAGAGCGTCCAAGACATGTTCTATAGGATTTAGATCAGGGGATTTGGCTGGCCAATCCATACACCTAATATTCTCACTTTTCAGATAAACGTCGACCAGGTGAGCCCGATGTGGACGAACGTTGTCGTCCATGAACAGGAACCGAGGGCCAACTGCACCCCTGAAGGGTCGAATATTAGGCTCTAAGATCTCCTCTCCGTACCTCATAGCAGTCAGGGACCCTCTGTCAAACACATGGAGGGGAGTGCGACCGTTCAACATGATGCCTGCTTAGACCATGACACCTCGACCACCATAGTGGTCCATTTCCCGGATGTGGGAGGGATGGTATCAGGTCCCAGGTTCTTTCCAGATGAGGGTACATCGAGAATCAGTATCCAGGCTGAATCTCGACTCATCCGTGAAGAGCACGGTGCTCTACTGAAGTCTGGTCCAAGACTGATCTTGTCTGCACCATGCTAAAAGCTGCAGTGAGCGGGACTTAAACAGCGGATCTTCTGTCGTAAAGCCTTCGTGCAACAGTAATCCGTGAAACTCGAGTACCAGTAGCAACATGGAGCGCTCGTGAGAGCTGTGAAGCTGTAGCAGTCCTGTGGTGCCACCCTGAAAGTGCCAAATAACAATCCTCATTGGTCGTCATGGCTCTTCGACGACCTTGTTCTAGAGTGCCTATATAATAAGAGTGGCGACATACGGGAAACACTTTCTGATTGGCTTAGAGACCTTTTCTACCGCCCGAGGCGGTCTTTTCCTAGCTCCCGTAGACTTAACATGGGAGCTTTTTGTGCGTTCGAGAAAAGCGTGTGTATATTAAATTAAAAAGAAAATATAGCTTATTCATGTTCCATTTCGTGTTCTAGAATGTTTATTTATTGTTTTTTTAGTGTTTTGTCAGTATAAATTTGAAAACTTTTTAAGTAAATAGGGTTTTTTTTTAACAACATGTGTTTCCCGCAATCAAGTTAGCGCGTTGTGCAATCCATCTCATCAATTACGCATGAAATTCGGCGTTTATATGTTTCATTTATATCGAATGTATCCATACTATAACAATCATATGCTTTTTGGTCTCCTTAAAATGATATATTAATTCGCCCAGCAACCTTCTTTGAGACGATTCTGGTAGAAAAATGGCTGCCGCGCATGCGCATTGGGCCAAATTTGGTCCCTTGTCGCCACACTTATATAGGCACTCTACCTTGTCGCTGTCTTCTTGATATGGATCCAGTGTCTTGAAATAGTTTCCACGCACTGCAAACACTAGGAGTTACACGGAGCTACTGAGTCACCTGCACTTGCGATTGCAATGCCTCCAATCGACCGACGATTTTCCATCTCATTCCGTCATCCATACGTTTGTGGCTACTCATTTTTCCTGATAGCTTATAGTCCGGAAGGCTGCGACATTTGGAGGGTGATTATTTTACACCGGATGATTTTATTACCAGTAAGTGGTTTTGGATCGATAATATAGTAAACGAAAATCAGCTGGTCTAGTTCGGGTGGGTGTAGGGGCATTCGGAACATGCAAAATAAAATTTAATATTTTACACAGGCTGAAAATTTATTTACATTTAATTTGGACTATTTTATGATGTTTTTCTGGTATTCAGCTGGTATTCTCTGAGGGTGGGTTACACTTTAGCTTTTCGTTTGTTTATGAAAAAAACACGATTTGTAAAAATATTTTACACCGTATGAAAATTTCACACGAGATAGTCGTTTAGCTATTAATAAAGAAAATAATGTTCAGCTGGCTCTGTAGATGTGGAAAGACCTTCAGCTGATGCTGTGAAGTGGTTGCGCGCTAAATTATATTCGAGCACCGTGCGGTATCTTCAATCATCCAGCCACTACCGTGCCACCTGAATGGGATTTTTTAAATGTTACCTTTCATACGATATCATATACTCGAGTTTCGTGTGGTGTAAAATTGATTTGATTTGGAAAACATTAGCAAACATCAGAAAAACATTCAGAATTTGAAGAGTTTTTTTTTTATCGTATGTTTTATTTTGTTATTTCTCAAAAGCGGAAAATATGATTTATTATGACATATATGAAGATTAATAACATTAATAATTAAATATACATTAATATTATTATGTGAGAATATTAACAATTAAATATTCTCACTATAGGAAACATCAAAATCATCTGCAATATCGGTATCATCGTCTTCTAGTCCACTTTCTTCAGAATATTCATCAATATTAATTTCCTGTGAATTGTCTGCATCATGTTCTGCTTCAGGGTCATCTGATCAAATAAAGAATATTTTTAGTTTAAAATAAGTGTAGTAAATTGAAAATAAACGTCAGTTATACTTGCAGTATTCTCGTCATTAGTGAAGCTCTCTAACGATGGAGGTAGCTGGTCACCTTCGACTCATTTGAAACTGTGTCTTATATCTATATTATCGCCCAACAATAATCAACTGGCTAATCTAAACCGATTGGCTCCTTTTCGTGCACATGTTTCCACAAAGCTCCGGTTTCCTAAGAAAGCAGTGCTGTTATCTAGCTCAAATAGCTCTGAAAACAGTCGGAGACGGGTTTTTTTCGTGCAACGGTGAATATTTTTGAATAAAAATGAGTGCAAACGTTATTTGGACCAGCAAAACTGAAGAAAATTTCACTGATTTTCTATGAAATCCTGAAGTTTTATATAATGTAACGAGCAGACTCTAGAAAAGTTTAATAAATATACTATGTGGGCGAAAAGTCCAGGACATATTTCGAAATTTAATATAAAATCAACCAATTGTCATACGACAGTGCGGTTTTCACAAAATTCCTTTACATAATAGCATCAAGTTATTATTTTTATTTTGGCATAAAACAATTTTAAAAAAATTAAAAGCGTAGTTTAAAGTATGGATAGCACTGTACCAAAAAACAATTTCAAAATTGTACACAAATATTTACAATGCATATTAGAATTTATTAGAGGATTTTTGTCACAACATGCTACCATAATTAAATGTGGGCACCCTTTGTGGCTCGAGCCACATCTTACCGATACTCAGTTTCAATCCAGGTATTTGCTAACATGTCTTGCGGAAAAGTGTTGATTACTTACATGATTCTGTGTCTTCAAATCTTCAAACAATTGAACTATTATTATTTTTTTGGCAAAAAAATTACTTGAAGCCATATTATTACTAGTCTTTCACTGACCAGCTAGACAGCATCCATGAGTCACCAGACCCTCAAAAAATTCAAGGGCCTGCAAAGGATCCGTCTCAAAACACTCCCGGAGAGCTGGAGACAAGAGAGGGTGTTCTTTGGGAACGCACTCTCCTCACCACATTCAGGGCCCGATTTAGAAAATTTGGTATAGTAGGCACAAGACGCAGGAAAGGGCCCCCCATGTTATTTGTTCATCACAAAAACTAATTTTATAACAATAATTGGTACTTACGTATTTGACTGTTTACCGTTTCACAGATGTCACCAAAATGTTTGAGAAAATCGTGACATTACTTGTAACTCTTGGCAAAACAAAATAAAGCAGTTGAAAATTAAAAACATAATAGTTAGATAATTAATATAATTACAAGAATGTGGTAGTGGGGGAAACGGTCGACGGACATCTACGTAAATACCCAAAAATTTATGTAACTACTTTAAAACTTTTAAAATTTTTTAGATACTTTTGAAATTTAGGGGCCCTAATATTTAAGGGTATAATATTTATTATATAATAAGGGGGGCCTAATGATAAATCAGGGCCTGACCACATTCAGAGCATACTGGAAACTCCTTAATACCGTGGTTATAAAAACAGCTCCGCAAGTGACCACTAGCAAATCTAGACAATACCCCAGGTAGCACATATATGTCGGCCAATATCGAGAAAAAATATTGGCCAATATTGCCGTCGATATTGGCCAACGTAAAAATGTACCCCCCCTGGCGACGTCGCCCCAATATCGTTTTCCGACATTGGCCAACGTAAAAATGCCATCGCCCCAATGTCGTTTTCCGACATTGGACAATATAGTTTACCGACATTGATAGATATTGTTTTCCGACATTGCTCAATATCGTTTTCCGACATTGGCCAACGTAAAAATGACCCCCCTCTGGCGACATCGCCCCAATGTCGTTTTACGACATTGATAGATATTGTTTTCTTGACATTCAATGTTTGTTTTTTATCATTGCTCAATATTAGCTTTTAAGATACTTTTCGATGTTTTTTTCAACATTATTCAATATCTGTTACATAATATTGGGATATTTTAATTAAATTTTCTTCTTATGGCATGTGATTGTTTATTTAGAGGGTACACAAGATTACAGCCATCTTAAATTTTGTAAAATTAAAAAAAATATTAATCATTAAAAAAATATTTATATAATACAATATTTTAGAACATTAAAGAGAACATATTCTTTTATATTGTTAAAAATATGTTTTTATTACAATTTGTGTAACTGTTGTATTGTATAGTACATAATAGAAAATTGTGGGCAACTTGGCTTTTTAAAACCTAAACAGGCATCCATTATCAAATCAGACATTCTAAAATCCATTTTCCCCTTTAAATTTACTCCTTGGTAGCTTGAAAAAAAATTGCAAACATAAAACACGTACAGGTACCATTTTTGTGATTTCAATTCAAAAAATAGTTTTAGAAAAATATTCCAGTCAGAAATGTTAGCTAAGCTGCTGATACCCAGGTGGCACAAGAATATCAGATGATATTGTATAATATCTGCTCCGACAAAAAATGATATCATAATGACCCCCTCTTTTTATCGGATGATGTCGTTGCTCGACATAATTAAACACATTATGACATAATCCGATACAACTTTGATATCTTTTCTTTGCCGTAGCTCTATAGCAGTTTATATAGTGTTCCGACATTTTTATATCGGCTTTCATTATCAATCATTTCATTTCAATTGACACTTTGTCGACATTCTTGTATCTGTTTCCTGACATAGCTCAATTCAGGAAACAGATACAAGAGAGCATTTTGTCCTTTTACTATTTCATAGCAGCCCATCTTCTGGTTTTTGTTGAGTTTTTCAAGTTGAAATTAGCTATAAAATCATCAAATTGTTTCTACACAAATTGCATTTGGCATAAAATGTTACATTAAACAGTTGTATAATTTTAGACAAGAAAAACCGAGTAAAAAGGCTATAAAAACCAGAAGATTGGCAGTCATGCTATTTACTTACAATCAAACAAAGAAAAACACTTAGGGTGAAGGGGTTAATATATAAAATTGGAAATGTTAAAATAATGGCAATCATTAAAGACTAAAATAATTTTTATTTTCAAAGATTTATGAATGATTCGTTATTGTCGTTGCCTTCGTGTCTTTCATCACTGTCTTTCTTTTGCTCACTGGACATCTGTCCTTGGCAACTACAAGGCCGGAAGTGATGGTGGACTACTTCCAATGGCGGGCACTAAGGACTTGTCCTTTGGCCACTACGAGGCCGGAAGCAGCTATATTATATATAGCAGCTAATATTTTAATTTATTTTATTAAGTGCATATTTTAAATTGTTGTTCCATTTCTTTTGTAGAAATCTAATTCTATTAAAACTCATTATTGCCAATAGTATAATCTATATCTCAAACCAGTAAAATAAATACAAACATCAAGCTGATGCCTGTATTACAATACAGCTTGATAAACAGTTGCATGGTATGTAATTCTAAGAACTGATTCAGATTTATATAATTTTGATTTCATCTCAAAATAGATTACTTCCCGAAACTTCTGTTAAAAATTCAATATTGTTAGAAATGTTAAATAAGAAAAAAAAGGGGCACATTGCATATTGGCAGAAAAATGAACAGTTCTTACAAATTTCATTTAAATAGAATTTTCCATAAGTTTTAAAAAAATTCACAAATCACAATTAAAATAATTTTTTTTATTGTAAGACAGATTAAACCCTGGGAACTGTCAAACATTCCAATCAGGTACACTCTTCGAAGTCACCCCTTCGACAAGTCAGATTATTCGATGGGTGAATTCTTCGGCCATCTCAAACTGCCGCACCAGCGAACGCTTTTCCAAACAACTCTGACAGATAAAGTCATGACAACAAGTCATGAATAAGAACACAAACAGCAACCTGTGACACAACAGAAGTAGACAATTAGAACAAGTGTTACCCGATTGCTAAGCAAAGATGAGTTACAGTTAGTAATTATTCTCAACACCCTCCCTTAATAACATTAACATACATTTTTGTCTTAGTTCAGTCTAGGTTTACGTTAAGATTTTGTAAACAAATCAGCAATTTGGTATTCAGTTGCAACATATACAATATAAATGTTTAATAATTTTACAATATCATGAGCATACTTCAATTTAATATCGAAGTGTTTTAATCTGGCACAATTATTTTCATTTAATATGGCCTTAATGACGGACTGAAGCACAAAATTTTGTCGCATGCGTATCAATACAAAAAAGGCTCGTTTACAGAACAAAAATAGCTGTAGAAAAGAGAAGGTGCAGTTTTTCAGTGGTGGTTTATTTTAAAATAGTACTGATCCAATAAAATTATTTTTTTCAGGTCATTTAACAAGAAATTAATAATTTTCAGTGAATTATCACAAATCAGTCAGTTCTCATCAGAATTAAAACTGGCTTTAAAAAATATATATATATCAGCTTACTGTAAAAACTCTTGTTTTCATAAATGTCTTAATGTAATAGAAATTACTAAAATAAAATAGCACTAGCTAAAAATAAGTTGTTAACTTTTGTTGTATTTTGTACTTAAAATACAATTATCTCAAAATCAGTTTTTTGCAATTTTGCCAAAGTTCAAAGTACTAAGGCTTTTTGATAAATGCACTTAGAGTTAAACTGTTTACATTTTTTAGGTCTTGAATAACTATTTGATAGACACAGAGAGAACTTTTTGTATGAATAGCTCAGAAAAATTTATAAAAATTAATAAACAAAAAATTTGACATTTTTATAGAAATTTAACACATAACGAGTAAAATATTTTTTTTTATGAAAACTCATAAATAAATTTTTTTAAATCTCTCGCTAGGTCTTTTGCATATACTATAACAATATTGTAAAAATTTATTTCACCAAAAATATTGAAAAATGACAGATTAAATTGCAAATAAAAACAATTTTTTTTATTGATTATTGCTTTAAATATGTGCTTAATTAATGTTGTGTAGCACAAATACATCCTGCATAGCTTTAGCCAAAGCCAAAATTTCTTCCTCCAGGCAGCTTCTATTGGCTGCTCTTGAATTTGGCTCAGACAGTAATATAAATTATCACAGAATATAAAATATCTGGATGTGTTGTCATGGATAGGTACAATAATGCACCTACAAATTCCTGATTGGGTCCATGGAAAGTTTCATCTTGCACGAAACACAATGGTGTCGCTTTAGGCACTAGAGGAGTGTCGGCTGGTTTACACTGAGTCATTTTGAATTTATTTAAAATTTTCTCAACATAGGCCTTTTCCTCTAAGCAAAGTTGTTGCTGAGAAAACTTAATACATATGCCCAGAAAATCTTTCACAACTTAAGCCTGGACATTTCGAACTCATCACTTAGAAGTTGTATTACCACTATGACCACTGATTCATAGGAACCAGCAATCAGTAGGTCATCAACATACAGCACTACTAGGGGGCTCCGCCCCTGCTCGTCAACCCCTGTGTACCACTGTCACTGTTTCAGTTTTTAAAGACTTTTTAAAAATTTGCAAACACGACTATTGTTGTCGTTGTAGCCCATGGGTTGTACCCTAAATAAGATTTCATCGAGTTCACCATTGAAATGGAATGAAATAATGGGTGAGCCGGAGAACTTAGGCCGAAGGCCTTCTATCTCCCTCGGAAAGTAGTTGGGAACAGAGCAGGTTTTCAAGTTCACTGAAATATGTAAGGTAGAGTGAGTGCAGTTGGTTGACCAATGAAAAACAGGTGGCTTAGAAATTGGGCAGATCAAGGACGAGTCCAATTGGTACAGTACAAAAGATGCAAGATGACAAGGAAGGCTTAAGACTAATTAAATTAAATAAAGAAAAAAGTAAAGCAGGAGATTTAAAAAGTAAAACATTAAGGATTAAGAATGACTCTGGGTCTTTTATTATATTCCGGTTGACGAGGGTCATATCTGGGGATACACTGGATGGCAGGGTTATCAATTAATTCAAGTTTAGCATAAAAATTAGTAGCAAGTTTACTGAAGTAAATTTTAAGTTCGGTAATTTCAAGATCTTCGCGAATTTTAGCGTTTCGGTAGTACCAGGGGTAACCACTGATAATACGTAGAGTAGAATTTTGAAGAGATTCAAGTTTTTGGAGGGTAGTTTTCGCTGCGTATCCCCAGACAAGACTGGCGTAGCTGATTTTTGGTCTAATCATGGCTTTGTAAAGGAGCAATTTGTTGTCGATTGAAAGAATAGAATTTCGACCTATTAAGGGGTAAAGGGTGGACCTAGCGGCGATGACTTTGTTCCTTAAAGAAGTGATATGGGGTTTCCACGTTAGGCGAGAGTCTAAAGTGGCTCCAAGATAAGTACATTTAGGGGACCAAGGTAATTCATTGCCGTAAAAAATAGGGGGATCAGGAGTATTCCGTTTCTTAGTAAAGTAAACAGCTTGGCATTTGTCTTTGTCAACATTGATTTTTATTTTCCAAGCAGTAAGCCAGGATTCAAGTGAGTGTAAGTAGTTGTTGAGTGTATTCATGACATCTGTAGGATCATGGTGTCTGGCTAACACAGCTGTATCATCTGCAAACATGCAAAGCATTGATGATTGATCTTGTGGTATGTCGTTCACATACAGATTGAATAGTTTGGGTCCTAGGATTGAACCCTGTGGAGTGCCAGCCTGAATGGCATGAGTGTTTGAAAGGGTCTTGTTTACTCGAACGACGAAGTGCCTACCTGTTAAGTAGGAAAAAAGGAGTCTGATGAGTGAGGCAGGGATGCCAAATGTAATTAATTTGTGGATGAGTCCGTAAATCCAGACCCTATCAAAGGCTTTGGCTATATCTAGGAAGATCGCACCAGTACTTTCTTTGTTTTGGAAACCTTCCAAAATATGCTCAGAAACTCTTAGGAGTTGATGGGTGGTAGAAAGCTGTTTTCTGAAACCAAATTGGTCAGGTATAAGGGTATTGGCTTCATTGCAGTAAGCTTCTAGCCGTTTATTAATAATAAATTCGGCAACTTTACTGAGGACTGGGAGCAAGCTAATTGGCCTGTAACTCTCAGGTGATCTATTGCTTTTGTTTGGTTTCAGTATAGGGACAATAACAGCTGTTTTCCAAGACTGGGGGAAATGTCGTAATGACAAAATGAAGTTGATCAAGTGGGTGATTTGAAAAACGGTTTTTAGAGGGAGTTTTTTGAGCATAGTGTTTGAAAGCCCATCTATTCCAGGGCTTTTCTTGGTTTTGATCTTCCCAATGTATTCAATAACCTCAGACGGGCTGGCAGGCTGAATAGAGTCAGTAGGTGTGGTGCTAAGAAATTCAGTAAGTGAGTCATTAACCAAATTAATTGTTTCTGGGTCATTATTGTCATTTTCCTTGAACTGTTGTTCATAGCTGGAAGCAAGTAATTCAGCTTTGTCAGGGTCTGTGTATGCAATGTTAGCCTGGCCCCTAAGGGGCGGAATGCGGTTTGAAGTCTTTTTGTATCTCCTCACTGCCTTCCAGAGGGATCCATCCTTTGTTGACAGTGAAGTGATGTAATCAGTCCAAGACTTTTGTGTGTATTGTTGGATTGAATCCCTGAACTTCTGTTGGGCTCGGTTCATGTTTTGTTTGTCCGTAGGGTCTCGCGTTCTCTGCCAAGTCTTTCTGGCTCGGTTTTTTATTTTGATTAATTCCCTAATTTGGGGGGGTAGGGGACTGCCTTGTTCCTTGTGCACGACTCGACCAGTCTCTTGATAAGCACTAGTGATAGTATTAGTGACCTGCGAAGCGAAATAGTTAAGCTCTTCCTTCGTTTTAATAATAGGTACAATGTATGGAATGTCATTTAGCGATTGGGAAAACTTCTTCCAATTTGGTCGAAAGTATCCCTCCGCCTGGGTGGATTGCGCTTGTGTGTCAACAAACAACATAACTGGATTGTGATCACTTGATAGCTCTTGGAGCGATTCAATGTTACATTGGAATGGTACATTCCTGATCAAAGCCAGATCTATTGTTGTTGCACTAGCGGTTCTATAACGAGTGGGTGTGTCGGGTGCAGTAATTTCTAGTCCTGCGTCTTGCGCAAAGGAGTAGAGTAGTCTTCCTTGGAAATTGGTATTACTGCAGTTCCAGTGAGTGTGGTGTGCATTCATGTCTCCAGCTAGGATAATTGAGGAGTTTAACCCTAGAAGGGTTTCAATGTCCCAGGTGAATTTGGCTGTGGCATTACATTTAATATAGGTGGAGACAAGTGTTAAGGGGGGGGGAGGTTGTGAATTCTAATAGTGATTGCAGTGGCTTCAATTACATGTAATCTAGGTGTTGTTTCTCTATAATGTGAGATAGAGTGTTTGATGTAGGTTCCAGTGCCGCCTCCACGGCCAATGGTTCTTGATGTTCCATGAAAGGTATAATTTGGCAGTAAGGCGTTTTCGCCTGATTTAAGGAAAGTTTCCTGTACTAACAGGGCGTCAGGAGAATGCTCATTTACAAAGGCTCGTAGTTCATGGATTTTACTACGAAGCCCCCATGCATTCCAAAAACACAGTTTCAGGCCGGTGTTGGGTGTTTTCATCATTAGACAATATTTAGATATTTAGCAAGCGTGAATAGCTTGTCGGAAGGATTGCTTTGGCTTTTCAGCTCATGAAGCATTTGCGGTAAGTTGTTAAAACAGCTGAGCACTGTCTTGATTTCTTTAAGTAGCTCAAGTAGCTGTGGCAGATCACCATTAGGAGGGATAAAAGCACCGGCCTGTGTCCGGGGTGCCTCAGGTCTCTTCATGTTAGCGTCAGCTGTCGAATGCATGGGAGGGTTGTTCATAGTAGATGTTTGTTTGGGCTTTAATGCCTCAGCAAAAGAAAAGGATGGTCGAATGGGTTGGCTGGTGAATGATCTTTGTTTAGGGCGTTTAAAACAGCCGCGATAATTAGCAGTGTGCTGTTCCTGACAATTAGCACATATTGGTTTTTTCTCTTTATTTGTGCATTCATTTGACCTGTGAGGACCACTGCACACTACACATTTAGTAGGCATTCGACAGTTGACGCTAGAATGGTTATACATCTGACAGTTATAGCATTGTGGTATACCCTGTCGATTTATGAATTTTTCCACTTTGATCATAATACTACACAATTCATTTAGTTCATAGATATTAGTAGAATTTTCATTATTTATTAAGTGGATTTGATAGATGGGTAACATTTTATTTTTAATTTTAAAACTTTTGAGCTGGTTTACCTGCTCAACTTGAAATCCTAGATTTAGAAGTTCTAGTCTAATTTCTTCAGTAGGGGTGAATGCAGGTAGACCCTTTATGACCACTTTAAGAGGTCTTTCGTTCTTTTTAGAGCGAAAATAGTAAGGAGTATTTTTCTTATCAAGGTAATTTGTTATGGTTCTGTGATCATCACTGGAGCTAGGGTAAATGTTAAGCATATCCCCGCTTAATTTCCCTGGTACTTTCGTACCAACAACATCTTTCAGTTCACTAAGGAACACTTTATAGTTATCTGTCAAGTTAACAATAATCGGTGGAATTTTTGAAGAGACCTGATGCACCTCAGCTGCGTCATCAACAGTATTATCAATATCTACACTATTTACGTCATTAGCAACAATATTTACATTACATACATTATTGTCAGTTTGAGTAGGGTTAACTTTGCTAGTATAATCATGGTCAATTTTAGGGTTAGGGTTAGCTATAGTTTTAGTTGACTTGGTCAACTTGCTAGGAGACACAGGGTGTTGTCTCTTATTGGATAATCGTTTAGTAACTAATGTCATCTTAGCATCTAACAGTAGAGTAACCAATTTGGACTCACCCCGTAAGTGCTCCAACTTCTTGTTAAAATTGTCCAAGTTTAGGCGGTTGATTGTGAGTTCGTCAGTCGATTTGCTCAACTTGACAATATCCTGGAGCATGTCCACGTAATTGGAAGTTTGTTGTAGTTCACTTTCAATCAGGTCACAATGACTTTTAAGTGATTCGTAGGGTAGGTCGTTTTGAAGGTATTTGTATTCCGGCGGGATGCACACTCCTAGGATAGTAGCACCAGGGCTGGTTACTTCCATATCATCACTTGGAGGGGTTGACATGTTGACACAACACTAACACACTTGTAGTGGTAATCCAAGGTAAATCAAATCCAGGCGGTTAGGCACAGTCTTACCAGAGCAGCAGGGGAACACGACTTTCACGTGTAAAGCCCTGGTTATCTGGCTTTGTGGGAAAATCCAGGAAAATTCCCGTCGAATTTATCCAACTAATCGATAATTAACGTGGATAACTGATTGCTGAACTAACATAACGTACGCGTATTTGCGCGTAAGTAATCCAACAGGATCAGACAAATGGCGAAAATCCCAAGAGCGATGTAAAAACACGTCTTACTCGGTCAAGCGACAGAGCGGAGAGTTCACCATTCAAAACAGTCTTAACATCTAGTGCATAGATTCATTTCCCTATGGAGAACAATGACAAAAACCAGTCGTAGTGATGGCATACTGATGTTCTTTAAAAAGAAAGAAATAGCTAGTAAAATTATGTATAGTTTTGTTTTATCACTGAATATAAGCTGCAAATTTTTTGTAAAGTTATAAATCTTAAATGATAAAAAGTTAGGACAAAAAGTATATATTTGGTTAGAAGAAAAATTTGGTGTAAACTAATTTTTTAGAATGAATAATATTCACAATACTTCACCTTTTGAAGTTAGTTTTTTTTTTTAAATGAAATTAATCAAATCACACAAAACTTGAAAAGAACAAGCAGTTTTACCCATGGTCACAATTTTAAAGCTTCACATCTCAAATTTATTGATTGATTTTTTTTTAATGTTAAAAACATTTGGTATAGTCTTTATATAAAACAAAAATCAGTTAAGTTTTTAAATGTTATGTTATGCTTGAACAATATATTTAAACCTACTTTGAAAATGTCCCACTAATATTAATAATTAATGCAAACAGAACTCTGTTGACATACTAATAACTTACTTTCCAAAACAAAATAATCTATAACAATAAAAGATGGAAATAGCATTGCACAAAATCGAATGTAACTTGGGAATTTGATACAGTAACCGATGAATATTTACACATTAAAAAATAGTATACTGACAATGTAACAAACTACAAACACGGGCTAAAACTTCATCAATGGAACAAGTGAATGTGTTTAATTATTCGTATTTAAATATTATTAACATTGCAAAATAATGTACAGAAATATCCTTACCTCATAGGACTTGCACTTTTAGGGATGACTGCTCTTATTCACTGCAAGATTCGGCGAAAAATCGCCGCGGTCTCGGCGGCTGCATCTCACCCGTTACGTGCCAAAAAAATAATTAGAAAAACTTTTATGCAGAGTAACATGCGTGTTCGCTTGTCAATTTTTGATAATATGATGGCGGTCGGCAACCCAAACAACGAACACGTGACCAAGCATAGCTTCAGCTCAAAATTAAATATCGGCCAACATTAGATTAACATCGTTTTTTGGATATTGTTTTCACAATGTCGCCAAATATCGGTACAATATCGGGAAAAATTGCGTAATATTTAAATTATAAAAAATATGGGTAAGACAACATGGGGTCATTATTTACAGTATTACTACATGATTATAATGTTATTAAAAGCGTTATTTACAGTCTTCCTCGTTTTATAAAACTAAACGATATCTGCCAATATCGACAGATATCGTAATTCCGACATTCGACATTCACAGACATTCAAAACATTGGCCAATATTGGTAGAATGTTGGCCAATGTTGTTGTGCTACCTGGGACCGTCTGGTTAGTCTATCACAAAGCCAATTGATCTCCCTGGACTATCCCACCCATACCATTCATGGGGTGGGGGTGGGGACTCATCACACCTTTCAGTCCTTGATTTTTCTGGTGGAGAAATGTTTGTCAAATGTGAGGGAGGAGTCAGAATGAAAGATGCCATGCTCAGGTATTTAGTGAAAACCGCAAACTAATGTGACAATTGATTGATTTTATATTAAATTTTAAAATGTGTCATGGATTTTTCGCCCTTCCTGAATTACTATAAAACCTTACATTGTGTTTGTGACCATTGTGTAAATACGAAAGTTTTAGTGGGAATTCCTCCCCACTTCTGAGTCATGTGGGTGTGGTGTGGTAGTATGGAGAAAGGGATGAAAAAAAAAATATTTTTCTCCGCATGCAAAATGAAAGCGGAAACGTAAAAAAATAATTTTTTGAGCGTTCACCGGGATGATGAAAAAAGATGGCATGGTTCCAAGACTGACTGCAAGGTCAAGTGAGTAGAAAAATCAAGATTGGAGTTATTCTTCTTTCGCGGAAGAAAGGCGTTGAAGAACCAGGTGGAGAATAAAACTATTAAATGCATTTAAAAATCTTCTAGATTGAATTTTAAAATTTCGGCACGACCCAAAAATTGCAAAAATTTTGGACTACCTGATCTGTGTGCCAAATCTCATTGCTGTAAGTGCCATAGATCGTCAGGATTTTGCGACCATGAAACAAAACAAACAGACAGACAAAACAAACAGACAGACAAACAAACACTTCCTTTTATAATGTTAAGAGAAGAGATGCACTTGTAGGGGATCTGTTCTGTGGTGCTGAGTCATATTTGACCATGCTGGGCCTAACAGCTTCGAATGGTTAGATGTTGACACACAATGTAGAATTTTAGTGTTCATTGAATAAAAAAACAGATTGAAAAATTTTCAGTCGAAAACAAATTATAAGTTTGGAAGATTTTTCAAGTTCATTTTAAGATGGGTTTACTTGTGAGTTTTTTATTAGCTTCCAATTGATATGTCCTTTATAGTTGGTAAATATTGTATTAAACTAGGAAATGTGTCTTTATTTTTGTGCATGGTGATTAATTACTTTTGAAAGAATTTGTCATCACATCCCCGGCATAAAATCATAAACATATATTATCTATCGTTTCTCAGTTATCATTTCAATTGTATTTTCATAGATCAAAAGTACTTTGGAGAGCCACTTTTCTAAAAGCATTCGCATTGCAACACAAATCAAGAAAAAAATAAAACTTATCACCTCACATCTTGATAACTTGTAATCTATTACAAAACATTTTGCCATCGATGCTGATATTTTACCTTTGTTTTCGCTCTTTTTAAATGAAACACGTGTCGCAATATGCTGTATGGAAAAGTTTCATTTACGCAGAGAAACATGCGCAAGTGCTCTGTTTTGCTTACAGTTGCGCAACCAATCTCAAACGATCGCGCAAGCGCAATATAAGGGGAAAGAAAAGATAAAACATTCCTTTTCGTTGTTCGTTCACGTGCTGTCATTTGAAGGAATTTAAATATTCTGAGAAACTGATTCAGAGCTTGAAAGCCAAAAATCCTTTTCATTTATCATGGTTGGAAATTTTTGTGATGGAAAATTTTGGGTAAGTTCCTTTAAAATATTGTTTTGTTTGTTTTCTGTGAAAACGATTTTGCTACATGTGAACCGGCAAAATGCTGCTCGCACGTGAACCGGCAAACTGCATTTCTTGTACAAATACGATTATTTAATTTTATTTTCTTAATGACTGATTTGTTGACTTTCTAAAATGTTTATTTTCTTAATGACTGTTTTATTGACTTTCTAAAATGTTTATTTAAGGAACCTGAACTTAAACTGCGGATTTCAATGCTTGAACAACCTAATTTTGACTTTCTGTTTCCGAAACAAACCGCGATTTTTATTTTGACCTCATTCTTTTTACAAAAATAATTTTGTATGTATCTCGTGATCTTGCTCTACTTTCTGCCTCCTATTGATTTGCAAAAACGAGTCAAGTTGGGAAGAATAAAGAACACTGTACCATCAACAATTGATGGTAATTGTAACCCGTCAACAGTATATACAAAAAAATCATTTGGCATTGAAAATGTGGTCATTCGAAGATAGTTATAGAATAAATTTTCAAAAGGAATCTGATTCAGAGCCTGTAAACCAAAAGCCTACTGTCCTTTTATCATGGTTGGAAATTTTTGTGATGGAAAATTTTTCGTAAGATCCTGCAGTATAATTGTTTTGCTTGTTTTCTGTGAACACTATTTTGCTGCACGTGAACCGGCTAAAAGCATTTCTTGCTCTCACAATTATTTCTAAACAAGAACACCTAATTTCACCTACTTTATGTCTGCTATTTTGAAATAAGACTGGATAATGTTCAAAATTTGTTGACTTTCTCTTCACATTGTTAATACAAAGGTTGTGATACAAATGCGCATATTCCTTTTGTTTTTTTTTTAAGTTTTTTTAAGTACCTGGACTTAAACTGTATATTTTAACCTCATTGTTTTGCAAAATTGAGTCTAGTTGGGAAGAATCAAGAACACTACCATCATCAATTGATGGTAATTGTAATCCGTCGAATACTTATCCAAATAATCATTTGACAGTAAAAAGTTTCGCCAATTTGGCATTATACTATTATCCTGTCCTTGAGTTCTAATTTAAATTAGTGGAGCATTACACACCTGTATAGATCTGTTTGACATTTTAGTGTGCTTAACACAAGTGACAGAATGTTGGTGCATGTCAGACTGTAGCAAGTTAACCATCTATTTTTCTATTTTTAATATTCTTCTTTTCTATTTTTTGTTTGGAGCCTGATATTTTTTTAACTCTTTGGCGTGCTAGATTCAAAAAAGAAAATAGTTTTTTCTATCAGCTTGACAATGTGGGGTTTTGTGATTTGTTTTCCTTATGTGTTAATTGGTAATCAAGAAAGTTAAAATAGGGGTTAAATTATCGGTTGCAATTTGGACTAGGAAAATAGAAACAGAATCGACCCAATTAGAACAGCTAGATAATTTAAGATAACTATGAGATATCACATAATACTTGCTTGAGTAGTAAAGGAGAAAATTAAGAAATGGCCGTGTTCTCTGGCGACATATATGTATTATACAACTACCCTACAATAATGGACCTGATGTCAGCAGATTTGCAAAAAATCTGACTACTTGTTTGGGGTGTTTTTCATTGTTGGTCTGGGACCTTTGCATGTTGGTCCTGGTAAATTGAATGCTGACACCTACATGAACATTTTCAACAATCAGGTTCTTCCTTTGCTCTGGCAATTTTATGGAATGGACGAATGTTACTTCCAGGACGATAACGTTCCATGTCATGTTTCAGCCTCTGTCAAGCAGTGATATCAAGATATGGACTGTAAAACGTCTTCCCTTGTCTGCTCGGAGTCCCGTTCTAAACCTCATAGAACATTTGTGGGATGAGTTAGGCATCGCTTACAGACCAAGGAACCTCTTCGAAAAATCTGCAGCTGAGTTGCCGACATTCTTGCAGCAGGAATGGACACAAATATCCATAAGCTGTGTATCAAAACCTTATTGAAAGTATGCCCAGAAGGGTTGCTAGTGTAATTGCAGCAGGTGGAGACCATCCCCTATTAAAGCATGTATTATTTCCCTTATACCATCCCATCTTGCTGTCCGGTCCATTATTGAAGTGTAGTGTATATATATTAAATATATACTACATATATATCTATTGTAAACGGAAGTGTCTGTTATGTGCACGTCCCCGACTAATCTACGGCATTTACAGTAATGGGATTTAGCCCACTGGTAGTCCGAATTTTTTGCAATTTTTGTTTTGAAGCACGAATCTTAAATTCAATCTAGAACATTGTAAAATTGATTTAATGACATATTTAACTACGATTTTCCTTTGAATGGCAATAGGATAAGATTCTAAATTTATTTCTTACCTTTTCATTGTGTAGAGGAAGGATTTTTCAGTGAACGATAAAAAAACAAATAAACTTTTAACTGGAGTTATATAATTCTTTACTACCATTAAAGATGGAGTAAAAATTTCAACAGATTTAAATTTGCGGAAAATTTTACATTAGATGGATACCTAAAAATATGATTTCTTCAAATCAATTCTTAAATTGTAACTTTTTTATATTTGTTGCAGTATGAACGTCGCTGCAAAGAATGACCTTTGTTTGATTCGAGAAATCACAGATTGCATTTCCTGCGCACAAACGATTCCACAGCAAAAGAAAGCAAAACAAACATTTTGACTTTATTTTTTCAGTTCTTTTTTGTAAAATCGAGATCCTTAAAGATTAAAAATTTCAACATGTTTGAAATCTGGAAAATTTTACACCAGATAAATACCTCATACAGTGATCTCTCACTTATGCGCAGGCGTTGGGGACAGCGAAAAAAACGCGTATAAGTGAAAAACGCGCATAAGTGAAAAACCACAAAAGGGAGCTTAAAAGTGAAAAATCAATACAGTGTATTGTTAATACTATGTATATACTTACGGAATTGAACTGAAAATAGTCACGCAGAGTTTCCAAAGCTTCAAACGCTACTGAGTGAGTTGGGAGAACTTTTGCAACATCTTCATCATCGTCGTCGTCCTCTTCATCTTCGTCACCACCATTTATTTCGGCTGCAATGTCTCCTATTTCCCGCAATTGAGCTATGATTAAATTTTCATCTGCATCAACGAAATCGTTGAAAGTAGTGGACGTAGCGAGTCCACCAGATACAATATGCCAATCTTCTTCGTTTATGTCATTTTCACAGTTTTCACTTTCATTTTCTAGCTCCTCACATTCATTTTCGGCTGGAAACGAAAATCCTGCTTTCTTAAAGCAGCTTTTAATGCACTTGTCAGTAACGTTTCTCCGTGATGAACACAACGTATGAATTGCATCAAGGACGGTAATTTGCTTCAATTCGTCTTTTAATGCACGTTTTGTTTCTGATGTAGCCAGAAGTCGAAGGATTAAAGTTTTTCTGTAGTGCACTTTCACACAACGGATGACACTCAGATCCAAAGGTTGAATCTTGCACGTGCAATTTGCAGGAAAAACACAACTTTCGTGTTATTGAAAGTTGGAAGATCTTGTGGGTGAGCAGGACACTGATCCATGAATAACAGAAATTTCCGTTTTTCTTTTTGCATTTTCCTGTCGAATTTTTGAAGGAAATCCAAGAAAATATGCGATGTCGTCCACGCTGTTTTGTTGCTAGTGCATTCACAAGGACGCTTCTTCACGTTCTTAAAACAGCGAGTTTTTTTTAATCTGCCAATGACCAATGGCGGGAATTTTTCTGAACCATCAGCGTTGCAACACAGCAAGGCAGTTAGTCTTTCTTTACTTTTTTTTCCACTATGGCATGGTTCTCCCTTGAATGTTAAGGTTCTGTTGGGCATCAGTTTATAAAAAAGTCCAGTTTCGTCAGAATTGTAGATGTTTTTCGGTTCTTATCTGTTTAATAAAGTAGCCAAGTCTTCTTTCCATTGTTCTACAGTGTTTTCATTGACACTCGCACTTTCCCCAGAAAGGACACGAGTTGCCAAGCCATGCCTATTTTTGAATTTTTCAAACCATCCATGTGATGCAGAAAAGTTTTCCATTTCAAAACTCTTTGACAATTGTACGGCCTTCTCCCTTAGAAGCTCAACGTTAACAGGAATGTTCGATTGACGAGCTTCTTTAAACCATAGCTACAAAACCTTCTCAAATTCTTCGAACTTTCAACCTTGAATTCTGCTTCTTTTCTTCGACTGAATTCCACATTCTCGATGAGCGACTATAATCGCCTCTTGAATTTTTAAAATCCCTCTCAATGTCGACTCTGGAACATTAAAATGCTTCGCTAAAGCTTTTATCGAGTTGCAAGGATTTTCTTCGAATTTTTTTATAACAGCCATTTTAAACGAAAGCTACAATTTTGTTCGTTTTGCCGTTTTAAAACGATACCATCTAACCCGAACTATAAAGAAGGTTCTTTCGTTAGCGATCAATGTCACGTGGTACGTACCGTACTAACCACTCTAATTGGCTGCTGTATAAATGCGACTTTTACTGCAGTCAGTCACAAGACCCCTCCGGTACACCCGTGTATATGGTAGATGAATATGTTCCGGGAATCCAACGATAAGGGAAGGGCGAGGGAATACATTCCTAGAAGCAGAACAAAAAAGGAAAAGTTTTTGCGATAAGCAACACCTGACTTGAGGAAACTACTTTTGAACTGAAATTTTTTTTTGCGACGCGCATAAGTGAGAGCTGCTTTTTTATTGGGGCGTATAAATGAATAAGAGTTATCATTGTTTTCCTATATTCATGGCCGGGACCGCGAAAAAAACGCGTATAACTGAAAAACGCGCATAAAAGAGAGCGTTTATAAGTGAGAGATCACTGTACATTGTTTTTTCTTTTAATGAATAATTTTTCAATTAAATGTTTATATTTTCGTAAGAGATTGTGACGTCATGCCGACTGGATCTCTTCGCAATTAGAATTTGGCTGCATTTGGCAATGCTGTGGTGGCTGCCAATAGGCTACTAATTCCTGTACATCTACAAAAAAATAACTACTGCATTAGTTCCAGCATAGCACAACATAAATTCAACAAGAATAACTAAATTTTCATATAGAATGCATTCATATTTGAAATGGTTAAATATTTCCATCCATCTTTTATCATTTTCAACATGTTGATTTTCCCATTGTTCTAATTTATCAGAATTTAAATATACATTCAGTCATCTACTTTCTTCAAACAGACAAGTGTCATTCATTTTAATATCGGGCATTTCTTTCGATAAAAACTCGACACAATTTTCAATATCTGCCCAATTTACTTGCGATGAAGTCAAAAAACACCATTGAAAACTGTTATTTCCTGTGATATTTGTTTCAGACCATTCTTCGACATATTGGAAACATGTTTGGTAAAAATTCTGCACTTTTTTGGTAAACTCTTCCGTTATGCCCGGATTTGATTCCTTCAAGTTTGACAATTTTCTTTTTATTATTAAAGGAATACATTTTTCTTCAAATCGTGATTTATATTGAAGGACAAAATCGTTCAAAATAAGACTAACTTCTGTAGCTGAAATATGTTCACCTTTAACCTTTTGAATCATTTTGTGGTAAATAGATGCCTGATTATGTACAAAATACATTAATATCTCCAATAATTCATAATTGAAAAAATATTCCATAATTTTTGGACATTAGTCTAAACTTAAAAAATATGAATGGAGAGGCTCAAATAATTGTAAAACACACTCTATAGCAGGTGTTAGAGCGATCTAGTGATGTAAAATGCCCAGGCATTTATAAATTGGGGCAAATGCCCAAAATCCAAAAAGATTGAGAATTATTGTCAAACAAATACTTATTGATCAAATCTGATGTATAATCTTCAGTCTAATTGACTAAAGTTCTAATACAATATTTGTTTTGAACTAAAACTCGTTAAACGATTAAACTTTTTTCTGATACTTCATTATAATATTCTTCATTGGCATCTTATATTTTCATGGACAGACTACAATGCTAAATAAATAATTGGAACATCTTAAAAAGAAAACAAGTTACTACAATTTTAATAATTTGAGTGAATGTATTTCGAGCATCTTCATATGGTGAATGGTTTGAACCAGGATTTCACAGGCCTTAAGAAGCCCCGAGTTTTGTATTAAGGGCCTCACTATTTGCTTTCAAGGACTTTTTGAGGTTCGTTAAAAGTTGGCAATCGCAACACTTTAAAAATCGCCTGGAGTGGAAAAACATTTAAAGTGTAAATGCAGTTTTGCAATAATCTAAATTTGTTATTTTTAGGGTACAGTATAATCTTTTATTTTGGAAGTACTTCAATTTATGTATTTATTTTCAGGACCTAAATGAAACTTGGAATTCTCATGTGCCTCAGTTTTCAGCATGTTTTGAAGATCTCATTCTCACTTCATTACCCTGTATTTTATTTTGCTTCATTCTATTTATTAGCATAATCATTTTACCAAGGTGGCAATCTTCCATTTCCTTACCGTGGACATGGCTGAATATATCAAAAGTCGTAAGTTGGTCCTATATTCTTAATAAGTTATTCTTAGTTACTTGTAACTTAGTTGTTTGAAGTAATGCTGATAGTTTCTAATCTTGTTTTGAATGCTTTAAGTTCGAATTACAATATTCGAATACCAATGATTTAAGTACCTTATATAGTCGGAACCATGCTGCGGAAATTATTGGAGGCTTAAGCAATCGTCGTCATTAACAAATTTTGACATCCTGATGACAAGATATCCTGGCAAAATCACTTAGCAGGTTAAAAATAGATGTTTTTTTTTTTTTTTTTAACATTTTTTTTTACGAATTTTACTACACATATTACAGAGCTGTCATACACAGGTGATTTAAAGGCAATTCTTTGCTGCTATTGCTTAACCTTGGGAACTGGTGGTATTA
Organism: Metellina segmentata; assembly: GCA_947359465.1. Taxonomy (NCBI): domain Eukaryota; kingdom Metazoa; phylum Arthropoda; class Arachnida; order Araneae; family Tetragnathidae; genus Metellina; species Metellina segmentata. The sequence goes on along the minus strand of OX375880.1, from coordinate 96,966,671 downwards.
TGTACTGGTATTAAACAAAATTGTCTCAAAAGTTCCTAATTTTAGTTTTTGTAAACAATTTGGTGGCTCTTCTCATGAAAATTAACCTAAGGTAACAAAGATTAAGTTCCTCATTTTTTAACCAATAGCACAAAACCTTGTTTTGGTCACAAATTCATGTCTTCTGCTTCATCCTTGTGAAAATTCTTTCATGACTTTGGCGAGCGTAAAAATGTTTGGATACTAACATTCTGATTACTTCAGTTAGGCATCTGAAACAGCATTTAGTATTTTTCTGTTAAAAGTGTACACTGTTGATTAAGTGCCAAGCTACACCAAATGCTTCTTTATCCTTCTACTCCAGTATTTTTTCAAGACCTTGTTCCAAGGATGTAGCTGCTATGGACTACTAAAATAAGTTTAAGAGTAGACTAATTTTGCTGCTATTTTTAATGTATGCAACTAAAGCTTGAATACTGTGACTGTCCTGAAATTTTCTATATATTAGTGAGTCACACTCAAACTTTGGGGATTGGCACCTGGAAAGCATGGGGGCCCATAGAAATTGGTAACCCTTAAGTGGTTACCCTTACTATTTTGACTATCCATGTTGTGTATACATTTGTTATACAATGTCTCCCACAAGAAGAGCCCATGCCACAAAGTCTGGGTTGTGGTGATTACTATAAGCAACATTTTCTGTCAAGCTAAAAGGTAGTGGCAGTGTTTCTGTGGCAAAATGTGTTTCCTGTACCTATTCCAAACATGATGCTCAGTTTGTTTTTCAAATACTATTTCAGCACATTGGTAATAGAAATTCCAATGAATCAATTCTGAATTAGTAGAGATAAATGTTGATTAGTCAATGGCCAAATGCAGTCAAAACTGATAAACTTCATTGTAAGCATTAAGAAACTTCATTCTTGTACTATAGCACAAGAGCATTTGGGTAGTGGCAGTAAAAATCACATTCTGTCTGTCTGTTCATTTCCTCTGAAAATTCCTTATAAGGAACTTTTACTTATCACTTAATCTAGTTGAATTTTCACTTATCGACACTTAATCTAATTGCCATTGACTAGTCAACATTTATCTATCAATTCAGAATTAATTCTTTGGAATTTCTATTACCGATGTGCTGAAATCATATTTGGCATATTACAAATGTGTTATCACAACTTGTTCCTTGATTTCAGTATTTTGTCATGATTCACTAGTTAAATTTGCTGATTAGCTTAAATATGCTTGATTTGAGGTATGGTAGTGCCTACTACTATAGCAGCATGAAAAAGCTCACTACTTTAATGAAATTCTTGCTCAGTCTAATTACAGAAATAAATTACAAAATCTGGAAGATATAGAGAAATCACAGAAAAAAATATATAATCGCCACACACAACAGGTTTGATATTAAAAAATGCTGAATCCCCTTCGAACAAGGATATGAGTTGAAAACAAAGTATTTATGTACTGCCTTACTAATATACTGATAGTTTTTTGGTCGTTTACATTATGCATTTTTCTTTTTCAGTGTTTAGCTGTGTCTCTTTTGATCATAAGTGGGCTGTGGTGTAGTATTACATTTTATGAAGTGTTCTCGGGTGAAAATGTTCCTAATTCTTCTTTAATTGCATCAGGCGCAAGAGTTGCAGTTTATGTGAGTATGATGCAATGTGATTTCAGTTGATTGCATTGAGTAGATATGTAAATTTCTCGGTAATAATCTTTTAGAGAATAATTAAGAATGAATGAATACATAAATTAAAAACTTATCAGTTTAAAAATGTAGTACTTCTAAGGCTAATGCTAGAAACGAAGAAAAAGAAATAATGGTTTCCAATAAAAACTAACAATTGAAATTTCTCTAAAATGATACTTCTATATATTGTGAATGATACACAAAATAAGCTAGTTTCATTTCTGCAATCAATAATTTGCAATTTCCTGTTGGCTAAAAATTCTTAAATATGCACCAAATTTCAGTGTTTGTAAAATAGCTTCGTTCTCTGTGAATATTCTTTGCTAACAGCTCTGTTATTGACTTTGTATATCTGTTCCTTAATTTAACATTGTTTACATTCAACCTGCCTTCTAATTTAACTTTGTTTATATTTAACCTGGCCCTCATTTAAAGGATTGATTCTATTTCAAAACCATGTGACTTCAATGTCCTTTTCTTCTAGATCTGGACTGCAGAAACAGTAATTTGTTTACATGTAAACCAAAAATGTAATTTGTTTCATGTTATAAATGTCCTATCCTAATATTTCCTCCATATTGAGGCATTTCAATATTAATCTATTAAAGGAATTATTAGAAATACTTACGTTTTTTTTCAGCTTTTAATTACAATAACATTGCTAATGCACAGAAGCCATGGAGTGATAACATCAGATGCACTATCAGTTCTTTGGATAGTCTTTTCTCTGTGTGGTGTTGTGCTGTATAGATCTGTTTTTCTCAAGTTCTCTTCATGGGTAATTGTAATTTAATCAAAAATTTATTTTATTATTTATTTATGGCAGATTTGTTTTGCATATAATTTAATGGTTAATGCTTTGTTCTTTTTTCCAGGACACTCAACCTACATCTCAGACAATTTTAGTTCTGAATCTGATGTATTATCCAATAATATTTGTTCAACTTTTTCTGTCGATCTTTGTAGATAAGAAGAACTTCACATTACTCCAAGTATGAAATTTTGGGATAAATCAATTATAGTACTTTTGATAACCATTTCTTTCATTTTTATTGTTCTTTACACTTGGGATCAGCTTAACTTGCCTTCAGGGTTTACTTTTTTGAAGTAAACATAAACTTGAACAACCCTGATGTACTGTAGTGATCTTTCCTTCTTTTTGTTTGACCTTTGCCTGCTCTCCTGCATTTTGCCATCCCACTGAAAATGTAAATCCGTTTTTATTATTATTTCATATGGATCTTGTTAAATTGACTAGTAAATGTAGTGCTCAGGTCGTATGTGTGAACCCCTTTATTTGTGATATTAAAGATGGATTTCCAATTTTTGAAATAATATTTGGTGAAAAAGCATCTGGGGAATTGGAGTTATTAGAGATGAATGAGGATCAGAGGCATTGCAAATACATCACAAATCTACTTCTAAAAATTGCATTTTGGAAACTCGTGCCACAATCAAAATATCCACGCTTAAAAAAGATGCTTGTCATCTAATTTCAGTTTTTGGTTCACCATATTTCTGTGAAACGTCGTACTCTACAATAAAGTTCATGAAGTCGAAATATCATTCTCAGTTGACCAATCATCTCGTAGAGTTGCTGTAGACAGCTTTAACAAATTTTACGCCCAATTTCAAAGATTTGAACATAGGTCTTTGTTAAATGTTGTTCTTTTTATTCATACATTTCTATCCTTTTTTTTTTTTTTTTTAATTATTAAAATGTTGAAATTATTATTTTGTCTTTTCTTTCTCCTAATTATATTTTCTTATGTGTGTACTTTACATAGCACTTAAGACTTCTACAGAATATGTAACCATATGAATTAAGGGGACATGGTACCTTGAACCCTTCAAAAAATCGATTTTTCAAAAATAATTTGGAATGTTGGGAGCATTTTAAAACAAACTGCATCAAAATCCGACGAAAATTACGCTTACAGCAATAAAAAACGTAAATGTCAATATTGACTGACCTTGTGATAGTGAGTCGAATGTAGTTAGTTTCGGAATGGAAAGCATCCTTGTAATTATTTTATATTCAGCCACTCTGCTGATCTATGTAATACATTTATTTAACAGGGAGAAGGAATTGTTCAACTCCAAGAATAACAATTGAAAGATAACTTGATAACTTTAACCAGGATAACTTGATTGAAAGATGAATAACAATCCAAGAATAACAGCTAACTGCTTTCATGTGCTCTCTTCTGTCAGCTTTAGAAAGACGTTGCAATTTTTTGTTATTGATATAAATAGTCATTTTATAAATCCTGTTAAAATGTCTGACAAAGCAGATCGTAGATCTGGTGATTTTCGCAGAAAGAAACGTCGTTTTCATGGAAATCAGCATTCCCAAGGGAAACAATCTGACGGTCCCACGTCATAGTGTGAGTATCAAAGATCCCAATTTGACACAAGTGTTTCCAATATATACAAGAAAACTGTGCCAATACCTGTAATGGATGCAATTAAACCTGCATTTGCAGAACTATCAGCACCCAAGTTGTTGAAAAAATGTCTGGGTGGCAAGACACAAAATGCTAATGGGTCTTTTAATTCCACTGTTTGGAAGTATTATCCGAAAACATCCGGATCATCTAAAACTGTTATTACGTTTTAATAAACGAAGCATTAGTAATTTTTAATGATGGAATGGCATGTCGTATGAGCATTTTGAAATGTCTAGGCCTGCAGGTAGGACATTTTGCATACACCTCTGCTAAAAAATCTGATTTGTCGTGTTTGAAAAGTGCAGAAATTAAATGTAGGTCATCAACACTAGAGGACCGTAGGGCTCAGAATGAGAAAAAAAAGCTTTAAATGAGCATTTGGCAGAAATAGAAGGTCCTACATATGTAGCAGGAGCATTTTAAACCCTAAGATTTTCATGATATTTTGCATGATAGAAATTCAATCTTCAAACTTGATTTTCTCAGTTTCTGATTTTTAGACTTTCCCACAATATTACAAAAAAAGTTATGATTGTAGAGCTATAATATTTCACATGTATGTTCTACTTATGGATCTTAATTCTGTGAACCTCCAATATATTAATGAGATGCATACATTTTAATATATAGCATGATAAAGACAAAAATTTCAATAATTTAAATTTTTTATGAAATTTTAATTTTTTTAAGTATTAAAATACTAGATAATTTTAAATTTTGAGGTTTGCAGTATAAAGGTATTATTTAGCTTTAATTTGACATAAAAATTTAGATTCTACTGTATATATTTCAAAAATTATCTTGCGGGAAGCAAGATGTTAGCCAATAAATTATTTTTGTGTTTACATTTTATGCTGTTTAAAAAAATATTTTATCTGAATTACAAATATTTTACCATTTTTTTAAAGTTAGTACTTTATTATGGAACCTATAAAAATTCCATTCAAAAATGAGTAAAGGATGTTGATTTATGATGAGTCGAAAATGGTACAGAAAAATGATCAATTTTTGGCCCGAAAGGTACTATGTCCCCTTAAATTAAATTTGTGTATTTAATACTATGTAACTATGGTGTGGCTCTTTATAATATATGAGAACTGGAATATGACTCATTGACCTCATGCATACCCACCCTGATCTAACCTGTGTGTCATGAAAATTCAGTCAGCCAGAAAACTTAACTTGATTTTATATACTCAGAGATACCAATCCATATTTTACCCTGCATAATTGTAGCCAAGTAGGTATGCCCACTGGACTAGCAACCTTCGAGTTGTAAGTGGCACAGGTTCAATTCCTGTCGAGTGCATTTCTCCCTGGGTATATTTCTTCTATGTCAGTAAAACTTTGATTGTGTGTGTATCTATTACTTGATATTGTATGAGGCAGCATGGCCCAAATATGACCCTTGTGCCATAAAACACCCAAGCCAACCATATTTATCCACATTTGAAAGTGGCATCATTTCCAGTCCACTAGCAGCCTTCGAGTTGTAGGTGCAGCAGGTTCAATTCCTGTTGGCAGGCACATTCCTCACTGGGTGTATTAATTTCTTCTGTGGCATTAAAACATTTTTGTATATGTCTGTTACTTCATATTGTATGTCTTGTTTAGAATGAATGGTCAAATATGGCCCTTGTGGCATAGAACTCCTAAAAAATCTTTTCGGCCCGTTATTATGATTTGACAGTGACTTGGCATTAAAAATTTGACATTGTACCGAGGCTGTATCATTAAATAGGATTTTATCAATCTTCAAGATTATTAAAGCAACCAATATTAAGTGCAGAAATACAAACATGCACTAGAGCTGATGGCAAGAATCAGCTTGGATAAAAAGTACTACAAATGGTCAAAATGGTGTTGAGATACTACCTTTAACTCTGAAAACAAATACACCAAAGCACTACCAAAGATACAGTTATAAGGTTAGTATAACTAATTTTCATTCGCAATCTTTATGCATCCTTTATCGAAATGAGCGTTTTGCCAGTTACTCTATTTCATTTCGAGAGCCAATAAACAGGAACTTTTAAGTAACTTCTGCTTGTTTAAGGAATTCATTGCGAAGGGGGATGAATTTCAGTTAAATCTTATGTGTTGTATATTTATATTTCTTTGTATATAATATTTTGCATATAAGTTTTATAAAGGCATATTATAATTTGATAATATTTTCAGCAAAGTAAAGTGATGGATGAAATACCACTTTTAGTGCATGCTTCTTTCTTGTGGTTCATCAGGTTAGTAGGTTTTTTTGGTTGTAATTTTTGTGATGATATTAGTTACAAGTTCATTATACTGTCTCATTTATTTGCCTTTTTTCAAGATAAATGTGTCTTGAATTAAGGGTTGGTGATTACACAAAAAATGTGTGCATGGTATTAGCATTTTTCACATTAGTATCAAGATGATCATGAAATAACTTTCCTATATAACCCTAGTGACCACAATTTTCATTGAATCAGAATGAAACCAGATTTAGAGATTTCAAGGAATGCACTCGAGAGTTATGTGAATAACCAGAATCGAGCTGTCATGGTTATGGATACAATTAAATTTTTTTTTTTTTCAAATAGCAACACCCACTTAGTGATCCACTCAGTGACAAACTAAAAATGACTTTGTCACTATACATTTAGCTCTAAAAAGGACTTTACAAGACCACTGTCAAAGATGAGTGTGAACAGCAAAAGTGGAAAGAAAGGCAACACAGAACCTGATCATTTTATCCTTATTAAAAGCACTATAGTGCCAATTGGCATTTATGATTGATGCTTTGGATTTTTGCAAACCTTGTGCATTATCACTGCTGCTAGCTGTCTTTCTTTTGTCATTCACGCTCGTCTCCTTTGACAGTGCAGTATGTCCACTGCTCTAGCAACCTTTGAGTTGAAGGCGACGCATGTTCGATTCTTATCTGGTCCATTTCTCCTTGTGTGTATTTATTTCTTTTAGTAAAACTTTCATTACTTGAAATTGCATGTCTTGTTTCTGGCACGGCAGGTCCAAATATGGCCCTTGCACTAAAAAACCAACTAACCTTAGACATAGCTCTAAAAACAATCGTACGAGAGCAAAGATAAAATTTCCTTTAAAAGTATGAGGTTAAAGCTATTAACTACTGAATTTGCCTAAGTCAGGAGGCTCCCCTTAATTAGAATGCCTATATAATAAGAGTGGCGACAAGGGACCAAATTTGGCTCAATGCGCATGCACAGCAGCCATTTTTCTACCAGAATCATCTCAAAGAAGGTTGCTGGGCAAATTAATATATCATTTCAAGGAGAACAAAAAGCATATGATTGTTATAATATGGATACATTCGGTATAAATGAATCATATAAACGCTCAATTACGTGCATAATTGATGAGATGGATTACACAACGCGCTAACTTAGACTGCGGGAAACACCACGTTGTTCAAAAAAAGCTATTTACTTTAAAAAGTCTTCAAATTTATACTGACAAAACACCAAAATAATAAATAAACATTCTAGAACACGAAATAGAACATGAATAAGCTACATTTTCTTTTTTATTTAATGTACACACGTTTTTCTCGAGCACCCAAAAAGTTCCCATGTGAATCTACGGGAACTAGGAAAAGACCGCCTTGGGTGGTAGAAAAGGTCTCTAAGCCAATCAGAAAGTGTTTCACGTATGTCGCCACTCTTATTATATAAGCACTCTACCCTTAATGTGAGAGTCTTCAGGGCGTCTACTCCTTTCGTGATATCAGTCTACTTCTACCCTCTCATTTGTGTTAGGAGTATGTCTCGGTATTGGAATGTTCATCCCAGTGGTCTCGACCCCATCTGAAATGGAAGGAGATAAGAAACTCCACAGCTGTGAGACCATATGTTTTGGGTCTCAGAATCAATAAAAAAAAAGACTTATATGACTTAATAATCCCCTTCTGGATGATAATGGAGAGGGAGTGCAAGAAGCCGGATTACATTCCGACTCGAGTACAGATTTAATGTCTTTCTGGTCCAAGTTTCTACGGAACTGTAAACACAAGTATTTGTCTTTGGTGGATTGTCTGCATTTTTCTCACGGAGGGGCCCAAGATAATTTAGAAATGCAGACAACTTCTCTAGTAGTTGAAGAAGGTCTGAATTCCAGATGTGGGTTGTTTTTTACTTGATGTCTTTTTAGTGTCGCTTAGCCAAATATGCTACTTTGGATACATCGATAAATTCGGTGCACAAAGATGCACAAGTTGGAGTGCCTGTAATCCAACAAGACTTAAAACTTTGGAGTATAATTTATATGAATAAACTATCATTTTGTAATTATTGCTCTTTTGTCGGAAAATGGTGTATTTCTGTTTTATTTATTGTAGTATGCTTTACAAAAGCCGGAAGAAGGTCCTTACAGTTAGTGATCTTTCGTTTCCAAGTGTGAAATTAACAGCTGAACATGCTTATGCTGCATTTGCAAAGCATTGGAAATACTTTTTGTAAGTCTTGTGAAGTTATTCAATTATAGTTGTTCTTGTTTGAATTTTTCAATGTTTTAAAGTGTTGTTTTATATTTATTTATATAGGCTTCAAGAACGGACCAAAAATCCAAGTCTTTCTTGGGCATTAATAAAATCATTCTGGGATTTGATTGCTTTATCTATTCTTTTAGAGCTTGTATTTGTTTTTCTTCTACTTTTGCCTCCCCTTTTACTGGAGTAAGTTCTATTACATTTATATTACAATGTGTTGTTTGATATATTTGCACTAAATTTAATTTTGCTCTATTTGAATTTATAATCTTATTTCATTGCCTTGAAGTATATTTAGCTTGTGCCATACTGTTATTTTGTAAAACTATAGTACAGGGTTCCCACAGGTGCTTATAAAGTGCTTATAAGCCCTTATTTTTACCTTCCATTTCTAAGGGCCCTTACAAGTGCTTATTTTACGTCAATAGTCTTTAGAAAGTGCTTATTTTCCTTTGAAAACAAAATTCAGTTTTCAAATGAAGATATTTTTTCACAATATTTCAGACCTCTTTTTAGCGGCTGATCGGCGAAAAAACTGCTTACAAGTACGGTTTTGGTGTTGATTCGACTTGTTTGAATGGCAACCCTTGATGCGTGATATACAAATCGTCGATTGACTCTTGATAAGCACATAACACAATTTAAAAACTTGAAAATTGGTCTGTTTTTGACTTGTGAGTGGTTCTTGCAATGCACACAATAATTACCCTGATAGAAATTAATAATAATTTTTTTTATTTGGAATACAATCATCAAATGTTAATTGATTTTGTTTTATTCAGTTACCTGTGAGTGCAATGTTTTAAAAGTTTATTATAATCATGGGAAAGTATATTTTTAAGTTTGTTGGTGAATTGAAAACAGTATAAAGATAATTTATTTTAATTAATACTGCTATCTGAGTAGCAATCCAATGTGTTGCAATTTTTTTTTTAATCTAGCTCTTTTTTATGCTTCTTATTCTTTGTAAAAACTATCTCAGATAGAAAAAAAAATTGAAGATTTTCGGTGGTTGATTCTGCTCTGAAAATTTGAAGCAATCAATTATCAGTTCCAAAAAAAAACCCTGCTCGATTAAAAAAAAACATTAGAGGAAAATATCGCAAAAACGTAAACCAGAGTGCTGGAGAACCGTTAATAATCAGGAAATTTCATGAATCGGGAAAAGCTGTTTGCAAACTGGAAATTTTGAACTCTCATCGTATTTAGTCACTGACCGAAAGTGAAAGTAATTTTTCTATGCTCTATAATTTTTTTTTTCTCTTTGTATCCGGACGACAAATACTCAATGAACGACTGTGCTTTAATTTCACTTCACTTTTGTTATGTCATGTGCAATCTGTTTCCATTGTCAGCTTAGATGATTATTTTCAAAATAATTTTGTTTCATTAAAATGATGTTTATAAGCATCGTGTAGAGGTGGCTGGTGCACCTTTAATCTGTCGTGGCCGAAAGTCCTCACGTTGGGTTGGCGTGGAAGTTTGGAGAGTGAGGCGCCAGCTCCTGACTGGTTCAAAATTATGTGGCTATATACCGAATGGTTTAGACTGGGACGGTGACAGCTAGTTGAATATCTATTCAATAAAATTGCATTTAATTTTTTTAACGTTTTAATAAATTTATTCGTATGAAATTGACTCTTATGATCTGTTTTGGTTCAGCAGAAAGTGTTTTTTTCGAAACTCGTTCGGTCTCTGATCCAGTCAAATTTGACTCTGACGTATGCAACTTGCAATCCTTTTAGTAAATTAATAGTATGCCATTAATTTTATTTTATTGAAACCTCTGATGTGCCAATAAATGAATTTACTTCTTATTTTTGTTATGAATTTATGAAAGTGTATTATAAAATAATTACTGGGGTGAGTAATTTCCAATTCATAAGCAGGCTGAAGCTGCAGACACAACAAGGTAAGCACTGTAATTTCAAAAATAAATTTTAAATAAAAAAAATTGGGAAATTTTTTTAAAGGAAAGTGTTGGTGGATCAAGGAGGAGCCTGACCCAGACAACACAAAATGGTGTTTCCTACCCATGACCAGCAATATGCTAAAAAAATTGCTCATACACTCCCCTAAAGACCATTAAAATGTAAAAACAAAACAATATGAAAAGAATAACAAATCAAAATCAAACTCACAACAGGAGAAAGAGACCGGCGACACCAAGTCCGGTCCTCAACAATGGTTGCAATGGCAGCGTTCACTTTATCTTGAACGTGAAACAATGAAATTTCTTGCCTTGCAACGATAAGTTGAGGCAATTTAAAACAGAGAATATATCTGCTATGCTAGTTTACAAAGCCATTTCCAGTCATGTAAACAATTTCTCAACTCAAATCTATCATTAAGAAAACATTGAAGTTCATGTCTTAAGTTCAAACAATCGATTTAGAATTTTTCCTCGAGATAGCCAACGAACATCGGTATGATAAAGAAGCTGGGTATGACTACTTCCCATTTCTTCGCATATTTGTGAAAAAAGTCGTGCATTCAAAGGACGGTTTTTAATGTAGTTAACGATTTTCACGCTTTCATACAGAACTTTCTGTAGATCAGCGGGCATCTTTTATCAAAGCCTCACTATGTATGTAACAATGTGTCAATATGACATTTGGGGCAACATTTTTGAATTCTTGCAACGAGTCCTTTATTACATTCCACAGATCATATTTGCATAAGCCAAGCAGATTGCATTGTGACATTTATTACATTCATAATTTGTCATCCTTCTCAAACCCGTTTTCCACATATTTACAGAAAAAGCCACAAATTTTGCATGGTGCAGTCATGAAATTAATAAAATAAACAACTGTGACATTATAACACAGATATTACGTACCTTTATATGTGTAATGCATTCAGGCGCAATGTACCTGAGAGATCAGAATGACGCTAACAGGTGTCCACGAAGTGCGATAATAAAATTAAAAGGTTGGGTCCAAATATCCGGTAAAGATAAAGAGACTACTAGAATAAACAGATTTCTACCCCTTCTATGAGAGGAGTGGGGAACGGTACCCCTTAAGGAGGGTTAACGAAGTAAGTTGTTTCTGTAACATATAGTGTGTTATATTTGCGCCGTGTCACTCCGGGCCATCTCACGCCTCACAAGACTCTTGACTTGACTCATGAGAACATAGAATTAGGTGCAGCTAAGCACAGTGCAGTGTATATCCCTACCAAACTCCGGTGCAACGCATACCCCCACCAAACTCTCCCCGTACCCCTGGGGGTACGCGTACCACACTTTGGGAAACACTGGTCTAGAACATTGCATCACCATCTGGACCATGGGATGTAGATGACCATTTACAGGGTTCTCACAGTTCTTAGAAAGTGCATATAAGTTATTTTGACCTTCCATTTCAAAAAGCCCTTAGAAGTACTTATTTTTCATCAGTAGCCCTTAGAAAGTGCTTATTTTCTTTTAAAACAACATTTAGTTTTCAAATGACGATATTTTTTTCACAATATTTCTGGCCTTTTTTTAGCGCCCAATCAGTGATAAAGCTGCTTACGAGTACAGCATTGGCAATGGTTTAGGAACTGGCCTGTTTCAATGGCAACTATTGACACATGATATACAAATCGTCGATCGACTCTCGAGCATGTGCTGCCGACCAACCGGTATAGTGGTTAAGGTGTTAGCCTCTAGATCGGAAGGTTCCTGGTTCGAATCCGGGTTCGGGCATGGATGTTTGTAAACGTATGGTGTAGAGGCGGCTGGTGCACCTTAAATCTGTCGTGGCCGAAAGTCCTCACGTTGGGTTGGCACTCTCGAGCATGTGCTGCCGACCAACCGGTATAGTGGTTAAGGTGTTAGCCTCTAGATCGGAAGGTTCCTGGTTCAAATCCGGGTTCGGGCATGGATGTTTGTAAACGTATGGTGTAGAGGCGGCTGGTGCACCTTAAATCTGTTGTGGCCGAAAGTCCTCACGTTGGGTTGGCGTGGAAGTTTGGAGAGTGGGGTGCCAGTTCAGGTGTTGCTTCGTCATCTGACCGTGGTTCAAAATTACAAGGTGTTGTCCTCGGATCTTTCCCTTAAGGGACTGATCCCGGACCGTCGTCAATAGCCCGTTGTGTTGCTCTAGTACGACGTTAACTAAAATTACCTTACCTTACCTCGAGCATGTGCTACACTTTAAAGTCTTGCAAATGGCTCTCGCAACGAAAAAAATAGCTAGATGAACTAGAATACGATCATCCAATGTTAATTTTATTTTAATCAGTCGCATGCGAGTGCAGTGTTTTAAAAATTTACTTCAATTACGAGGAAGTGTGTTTTTAAAAGTTTGTGGGTGAATTTAGAACAGTATAAAGATAATTTATTTTGATTAATTCTAGCTGAGTGGCAACCCGATGTGTTGCAAGTTTTTTTTAATGTCCTTATTCTTTGTAAAAACTATCCCAGTAAAGTTAAATAAACAATCTTTTGTAGATTTTTAGTGTTGATTCTGCTTTGAAAATTTAAAGCAGTCGGTTATCAGTTCTGAAAAAAAATAATAACAGTTTGATTGATTGAAAAAAAAAACCAATGGAGGTAATGATTGCAAAAACATAAACCTGAGTGCTAGTCAACCGGGAATAGTTAGGAAATTTTATCAACTGCGAAAAGTCGTTTGAAAACTGGAAATTTCAGACTCTTCTTATTTGACCCCTGACTAAAAAAGAAATGAATTTTTCACTACTTTATTATTTTCTTCTCTATTTGGGTGACACATACTCAACGGCCGATTGTGCTTAAATTTCACTTTGCTTTTGTTATGCCCATGCACAATCCGTTTCCATCGTCAGCTTAAATGATTATTTTTAAGTTAAAATTCTTTTATATTGAAATGCACTATATATCTTTTTTTTAATAAAGTTGCATTGTATTATTTTAACTTAACTATAAATTTGTCAATTTTTGTGTGGCTCTTATGAAAGCCCTGTATGTCTTAATTCCTAAAACATCTGAAAGTAAAGTGCATGAATAACTAATTTCTCTTTCAGTCGCATTATAGACTTCACACATCATGACATTTATTCATGGAGAGGATATTTGTTTGCTGCTCTTATTTTCACAGTTGACTTCATGGGAAAGCTTGTAGCAAATAATTCTGTCCATTATTTGACTTACACTTGCGTCCAATTTCAAACAGCATTGATGGCAGCCGTATTCAGAAAAGTAAGACTTCCTTTCTTTTAATTTCTTCAGTGGTCAAGGTATCACGATAGTTTTATGTTTCTTTCTTTATTTTCAGAATTTGACTCTATCTACTGCTGCAAGGAGAGAATATAATAGTGGGACTTTGATGAACCTGCTCTCTGTGGATATCAAGAGAATACAGTGGTTCACTTTTCAGGCTGTAACATTAATTTCTGCACCTCTGAAAATAGTTCTCATCATTTCCATAATGTGGCAGTATATAGGCATTTCTACTTTGGCAGGCGTGGCAGTCATCTTTACCCTCTTCCCAATCAGCTATTTTGTATCGAGGTATGGAGGGAAATTTTCGGTAAGAATCCTATCCATCTTTTAACTCAATTGTATAGCAGTTTTCAATATTCTTTGAAGTTGATATGTTCACCCACGTAAATCTTCTGGAAGAAAAGAACATGAAACTTTCCTACTCATATGTTCTGAATAAAAGTATTTTCAGGATATTTCTTTTGTGAGAAAATTTTAACTGGTATCAATTTCAAAGTTTTTGTCTTCAAGCTATGGAAAGTAAAACATTGTAATCTTGGTATTAAAACCAGCTTTGGCCCTAATTTTCAAGGAAAAAAAAAGAACATTAAGTTAAGGTTACGGCTGGTACAGCAGTTGTACCATGATCGCGCCAAAAGATCATTTAGACAGAACCCAACTTTTCATAAATCTTCCAGAAGAACATGAAACTTTTGTATCTTCTGGATGGAAGAAGTATTTCAGTGTTTTTCTTTTAGGAGAAATTTTTAAGTGGTGTCAGTTTCAAAGTTTTTGTCTCCAAACCATGGCAATCATGAAAAAAGACATTGGAATCTTGGCATTGAACCTGCTTTAGCCCTAATTTTCAAGAAAAGAACATTTATACCTATAAAACACTGAATAAAATGTTTTGTGTTATAGGATGAACAGATGAAAATAAAAGATACCCGCATAAAGTTCATGAATGAAGTTCTGAGTGGAATAAAGGTAATTTATAGATAGTTTCAAATACTTACAGGGTCATAATTCCCTAAAACTGACCAAAGTTCTAATATTAATTTTTCAGCTTCATTAAATACATGTATGAAATTGCTTTGTTGTAGCTACATTATTTTATGAATAATTAAAGTTTTTTCATCGAACATCACCCTCAGAGCCACATCTCATTTACATGTGTGCAGGCTTCAATGAGCCGAGGTACTCTAGTGATCTTGTCTATTCCCATGAGGTTTACTGTCTCTATTAAACATTGATGTCGCACTCTCCTGGATTTCCAAGCAATCCTTGTGTGCTTTCATCCCATTATTCTATTCCTGATCCCTCTTTTTTTCCCTTCACAACATTTTTTACTAGAAATTGTCTGTCATGTTTGGTGCAGCTTGGCTAAATATGGACGTTGAGCCATAAAACCCCAAACCAGCCAACCATCGTATGTTGGGTGTGGAATCGACGAACTTTTAGACTAAATTTCTTTTCCCCAGCTTTCTGTTTTTTATGATTATCATGTATTTAAAATGCCTAGGTCTGTTTTTGCAATTAATGTAGATGTTTGGAACATTTGTTGTGGTTGTTTTCTCATACAATTCATAAAGCTGTCAAACATAAGTATTTAGACTACTCGATTTTTAAGACTTTAATCAAACACCTTTTAACTTTTTTTTTATCTAAGTCTGTTTAAAAAAATATTTGTTTTAAATAACAGTAGTACATGGCAAATCCATGATGTAAAAAACATTGCAAGGAAAACAAAGAAAATAATTAAAATTTGCAAGGAGTAAGAATTTTAAACCATTGAGAGTATTTTGAAAAATATTGAATATATTAACTATTACCTATGCAAGATTATTATTTTCTTTTGTAATACATATTTCATGTGAGGTACACTAAATATTTTGTTGTAAATATAAAATAAAAAATAATTGTTCAGAGGGTACTGTGTTCCGGAATCCTATTTACAGAGTTGCCTAGTGCTCCGGAACTTCCGGAGTTTCTCCACTAAAGCATCGAAACTCTGCATTATGTATGATTCACTCCGGAAATCGCGTCGATGCAGGATAAAGGGAAATTTTTGCCAGATTCTTCAATCCGCTTTGCATTATTTTTCTTGAGAAAAGGGAAACATTTTCACTTACAGGGAAATTAGATTTTTGTTTCGATAATTTAAGGTCAAAACCTTTTATGTATACATGTAATGTTTTTATCCGTTATTATATATAGTATATGCTAAAGGGGGAAATTATTTGTACTAATAGGGAATTTTATGACTATTTAAAGAAAAATATGCAGGTCTTTCATTTTAGTCCTTATTTTTGCGTTGCCCCTAAAGCAACCTTAAGACTCCTAAATTTTATGAGAATGTTCCTGAACCTGCTAAGAAAAGGTTGGCAACCCTGTATTTAGGCTTAGCACTCATTAGTTTTCTGTACAAATGATGTGTGTTTTATTGCAGATTTTAAAATTGTATGCTTGGGAAATACCTTTTGCTGACAAAGTCTCTGGTGCTAGAAAAGACGAAATAAAGTGGATCAGTTATACTCTGTACTGTTATGTGATAACATCATTTGTTTACTTCTGTGCACCCTTTTTGGTATGTGCTTGCTTTTATTAATATATTTTTATTTTTTACCGTTTCAATTGAACTAGCAAACTTGAATTTAGGATTAGCGCAAGATTCTTAATGGTGTATATCACTTATAGGCAGTGTCATTACTTACATTTCATAACTTATCTTAATCCATTCATAATAAATATAAAGGTTATGAAAATCAAAAATATAAGGCAGCATTTGTATTTTAGTTCTCATTTTCAATAAAATGCATGGCAAAATGTTCACTTCTCATCCACCACAATTATCTACTGAACATCTGCTTCGATTACATCCTATTGACTTATTAAAGACACTTCAGTATTGCTTGACTTCTGAACCAAGTTTTGCATTTGCTCACATATTCTTTGTTCTGATTTCTGTCTTGCATATTTCTGATTGTCGTATTGATTGCTGCTGAAGAATTTTATTGTGCAATATTATGCAAGTTAAATGTACTTTAAATTTTTTGTGGCCTCAAATGTCCTTGCATTGTCTTGATGTTGTAGATTGTAGAGTAGGGTACCAACTCGGATGTTGCCAGTCATCAGCACCTGACCGTGGTTCAATATTATGGGATATTTTTCTCAGATTTTGCTCTTCAGGATTGATCTAGGACCATCTCTAATAGCCTGTTGTGTAGCTCCAGTATGACTTCATTCTACTACTTACCACACTTATTGGTGTATTTAATCATTTTGTCCTGTGTGTGTGATGGTGTTGTGACTGGGGTCTATAGAACTGTAGATACAGGATCGTATACTTAGAGATCCCACTGACCTCTCCTGTCTTTCAATTTTAATTTGCAATACCACGAAAATCTTTTAACATTGGATGCTATTATCACCTTGTAATGATATTCAAGGAATTGGGTCATCGGGAAAGTTCTGCGGGTTTTCAAATTGAAGAGCGTTTTTTGTTATTATTTTGCTATTGCTGGTAATAAGTGACCTAGATTGAAACAAATGTGCAACTTCGGTCTTTTATGCTTTCACTTCATAATTCTAGTATGTGTTGTGTCATAATATTTTATTCACTGCAGTGCTAAGAATGGAGAACCAAAAAGTTAATTTTCGTCATTTTATGCTCTTTTATTTTAAAGTGCCTGCCTACGTTCGGAGACCTTTTTTTTTTTAATATTTCAAAAATTGACTTGTTATGTGCATTATACTATCAAATACATCTAAAAACTATGAATAATATATCAAATAGCTATATATGCTTTTTTAATTTTCATTTTTTGCTAAAAATAAACAAAAAATCTCAAATTAACAACTAAGCAAAACAACAAAATTCAAATTAAGATATTCTATTTTTGTAAATTGTATTGTGTTATCAAACCCTCTTCTGGGATATCTACCCATTTTATAACTGAAACTTTGTATTAAAAATATTTATGCAATTGAACCTTTCGACATAGAAAAAAATCTTAAAAAATGATTACAACTCTATACTTATGAAATCAAAAAGCTAAATAATAATACATAAACAATTAAAATAAAGGTTACCTGATAATAGGTTACCTGAATTGAACCCTTTACAATATTCTACCAAAGTTTAAAATTATTTGAAGCATAATGTCATGAGTTATGATGTTGTGCGGAAGAGCGAAATGTAAAAAATCTGATTTTGAGAAAAAGCATAAAATAAAAATAAAAACTTCTACATTTACACATTAGTTGTAAAACCTGACATTAAATAGCTCCTGATTTGTAAAGGTCACCTTTTTGTCATTGAAAACTGATGTTTTTTCTTCCGAATGGCTTTTAAAAGTTTCCTGCGCTTCCTTGCTACAAGGGTGGAATGATTCTTCGAATCCGCAAGCCGTCCAAGTGTCTATAGCCTTCTACTGTAAAACACCCAGGATTTGTCAAATTTAAGCCTATTGAAAACATTTAGGCAACCTTTAAAACCATCGTTAAATTGAATTATGGCATCATAGGCTCCTAACTTGACAGTTTTTAGGCTGACAAACACCTCTTTTGGCACTCGTTGCCAAATTACGCCATTGAAACACTCGTTGACGTTTGAGTTTTGCCTTGGAGACATTTCTCTAAGAAATCTTACTAAAAAAAACTTAATTAAACAAATACTTAACCTTTTTTTTTAAATATTCAATGTGATCAAACAAATTTAAATATTCTATGCCGGTTTTTAGTCCCACTTCCGTTAGCAGAACACTACTTACGGTTTGAAAATCTGTCAACATACTAATATTAAAAGTTCAGAAACTAGAGTTCTAAGTAAGATAGAAACAAAATTTAAACTGATTTGGAAAGCTAAGAAACTATACTTTCAAAGTTAGGCAAAATTAAAAAATCATATTTTTCTCCACAAATGCGGTTTTATAGGTAGGCAGGCACCTTAAGAAAGAAAAAAATGCTAGCCAGATTGCTCATAAAATGTGTGTTGTATCTGGACAAAGTGCTGTTTCTGATGACACAGTACAAAGGTGGTTTGATAAATTTAAGTGCATCAATTTCAGTATCAAAGATGATGCCCACTCTAAACGACCATCCTCTGTAAATGAGGAATTAAAAGATGCTATTGCTGAAAATCTATGTTACGAAGTTCAGGAACTATCGCACAGACTAAATATTCCAAAAAGTAAAGTTCATGATCATCTGAAGAAGATTGGGTATGTAAGCTGCTACAATGTATGGGTACTCCATACTTTTAACACAGAATATGCTTGCTTGAATTCCGGCATGTGATTCGTTGCTGAAACAAAATGAAGAAGCTGCTTTTAAGAAATGGCTCATACTGGAGATGAGAAGTGGATACTATAGAAAATAATGTTACAAGAAAAAGATCATGGAGTAAGCCAAATGAATTCTAATTCTTTGGAGACTGTCGAATAGCACCATGACAACTTCTTTACTAATAAGCCAGTGATTAAAAAAAAAAATTCCAGTTGCAGGAAAGATGGCAAAAAGTCATTAAACAAAATGGTGCTTATGTGATTTAATATTATTTTTTTATGTTTTTGTACTGCTTCGTTGAAATTTATCGTTAAAAAAAAAACGCACAACTTTCCGGATGACCCAATACTTTAACTTTGTTTTCCCTCTAAAATGATGGACTGTATAGGGACGTTGATTAATTTTTTTCCCGATAGAGAAGGTAGCTTGAAGACATGTGGCCTTACTCGAAAATATTTTGAAAGATTGGATGAAATATTGGGTTTGCAAATAACTTCAATTGGTTTTTCTGTGGAGCAGAATATCTTCTACCACAATCTCTATTACACAGCATAATTGTGCCACAAACTAGCTCACTTGACAGGTGACACTAATAGCATGTAATTTGCATATGCACGCCGAGTAACTAAGATTATCGTGCACACGCTTGTAAACAAGGAAGAAAAGGAATGTCCATTTTCGTCACATTTTACTATTTCCAAAAAAGTAAAAACGTTGCAGAAGTACATAAAAAGATTTGCAATGTGTATGGAGATGATGCCTTAATAAAACTTGTGTGTTGAAAATGGTTCACCAAGTTCCGTTCCGGTGATCTTGAACTCAGCGATGTGCTCCGCTCCAGTCGTCCAACAGAGATTGACCCAGCTGTAATAAAGGCTACCGTTGGTAAATATGTATCACAAACTGTATGGGAGATTGTTTCGGAACACGATATATACCACACAAGTGTAGAAGACCATTTGCACTAGTCGGGATACGTTTCTCGTCTCAATGTTAGCTTGTACAAGTTGACCGAACACAACTTAACTACTCGCCATTCCATCTGCAACGCACTCCTTAAACGCCAGGGACAAGATCCAATTTTGAAGCAGCTGGTTATGGGTGATGAAAAGTGGATTATATTTGCCAACCCAATAGATACATGAAATAGCTATTCTGAAAATAAAAATATTGACCCAGAAAATGTGAATTAATAATATTTACATAGGTATTTCCAACTTTCAAATTGAGAAAAGGAAATTGTTGCTTTATGCATGTCTGCAATATTTTAGATGTATGACATGACTGACGAAGCTGATACTTAGCCAGAGAAATTTCATCCTCCTGTGATGTGTAGATCTTCAAACTCAAAATTTGGTACCTAGAAATAATAATGTACCTAACACCAAGGTTATGATACTAGTGATAAAAAGGAGATCATCAGAAATGATTGAAAAAAGCAGTGTGAAGATCTTGCAAACAGAATCCCACAAAAAGATATTTGGTTTGGAAAAAAATGCAGTAAGCATAAAATGCACCTTGAAAAGTGAAGTGTACTGATTCCTACAACAAATTTTAAAATATAATTAATAAAAAATAAATTAATGCAATGTAAATTTTGAATTGGTATAATAATTTTGCATCTGTTAGCCAACTCAATGTAATTTGGTACAGCACTCTATAAAAACAAGGCGATACTCATGCCTTTTCTGGGTTTTTTAGTTATAAGGCTTCTTATCGTTCTTGTTCAAGAAAGTTAAAAAAACTAATTAGAAGTCCTGAAGTAAAGATTGATATTGTGTCTTGTAGGACGGCCAAGTATGGCCTTTGTGCTATAAAACCCCAAACAAACCAACCTACAGGAAAGACTGCAGGTTGCAGAACAGATATATGCGTGTTAACCCCTTAGCAGGACTGTTCTTATGGTTGACAGAAAGTAAATCACCATGTTGATTGGCTGAAAGAATTGTGGGAAACATTACATTGGTTAAGAAGTACTAAAGTGGTTTGATGTCATGCAAGGAAAATTGCACATGGAACTGAATGAAAAATTATGTGATTAGGGGAAAATTCAACAACTCTGTATAAAACAACTGCATATTATAAACTTGAAAATTACCACCAAATCCCCCAAAAGTTGCCTTCAACTACTTACCAAGAATCGGGAGATTTCAAGCAAAATTTTAATTTCGTAGGTATTGTCTATGGAGTGCCAACAAAAACATGCCAACAGAATCCAAGTTCTGATAATTAGCAACACTTTGCATTTTTTGGATTAAAACTGTTGAGCAATGACATTGAATTCTTTATCTAACTAATGCATTGACTGATGTCCATATTGTCCACAACTAAAAAAAAGTGTGATATTTAGAGTATTTCTGTTATGATGTATATTTCTTTATTAGGTGTCACTAGCTAGTTTTGCCACTTACCTACTGATAAATGCCAATAATGTCTTGGATCCTACTCGAGCCTTTGTCATTTTGACATTAATGGATCAACTGAGATATGCTCTTTTCGAATTGCCCGATGCCATATCAGATTTTATACAGGTAATACTTTACATTAGATCAACTCATTTTGCCGTTGAAAATCTGTAATGAATTAAAAACGTGCAAGAATTTGATCTTTTAATATGTTTTTTGTTCATTTTAGTATAATATATCCTTGGGACGCTTAAGGAAATTCTTTAATTCTGAAAATATGAACCCAAGTGTTGTTGGGAATGATCCTGATGAAGGTATACTATCTTATTTTTTGGTTTTCTCTATTGAAATTGATCTTTTATGCATTGACAATACATACATGCCCTGAAGGAAGGATTTCAAATTTCTGTAAAAATATATTTTTCAATAGATTCAAATTTAGAACTTTGATAGTATGGGTGTTATATTCAGAAAGGAAATCACTTTAAAGCTCCATTATGGCTGTTATCCAATAGGCTACAAATTTGCAAAACAAATGGGAATCGGTGATGACTGTTACCAATAGACTACAAATTCAAGTTAAAATAGACTACGAAGCAAACCAACTCTACGGTTAACGCCGTTATGGCTGTTATTTAACAGGCTACGAATTCCCATTTGGTTTTGCAAAGCAAACCAACAACCCCATGAAAACAACTGGCACAGGCTAGCCGCGCAGTGTCTAGTTTTCTTATATTTTCTGATTTTTGTAAATTTTATTTGAATAAATAATATTTTTTAAAGTTATTAAAGGATTTACTCATTGCTTCGTTTTTGACTGGTCAGAAAGCCCTTGTTATAGCTTCTGAATATGTGGTGTAGTAATTTCAGAAGCCACTGTGAATAAGTCCACTTTTCAATATTTTTTTTACATAAATTTTGAATAAAAACTTAGTTATTCTTTTGATATGTGTTGGTAACACTGAGGCCACGTTTGTAAACAATTCTTTGAAAAAAGTGTAAGCCATAAAATAATCCGTCATGTGACCACCAGTTCTGAAGTTGCATTTACAAACATTTTCATACATTATAACATGAACTGGTGAGACAGAAAATCTATTTTTCCATAAATTGCTTATGTTTTTATTTGTACATCCTGTATACATCTTGTTTTGTTGCAGATAAAGTTGTTGAAAAAAGACTTTATACTTTTCTGATCAGATTAATAAACCCAAAATTTTAAAAAACGCTAATTTTCACAATTTTTGTTTTCTGGCCTTTGCTGCATGGGTTTCTGAGCAACTCTGTATTAATGAAACAGTTCTTTTGATTACATAGTAACCTCTTTATATATTGCTAATTTCTATATGTTCCCTGTTGGATTTAAGTTGGCAAACCCAGCAAAGGAATCTCATCACCTTTCTTTAGAATTTTGAATGCAAAGATAACCAACTTCAACCAGTTATCTTGACTTTTTCTGTGAGTCCTGCCTCAATATAAAATTTCGTAAGGTATTTGCAGCCATCATTTGGGAATAATATTCTCTTCATAGGCCGAACCCTTAAAAGAAGGTAGAAGTGTTGTAATCCTGCCTTTTCAAAAATATTGTTTGGTTTGTAGTTTTATATGTAATTTTAAATAAACATCTCATGATATGATACATTTGCTTTTTCTCAGAAAGTAAATTATTTTCAGCCCTCATTATGAGTAAGATTTTTAGTGCAAACAAACCACTGTAAGAGAAGTATTGTACTTCCTGCTACCCAATACAAATAAGGGGGCTGTTGTGGTTCAGTGGGTTTACCCACTGTTTTAGCAACCCGCAAGTTGTAAATTGCACTGGTTCAATTCCTTCCTGTTGTATTTCTTTTGTATTCCTGGGTGTATTTCTTTTTTCTGTGTCAGTAAAACTTCCTTTGCATGTTTTAAATGTGGCTATATTTGTAGTAGCATTATTTCTAGACTAAAATCGTTTATTTAAAATATATGAACAACATCAAGTAGAAAGGTGATATACAGCCAACACTAAAGTATACAATAAGACTGCTACCTGCAATGCATCCAATCTAGTATATATTAATACAGTTATTAATATAAACAAACAGTTACAGTTATAACACGTGACTATGTGTCTTTTATTATTTGATGTCTGTCTTGTGTTTGGTGCAGCGTGGCCAATATAGCCCTTACACCATGAAAACCCCCATCTAACATGGATAGAAAGCTTTTTCTACACAAAAAGTTTAGCACCATCTATGTTTTACTTTACATGAAAAGCCACACTTATGTGCTGTGGTGTTTTATTGCTGTCCATAAATTTGGATATTTTCCAGGTGAGGTTTTGACAATCAAGAATGCGTCTTTGTCTTGGTCTTCTGTTTCTGAGTGGGCCCTCTGTGATATTAATTTGCATGTTCCTCGGGGCAGTTTAATTGCTATTATTGGCCCAGTTGGTTCAGGGAAATCTTCTCTACTCTCAGGTGTATTAGGCGAAATGTACAAGAGTAGTGGTTCCATCGAAATAAAGGTATTCATAATTTTAATTTTCACAGTATTAACTATTGATTTTCTTAAGGTTTGTTGCTTAACTTTGATTTAAACATGTAGAAGTTTTTAACGAACAGAATTTTGAAGAACATTTTCCCTTGTGCATAAAATGGTGAAGCTGAAAGGAGTGAAGCACAAATACTTGACATTAATGATCAATAGTTATTTTACCTTAAAGCATGATACTCTGAGACATACTCCTTTCCTTCAAAAACAATTGATGAATATACTATCTCGGAATTTGTTTTCTTTTTAATACCACTGTAGATAATAGTGGAATGTTAGAATAGAACATATTCTAGAATGTACAGTACAGGAATAGGACTAAAAATTGAGAAAAAATCTCATAATATACAACATTTGGGCCATACTGTATGAAAAATGTTATGAAATGAGTTTTGGTATGTCAACATTTACCAGAAATATAGAATACTTAATAAAGTATAAGAGTAAATGCAGGCATTGTGGTATATTATGTGAACTCTAAAGCTTTACAGTCCATGCTCCTTCTTACCAACTTAAAGGAAGAAGTTCAGGAAAATAAAAGGCATTTAATGGGAATTAAAATTTGTTTAGTGATTTCCAGAGGACACTAAATTGAGGTATGTGAAATTCTAATTCACAAAAAAGCGCTGACTATGGCTGTGCTTTCTTAAAACAGATATCCAAGAGTGGAATTTCCAAATGCACAATCGTAACTTGCTGTGTATTGTGGTGAGCTCAGCCACTACTAAAAATTAACTCGCAATAAAATAGCATATATAGCAGTGTAACCTAATACAATATCATACTTTTGGTAGACAAAGTTTTATTGTATTTTGCTTGACTTGCTTTATTGGTGACTGATAGATGTGAAATGAACATGCACACTTGAAAAAAACAAGTCATATGGAACTTCTGGTACTAGATGAAAAATACCAGATGGCCCTCTCAACTATTGGCATGCATGCCGAAGGATGGTCCACAATGAACATTTGAATTGCATTTGCAGTGCTAATAGCTATCAACAACTCTAAACCCCTGCTTTTATTGCTATCATGGCTTCACTCTTTGTTGTCCCTCAACTTCATTTTAACAAACCGCCAGCTGCACTCATACTGAAAATGCTGATAAAGGCAACACTGGACTGTCAAACTATCACAATCATCCATTGCATGTGCATGTTGGCATGGTGTGGACGTTTGGAGAGTGGGATGCCAGCTCGGTTGTGAACTCGTCATCTGACCATAGTGCAAAATTATGTTGTGTTATCCTCGTCTTTCCTTTCGGGTATATTCCATATCATTGCCGCCGACCATCCGATCCGGTGGTTACTGTGTTTACCTGTATATTGAAAGGTTTCTGGTTCGAATCCAGGTCAGCGCATAGATGTTTGTAAGCATATAGTGTTAGAGGCTGCTGGTGCACCCTAAATCTGTTGTGGCCGAAAGTCCTCACATTGGGTTAATGTGCGAGTTTGGAGAGTGGGGTGCCAGCTCAGCTGCTGCCTCGTCATCTGACCGTGGTTCAAAATGATCTGGTGCTGCCCTAAGATCTTTCCCTTTAGGGGGATTAATCTCAGACTGTCATCAATAGCGTTGTGTTGCTCCAGTGTGATGTTAATTAAAATACTTGCCTACCATTACATGATCTTGCATGCTGAAGTAAACCTGTGATCTTACTACATCTCTTGTGAACTCTTGAAATTGGCAATCTATTAACTAATGACAGCATAGATCAAATTTAACCACTCTAAATTATAATAAACTTAGCATTATGGTAAACTTTGCCACCGGAACAAACTTGCAATTAATTACCACCAGAATTGACTTACAATACAATAGTATGTGTAGCAGTGTTGCCCAACTCCACCATATTGTAATTATGAAATGCTTGATCTATATATAATGTTTTGGTGCAGCTTGGTCAGATCTTAAGCCTTAAAAAACAACCAAAGCAACTTCACTATGAAATTGTTTTTGGCATATCAATTACCAAAGATCCATGCAATAGATAAACCTTGAAAGCATTCCTGTAAAAACAATCAGTACAAGTTCCTTTAAACTGAAAAATAATGGTATAGATATTTTATCACATGAAAAAAAATGCATGTACTTTGTTGGAGGGTAGATGTGTGTAGTAAAATCATTTTCTGTTTGTTTATCCTAAAATTATAAAACGATCTCCATCTTGTATTTTCTTCCTTTAGGGTTCCATTGCTTATGTTCCTCAGCAGCCGTGGGTACTTAATAGGACATTGAAAAATAATATTTTATTAGTAAAACACATGGATGAAGACAAGTACAATAAAGTTTTAGATTTGTGCTGCTTGAGAACAGATTTAGAAATATTACCTGCTGGACATGATACGGAAATTGGCGAAAAAGTAAACATTCGTATATTATATTTTTTATGTTTTGTATAAACTATAGTTAATTTAAGTGCTAATATTTAGTCAATATTTAATAAATTTATCCCATCTCGTAATGAGCTTTTTCTGTATATTACGTTTATGTTTCCTTTAAGAACACAGTACCATCGCCGGCAGGCGATAATTTTAGACTACGGTAACCCATCATTGGTTTGCTACATTTGCACTTTCATTGGCATATCCAAATGCCATTTAA
This sequence comes from Metellina segmentata, assembly GCA_947359465.1. Lineage (NCBI taxonomy): Eukaryota > Metazoa > Arthropoda > Arachnida > Araneae > Tetragnathidae > Metellina > Metellina segmentata. Next base: position 96,940,049 of record OX375880.1, on the reverse strand, counting down.
CAACAAACTTTTTTTGTCAATTTGGAAATGGGTGTGTACCATGTTCTTGAGTATTGCCTAAGTTTCTAACATTCACTAAAATAATTATTTTCAGATCGATGCAATGTGTTTTTTAGCCATTAAATGCACTGAACAAATTTTTTTTTTTTTTTTGGTACATGGGTGTAACTTTTATTTTTTATTTAGGTTTTAATGGCAACTGTTTCTTTCAAAGATTAATATTTTACACTGGTGAATTGTCTCTTTAAATTGATGTCAATTTAGGAAATTCTATTCATTTTATGTTAAAATGCTGGAGCAGTAACAAAAATGCCAATGGGGTTAACCACATTTTAATCTCATCACAAGAATTTTGAAGTTTAAGCCAAAATTCCTATTAAATATATTAGATTATCAAGTGTTAAAGTGTTCCACTTTCAGTGTATATGGCCTGAAAATGTTACTTAACACTCTCGCAGAAAAGCTATTTTTAACTGATTTCCTAGACTTAATGCATATGAGCTACAAGTTTTAACTAAAATAAAGTTTACCCCATGGTCATTTGATAATTCAATGTCTATATTTTGTTACTATTCGCAGAACATAAAGCAGCTCCGACTTTTGGTTCCAGAGGGTTTGTAGTAGTTGGAATCCACTTTAGAATGATCTAATTAACTAATGGTCTAATTAGTAGTGTAGCTCCAACATGGAAGTAGTCAACCATGATTTTTGAAATGCCTTGAAACACTTTTAGGAAGCTGCCATACGCAAAAACAGGAACTGTGATCGTTGTGGTTTGTTTTCCCCTCAATAAAGCATTATCTCTACTGTCGCTTTGAAGGATGAACTTAGAAGCTGAATCTGTGTGAAAGATTCCAATTGTGGAAGCGATTTGTTTATGGTATATTTGTCCATGTATTCTACTAATACTTGTTCCATACCAAGACTCGGCTGCCAACTCAATGTTGCAGGATTTGATAAAAGTGTCTGGAACAACAAATCTATTGGTAAAAACATAGTTTGCTTCAACTATAGCATGAAATAAAAGCATATATCATTTTTACATTAGAGAAAGTCATGATGTCTACATACAAGGATGTAACTAATATTGGATGTTTGTATTGTTGTATTAAAATTTGGCAGCATCTTGTTTCATTCAATAAAAGTCAAATATTCTTCTTTTCATGCAGGGAGTGAACTTAAGTGGAGGTCAAAAACTGAGAGTAAATTTGGCCCAGGCTGTTTATCAGGATAAAGATGTCTACCTACTCGATGATCCTTTGAGTGCTGTTGATGTTCATGTCAGAAAGGCTTTGTTTACTGATATTATTGGTAATAACGGTATCCTAAGAAATAAGGTAAGTGTTTAACTATATTTTCATCCATTCTACAACTGGGTTTTTACTCTTAGTTTCAAAATAAAATAACTGAAGTATGTTTTCAACTGGACTCTTTCAAAAGTTGACTCAATCTTTTTATTCCTAAATCATTTCAAAACCTACAATTTACCCCCTTAAGATATTTACATGAAGTAAACACCTAGATACCCAGTGATCTGTACTCTTCCCAGTTTTCCCCTTATATGCCCATCTACTTTTTGCTTTAATCTTCCCCATAATTTTAAACTTTTAATGTTGGTTTCTTAGTCATAAGTTTGGTTCCAAAGTTTTGGTGGTGCCGAAGAGACATAAAGGGGAATAGTAATTTTAAGTATTAAAAATTTTACTGTTCAGGGTTCCCACGGTCCTTGAAAACTCCTTAAAAGTCCTTAAATTTTTTTTTCCTAACTAGGGGCCCTTGAAAGTTACTGAAAATTACAGAACTTGGTGAAAAGTCTTTGAAAGTACTTGATTTTATTTTAACTAGTACATAGTTGTGTAATTCCGTCTTGTATATGGAACTTGTCCAGACAAGTTTCCTCCGCAGCAGGTGCGTAATTTCAGCGTCATTCTGAATGAAACCATTGTTTCGCGCCAAACACTCCTTGATATATAATGCTACGTCTAGGTCGTCTATTTTCCACAGTATTCTGTCCGTCTAATTTGACACCTCTAGTCTCTGTCAAGACGGCTGCCTTGTTATGCCTGCCACATCATGACGTATCACAGCCTTTAGTTAACAGCACCACTTTATTAGGAAACCGTAGCTTTTACAGTCAGTACATCATTGGAAATGTGGCACGCATCCAAAGAAATAAAGCATAAAAGTTACAATTGAAAAAATGTTTTTTCAAGAAAATCACATTTAAGATATCCTTTTGTTGTAAAATTTTCTGCAGATTTTAAAATCCGTTGAAATTTTTACTCTATCTGTAATGATTGCAAAGAATAAAAAAGCCCTAATACTAGTCAAAACTTTTGAATTGTTTGTTTCTCAAACAAAATAAACCATCACAGCTGTTGTAGGCAGTGGGCGACAGCAAAATGGAGATTGTGTCCTGTAGATCGAACCGTGTGCAAGCTCCCATAATCTTCTTCGTGCCACCAAAAGAATTTATAGTACGATATTTTATCGTTTGACCGAAATCAATATGGGTGCAAGTAGCGTGATAGTAGCCATTGAGACAAAAAGCCCACTTTGCAAAAAAAATAAATCGCAGGTTCTGCTAGAAGAAAATCCAAATTTCACCAAAATTGGTGATAACCTTACTTTTATTACTATCAGTAGTTTTAAAAAATTTTGTCTTTTATTTTATATTTTTCACAATTTCTTTATAATTGACAATTTTTGTGTATCCTTGTTTTAGGTCGTTATATAACAATTTTAGGTCCTTGAAAAATATTTTTTTAGTTTTGAAAAGTCCTTAAAAGTTCTTGAATTTGTTTTGGATAAAGGTGTGGGAACCATGCTGCTAAAAAACTGCCTTTTAAAAGAAGATTTATGTATTTTATAAAATCTATATATTAGAAATGCAGATTCTCAGCTCATAACTATATAGTAAAAAAAACACTGTAACTACTTTTCTGCTTTTTGCTTGTAATATAAAATTACAGGGTGGTAACAGAACCTGGAAAACCGGGAAATCAGGGAATTCTCAGGGAATTTTTTATTTCTGGAAAAATCAGGGAAATCTCAGGGAAAATTTCCAAATTTTACAAAAAATCAGGGAATTTTTAATAATTTAAACGGCTACCATTGTTTGTCCTATTTAGAGACGTGCGATTACGAGTACTTTTGAGAATAGAATAAATTGTATTTGCCTAAATTGTAATTCGAATAAAGAACCTTAACGTCGTAATTTTTTAACACCGCGTAAACCGCCGCCGCCATTTTTTTCGCGGCTGCAGCATCTTGGTCGCCGTGAGGCTAGCGATACAACTTGTGGGATACAATTTGAAATTTGTGTAACAAATTATGTTTTTAGTGTATTAAATTAATTATTTTTGTTTACATTTACATTCTTGTATGTTTGCATTTGTTTTCGATGAATAGTGTGACAATGTAGGGTCAGGTGTAAAAAGTTCACAATCATAGTATTTTGCATTTTTTCTGCAGTTTTTTCAATTGCAATTTTAGAGTTCCATTAAGGTTTCCAACCCTTACAATAACAATTAAGTAGCCGCGGTAGCTCAGTCAGTAGAGCGTTGGGCTCGCATCAGAAGGGTTGTGGGTTCTGTCCTCGGCGGAGCCTACAATTCTGATGATTGCGAGATCGGCGCTTCGACCTGGCTAAAGACCGTCGTGTTCACTAATGGTGACTGGGGCACGTTAAATAGGTCGTGGTCACAATGTCCCCCATGTTCCCATACCAAATCAATACCTCTGGGGGTACCTGATCAGGGGGTTATCGGCCTCTGATTGGGATCTAAATTACGATATGTGTGAGTGAATGGATGTATGAAAGGGACCTTTCTGTAAAACGGATGTGTCATGTATGTCGAGCAAAGTCGGACTTCCTCCCAATGGGGCTCAATAACATGGAAAGGCGCACCCCCCTCGCCTCTTGCCGTCTTCGACGGGCCTGGCACTCCTCTGGTCTGCCAGTGTAGGCATAAGAAACAACAAACATAACAATTAAAATATCAGTAGAGAAAAAATACAAAATATTTGTGGAGAATGATCCTTTTACACCCTCTGACCCTAAATATTTAAAATTGTGTTGTGTGGATACTGTATATCGATACCAATCATGGATCACAACAATTCTTAAGGGAATTGGAAAATCAGGGAAATTTTTGTGAGACTATCAGGGAAATCATGGAAATATCAGGGAACTTTTTTTCAAGGATTTTGTTGCCACCCTGAATTAGATCTTTGGATGAATAGTTTAAAAATTGATGGTTTTGGTGTTATAAATTGGTGTATTTTAAAAGAATCATGTATTTTATAAAATCCATTCATAGAAATGCAGATTCTCGGCTCATTACTATAAGATAAAATTACCTTAACTACTTTTCTGGTTGTTGCTTGTATTATAAAATTAGATCTTTGGATGAATAGTTGTTATTTTCTTGATTTGGCGTAGTAATTTGATGAAAAATAAATTCATTTGATGAAATAAAAATGTTTACCAGCATAAGAAGCTGTTTTGATGATTTATACTAAATCAGGGTTTGCACGCTCCTTAAGAACTCCTTAAAATGGATTTTCGTTTTTAAGCACTCTTAAAACTCCTTATTTTTAAGTGCTACTCCTTAAAAACTCCTTAATTTTTTCCCTCCGTTTCAATTTTGAAATGCGCTACGTTCTACCGAAATAATGGGTTCAAAAACGTCCCGTTTCAATTGGAACACGATACTTCACGTTGCTCGCGGTGTATTGGCAGCAAGTCTGAAATTTTCCCACGAGAAAAGGCTATCATCAGTGAGGCATCATGTAGCGAATCACTGCCACATGCATGTCCGACCCCTCTTACCTAACTTGTGGGATAGAGCCTTGAGTGGCATTTACGACTGACGGTCAATAGGGTCGAACAAAAGGAGGACCCCCTTCTAGAATGTCAGTCATTGACAGATCGTAAATAGTGATCGTTAAATATTGAAGGAGCGTTGCGAACGTATTGAAAATCGCCATCTGTTATCATCGAAGTTGATTATTACAAATTCTTGAATTTCTTTAGCGAAAGCGATAGTTTACTTATTAAGTAGACAAAAAATTATCGCATTTGATTTATTTTGAATTTAATTCAACATTAAATCTTCATATAAGAATAGCATTGAGAATGTATTGAAAATCGTAATCTGTTATAATCGAAGTGGATTATTTCATACTTGAATATTTGAAGTTAAAAAATAATTTATCTATTCATTTATAACAAAAATAATTGCGGATTTCATTCATTTCTATCTGAAATCTGTCGTTTGTATTTACTTGTAGAATACAGTAAAAAATCTCGTTAAGCCCCGTATTTCGAATTTTTCCGTATTTGAATTTTTCCGCATTTCAAACTCATCCGCATTTCAAACTTTTTCGAATTTCAAACTTTTTTTAATTTTTAACTTTTTTAAATTTTGAACTTTTCCGGGTTTTGAACTTTTCCGGTTTTTAAACTTTTCCGGATTTCGAACTTTTCTGGATTTTAAACTTTTGGTTTTTTTATTTTTAAAATTTTTGGATTTTTTCGAATTTTGGACTTTGGACATTTTTAGATTTCGGACTTTTCCAGATTTTGCACTGGATTTCAGACTATTTGCCTTTTTTGTCAAAAAAAATTCATAAACAAAACCAAACCCGCTAATTTTGGGTTTGCAATAGTAAAATAGCAAATATATAAATAAGAATAATTTTCAGAAAGAACAAAAAACTTTTTGAAAAAATACAACAAATTTTACTTGCAAATCTTCTAATTTTTATGTGTGGTAGTTTCTTTGAACATGTCCGTTATTTTGCGTTATTTCATCAATTAGGTCCAGGTTTAACTTTTTGTTCTTGACAAATTGTCAGAACAATGTAAAAAAAGTGTGAAAAACAAAAAAAAATGCCGGTTCGCAAAACGACCGGATTTTGGACAATTCCGGATTTGGGACTTTGTAGTGTATAATTTCATCCTAAAAATATTCAATTGATATTTTATTTTGAAAAATACTGTAAATTGAAAAGAAATATGCTTGGATTTCTATTATTGTGAGTTTTAGCTGGGATTTGAGAGAAATTACTTTAAACTTAGAAACGTATTACTGATATTTCACTGTATAAGAACTGTTTACAGCAGGATCCTAGATAAAACAGCTCCAGCAAACAGGGGGGAAAAGGAACTTGTGTTGAGTTGAAATATCAAAGTATAATTTTATTGTTTTGAGTAATTAGTAATGTAGTATTAAGTGGAACTAAGTTCTTAAAGTGTTGAAACATTTTTATTTTTCGCACTTGAAAATGTGTGTATAAACTTTCTAAGAGTCCTTAAAAATTTCGATAGAACTCGTTAAATACTCCTTATATACTCCTTAATTTTTATATTCTATGACTCCTTAAAAATTTTGAGACAACTCATTAAATACTCCTTAGATACTCCTTAATTTTTGTATTCAAAATTCTGTATGAACCCTGTAAATTCATTTAATGGAATTTGATGGTTTGGATTACAAGTTCCCCTTTGAAAAAGACCACGCCTCTTTGAATGTTAATGACAATAAAGTGATTGACTTTTAAAAATTAAATAAAGCATTTTTACACACTTTTTGATAAGTCCATGGTAGGTGTATCCGACTTCAAAGAACACAGGCAGTTTAAAATCTGACTTCCATTTGTAACGACCTGTCATAAAAATGGATTTTCAGCTTCAAAAGTGCAATATTTCAAATTCACAAAATTTGACTGAGAACCCCATTTAAATGTTTTCCCACTCCATTGCCTAATTTTTTAGAAACATTTGACATTAGTCTATGTTTTTATGCATGCAAATTAAATATTTGACGTACTTCCATTCTTCTGTGTAAGATTTGTCATGTTTAGCTTTCAGCTGCTTTTTATTGTGTTTTAGTCTTCCTAGTTTAGTCTTAATAATTATTTGTTTTACAATCTTACATTGACACAACTTGTACTATTTTTGACTTATCACAATAAAAACCAAAATCCGATCCATTAAAAACCTCAATGAGGCCTGACTATAATAATGGATTTGAAGTGAAGTGTTAATTGGATTCACAAGTGCTATATTTGGCCAAACTGCCGAACCTGAGACAAACTGTCTATTAATGGACCTACACAAGAAAGGAAAGTGTTACTGATCCAGAAGAATACACCCAGGGTAAGTAACAGGAATCAAACCAACCCTGCCTACAGCTTGCAGGTTACTAGTACAATGTGGAAATCCAGAGCCACTGGATCTGTAGAGAATCTTGGAGTAAAATGTTTAGTGCCTCTGGTCTAAAGAGATCACATAAATGAGCAATGTATCTATAAAAACTCATTCATTTTTATTTGTGAATTCATCTTGTCTTTACCTGATATTCAGGGATTAGTTGTTTTTTTTAATTGTTAATTTATCAATTTGAATTATTTTGTTTCAGACTAGAATACTTGTAACTCATGACGTTTCTGTACTGCATGATGTAGACATGATAGTGAGCATGAAGGATGGACGTATTGATGAAATTGGTACTTACGATGAATTGCTGAAGCACAATGCATCTTTTAGTAGCTTTATAGAAGAGCATGGCACAGTTCGAACTGTTGAAAGCAATCCTCCTAAAATTCAAAGGTTAAATTTACTTTGTAATCTTTTTACCAATAGTTGAAAAAAATGTTGGTTTATAAATACAGAGCAGTTGTTTATTCCCCTTTGGGTAGAATGAGGCTGGTCAGAAAGCAGATGACCTTGGAGACATGCATTTCTAGAAAGGTAAGCGAGATTGCTAGAGCAAAGGACTGCAATATGTAAAGCCACATGGAGTGATCAACACCAGTGATTTGGTACATGAAGCACATAAAAGGAGTGACTTCTATTGACCTTCCTGCCCAAAACAATAACTCAGACACAGAATCTGTCTTAGAAGAGAAAAGGGGATGCAGCTTTTGATAATCAAAGACATGAGGCATCGAAAGGAAGTCATGACTTTGCCGCTGACTGTTAGGTTTAGACTTGTTCTATGACTTGGATTATGAGAATTGATAGTTTACATTATTTACACAAAACAGCATGACTTTAATGCTAACTTGCCCGAGTTGGTCTATTGAATTTACAGGGTGGCGACAGAACCGGGAATTCAGGGATTTCTCAGGGAAGAATCATTTTCTGGAAAAATCAGGGGAAACTCAGGGAAGTTTCGTTTAACTCAGGGAAAAAGTTGGAATTTCGTTTTGCAAATGGCACCCATTTGGTACTTTTCCTTTAGCCATGCAGGCGCCACTTTGAACCAAAATCAATATGTCTCCAATTTTGTTTTCATTCCGAAAATGAGAAGTGTATTTTTTACGTAAACATCCAGAAAAAAGAGTTGTATACTGTAACGGCCGTAAATCCTGTAACCGAAGTCTACATCTGTGCCACGTTCCCTAATGTCAATAATAGGAACGTATTGCCTTGCGGCTTTGAAAAATAATAACGGACGGAAAAACCTGCAAAAGTTAAACATCCGGTTCCAATTGAATCAACATTTAAAAATAATAATTTTTTTCTAAAATACCTAAATTGGCGATTTTGATTTTGGTCCAAAATAGCGCCCCGCTAACGGAAAAGCACTCATTTAGATTATGCATATGTTTTTTAATACATATGTGTTAGAAGTTATTATTTTTTTGAAAATTTTCGAACTCTGAGGTTTTTTTTGTTGAAAAGTTTGCGTTGCCCGTTACAGTTCTTTTCGTTATGGATTCGGTAACTTTGTCAAATGCGGCCAAAATCGTTTGCGAAAAAAGATCCAATCGGCGTGACGTCATAATCTCCTATGAAAATATAAATATTTAATTGAAAAATTATTTATTAATAGAAAATCAAACGTATAAGGTATCTATCTGGTGTAAAATTTTCCGCATCTTTGAAATCCGTTGATATTTTTATTTTATTTTAAACAATCGCTGATTTAGAAAAAAGCACTGAATAACGCCAGTCATAACTTTAATTATTTCTTTTGCTTCACCCGAATCCGTTACTTTTCAAAATGAATGAATCTCGAATCAAACGAAGGTCATTCTTCTCGACGGCGAAATTCGTATTGGAAAAAATATAAAAGTTACAATTTAAAAATTATTTATTTAAAGAAAATCATATTTTTAGGTATCGATCTGTTGTAAAATTTTCCGCAGATTTGAAAACCGTTGAAATTTTTCTTCTATCTTAAAGATCTAGGAGATATAAAAAAAGAACTACATAACTCCAGTTAAAACTTTATTTGTTTTGTTCGTCCGCTAAAATCGTTGCTGAGAAAATCTAACGAAAACGGAAAAAATAAATTTAGAATGTCATGTCTTTATACCGTATGCCATTCTAAGGAAAATAATAATAATAAAATATTATAATAAATTAATTAATTTTTAAATGTTTTAGATTAAATTTTAAAATTTGGGCGCGATTGAAAAATTGCAAAAAATTAGGACCACATGTTTGCTAAATTTCACTATTGTAAGTGCCATCGATTCGTCAGGACACTGCGTACAGGACAGACAGACAAACACTTCCTTTTATAATAGTAGAGATGTACCGAGCGCTGGCGTCATTGACGGATTCAGGGGCTGATGGCTGCTTTTGCAAACACATCAAAATAGTTAAAAATGTAAAATTAAATATTCTATCTATAACTTTATATTATTTGGTCCATTATGGAATACAGTAAAATATTTTTTTTCTTATCTTATTTTTATTCATCTATCAGTCTATAGTTTTTTAGTTCATCAAGTGTCAAGTTTATCATAATTACTGAAGAATTGTTCTGCGAACAAAAGGAGAAACTCAGGGAATTTCATGAAAAATACTCTGGAAATCAGGGAAAACTCAGGGAACTTTTTACTTCAATTTTTGTAGCCACCCTGATTTAGCTTTTTTTTTTGTTATGTTTGAATCTATTTTTCTTGTTTGGCCCTCTGTTCCCAAATTTAGAGAGCTTGATATCAAATTGAAAATTTTGAAATAATGTGTTTAAACCTGAAACATAAAAAAAAATTAATTATGTCTGAAATGATTTGGGAGCACGGATTTTGTTTGTAGCTTTGTTGAATGTATTATTTTTTTTCCCATTACTGGGACAAATCCTATTCATGATATTTAACAATTATAATTAAATAAACTTGTTCCGTAGCTTTTCACTCCTATTTTCTAAACTAGCCATTGAAAGTTAAAAGTTAACTTGTAGGAAAATGTTTCCAAATGGTGTTGAGTATTTTAGTAATTTACAAAGCTGGTATGGTGGCCAGAAATTTATGGGCAGTGCTTTGGTTTTGTACAACTTCATCTCAAATTGCAGCAAATAATGAAATTATTATAGAAAATCCAACTAACAGTGCTGTTGTACAAAAATGCCAAGTTGGTGATCTGCTGCCCCTTTTATATAAAAAGGTTGCCAAGTTAATGCAAAATATAGTTTGGTTTCTAAGCCCTGGGGCTTGGTGACAGACAATTGAAATCATGTGACGGCTGTAACCAAGTAGAATACCAAAATTTAAGCATAGAAAGGAAAGACATTTTAAAGCAGGGATTGAGTAAATAAAATTAAAGCACACTAGAGCTGATGACTGAATTGGCTTCCATGTTAAAATAGAAAATTCATGTAAAACTGCTAAAATTTTAATGAATTTTTTAAAAAAATCTTCATGCATCCTTTCTGCAAATGGATGTTTTCCCTGTTGCTTTCATTGCAAGAGCCAATGTGCCCATAAACCAAATATATGTGATCTTGTTTCATATTTCTTTTGAATGAAATGTTATGATTTTTAACGAATATTCTTTTTTCTGGACTTAAATTTTGCTGTCAAAAACAACCAGAATAAACAATTTTTCACTTTCAAAACTATTAAAAAAAATTTGAAGCCATAATATATTCATCGAGAAAGTGTATTTTTAAACAAATGATATTGGATATTACTGTTTTTATTTACTCAAGAGAGAACTGTTCCACAGAAATCCTGCATTGAAAACTGTTTACAGTAGTAGAAAAATATTGGAATTTGATTAGATAATGTTTGATGCACGTTCTGTGAATTGTTAGTTCATTCAAGGAGAATTAATTCAACAAATAAAGCAGCAAAACTGAAAATATAATTATATCTTGTTTCTCCTATTGTTTTTCTTGTTTACCTTTTTATTATCATATGTCCTTAATCTCAGTTAAAATGTCACATTTATAAAAGCTAGCCCGGCGTTGCCCGTACCAGTTGCTCATCAATTTCTCTCCCACCATTAAGTATTATGTTTAAATGTTCATTTCAGAAATGTAATCATTACCACAACTCTACACAATCATTACTGATAAGGATAGCCAATGATTGGCATCTCTGAACATAGGACATTCAGAACCTGTGAACTTTTAATTCTTAATTTATGTTTAATCTGCACTTGTATTAAATTTCTGGAGAGAATGCTTTAGTTTTGACAATCTAAAAGGCATTCTTTTGTGATTTTTCTTAATACAATCTAATCATACTTGGGATTAAACCTTAGTATTTTAGTAACTGTGTTTTGTTCTGTTGTAGAACGTTATCAAGAATGCGGTCAAGCGATTCAATAATCTCAAAGAGCTCGAGTGGTCGTGGAGATCAACTTGTAATAAATGAAGTAGAAGATGATAAAGTAGAAAATGATAAAGTTGAAGTTATAACTCACAGGCTCATTGATGATGAAAGAATGGAAATAGGAGGGGTATGTGTTGGAGTTCAAAGCATGTTTTGTAGATCTCTTTCTTTTGGTATTATTTCATACTAGTAGAATTACCCAACTTTATACAGGTTTAATTGGTTAGCTACACCAAGGTGGTAACAAAACCGGGAAATCAGGGAATTCTCAGGGAACTTTTTAATTCTGGAAAAATCAAGGAAATCTCAGGGAAATTTTGACAACTTAAACGGCTACTATTATCGTTTATTTAGAGATGCAATATTATGAGTGCTTTTGAGAATCGAATAAATCGTAATTCGAATAAAGAGCCACAGCGTCGTAATTTTTAAACACCTCAAAAACCGCCTTCGTTGTTTTTTTTTCGCGGCCGCAGCGTCTTGGTCGCCGTGAGGCTAGCGCTACAACTGGTGGTATACAGTTTTAAATTTGTGTAACTAATGATGTTTTTTGTGTATTAAATTAGTTATTTTTGTTTGCAATTACATTTTTGTAGAACTTTTTATGTATATTTGCAGTTGGTTTTGAGGAATAGTTTGATAATGTAGGGTCAGGTGTAAAAAGTTCATTATCAAAATATTTTGCATTTTTTCTCCATTTTTTTTCAACTGTCAAAGTTTTAATTGTTAGAATTATAAGAGTTCCATTAAGGGTTCCAATTCTTACAATAACAATTAAAATATCTGTAGAGAAAAATTACAAAATATTTGTGGTGAATGATTCTTTTACACCCTCTGATCATAAATATTTAAAAACAGTGTTGTGTGGATACTGTATATCGATACGGATCACAACATTTCGGGAATTGTTAAATCAGGGAAATTTTTGTGAAACTATCAGGGAAATCATAGAAATATCAGGGAACTTTTTTTCAGGTATTTTGTTGCCCCCCTGTACACATTAAAAAAAAGTGACCAGAATAGTCACTTCTCTTTTGTAGAAAAATACCAAATAATTAAAAAAGTAGAATTATTTTTAAAAACCTTTTCAACATTTTTATAATTTCTACAGCCTATTTTAGACATATCCTGGAAACCAGATACAGTTGTCTGAATGGGTTTACCCACCCCACCCTACACACCAGATATGACTGTCAGGAAGGTTTATACAACCACAACACTGGATAAACCTTCTGGACAGGAAGTTGTATGTTCACTTGACTACACGATTCCTCAACTTCAGTTGATATTTAACGAAAATCGAACATGTTTTTGTTTCACACACATGTAGCTATTGTTTGATAAGTCGGAAAAATATTTGAAGAAATGATGTGCTGTAGTATCCAAATGTTTTTTATTTTTCTAAAAAAACAACTGACTTTTTGCTATTAAAAATTGTAACCTGTCACTTCTGGCTCATTTTGTCACAACACGATGTTTGATCGACATGCTGTACGAATTTCAAGTTGATCATTCCAATAGTTTTATGGATACCATGCAAACAGATGTTCCAAGAAATACGCTTTTAACCCACTGGCTGATTATCCCGCGATTTCCACAGGCAACTCAAATGTAGCAAAATTTGCTCATCCCGCGATTTTCGCGGGCAGGTGTTTTTCTATCTTTATTGAGGAGCGCATCCCGCTTTTTCACCGTTTAACCAATGAAATAAATTACATACAGTGGTAGATGTTAAATGTAGATTTTGGTCAACAGTTGTCGCTAGTCGTCCACTAAATTGCGCCATTTGAAGGTACTTTGTATTTACCGCTCTAACTTTGCGCCTTTGTTTGGCGCCTTTTTCTAATCAGAAATGGCTGCTAGAAACTAGAATAGAAAAATATAGATTTTTCGGACTGTTACTCAGATAGCGATGGAATCTGATCATGATTCAATAAACTTGCAAAGCGTTAGGCAGTGGTGCAAAATTGATATGAAGAATATTTCTCCTCCTCCTCCAGTTCCTTTTTGTGGAAATCCGGGAATTACTGTGCATATAGCTAACAATAACTTCTGACAGTTTAGTTTCTCATGATAAAAATCTATATAAAAAGTCTTTTCTAGAAAGAGTAAAATGCATATTTCAATTCTCCAATATATATAGATTTTTTATATGCAAAAAAAAAAAAAAAAAAACAAGATTTTTTGTAGCCATTTTGGTCCACAAATTGAGCAGTCAGAGGGTTAAAGTTTCAATACAGTCAACGTAAGCCATATTCAGTATTAATTTTTTCCCTGCTAATCTACATACTATGCCAGCACTATACAGTGTAATTTTTTCAATGCCATCTTTTGATTTTATTGTAGATTGTTATAACATCTTAATGAAGTGGCATGTGCTCCAAATTATCAATCTGCATGTTGATTAATGGCTTATAAATAACTGGGCAAACTTTGTGAATTTCGACTTGTAATTTACATGTTTAGTCTATATAAAATTAGAACAGCCCCATTATTATCTAGAAAATGTTATATTTTACAATGTAAAACTTGGCCACCATTACAAAATTAACTTACATTGCAATTTGTATATATAGGTGTGTAACCCAACTTCACAATTGATACTTTTTTGTAGATAAAGTTACGTTCTCTTTTACAAATCCCATTAAAATACTATCAATGTAGCTTGAATTTTATTATAGGTTCATAGAAAGATTTATTGGAAATATGTGAAGCACATGGGTGTTTTATTATATATCGCTGCAGCATTTTCATACTTGGCGTATGTGGCATTGGAGGTAAGATTAAATTTAGGTGTTTTCAGTATTGTAGAATCTCATTATATTTAGTTAATATAATTAATATGAACATATCTTGGAAGAAAGCGTCAAATGTGTTCAGAGAAGTGTTAGATGTGCAATCGATAAATTTCTTTTTACACTTATTAAATTATTAGAGTAACTAAAGATTTTATTTTTACTTACCAAATATACAAGTTTATGCAAAGTGAATATTTTAATTTTCAACAGTCACACACTTTTTGTAGCAATGCAGAAGTTTATAAATTCCCTCAGTAAGTATTTTGGCTGATAATTGAACGGATCGTTCACCTCTGCCTTGACCTCATCGTGATTGAATCTTTAGTCCCATTGTTTTTTGAGTACTTCCATGAGATGAGTTTCTATAGCTTTGTATATTTCTTGTATTCAAATTCGTAATCATGCACCCAAATCTAATTGCCGATCATTTTCCCCTCCAAAACATTACTACCTGTTTCATATTGCTTAAAAATTGACTTGTGATGTCCGTTCAGTGTTCTGGTTGGCAAGTCTGGGTCTAGTAATTCAGGGCAACACACGTTATTATATGGGCAGATACAGTGTTGAATCGGCAAGTTGTAAGTAGTGCAGATTGGATTCATGTAACTTATCCTGGGTATATATTTATTTTCTTTGCCAGCAAGTATTTCCTTGTGAGTGTCCGATCGTTGGCGGTATGTGTCTTGTGTTTGGCACAGCTTGGCCAAATATATATTTCTGGTATCATAAAAACCAATCACCCAATGTTGATGTCCAACAATTGTGCAATTTCTCCTTCCAAAATTTCCTCTTGCCATACAATTCTCCCTATATAAGGTTGATGGCCAACTTTTTTTAGGGGCTTAAATAATGCTCTTTCCATCTAGACTGGAACTGTTTTATACATTCCTAAGCTTTTCTCTGACAGAAACAGCTGTTTTCATATTGTGGTACATTCTTCGATGAATTTCAGCTGTTATGATCCCTTCTACCCAAACAAATCTGACCAGAATGCTCTTCTTCGACAGTGCAATCAAAGAGTGAAGCATTTATCTGTATAAGATAATCATTTCAGCACAGTTCGACTCGTAATCAGACAGATCAAACATGTTCTTATGTCACATCCAATTTATCTCTTTCTGCAATAATATCATCACCTCTTAAAATCTTTTAAAATAACAAGATTTCAAGGGAACCCCCAATTTCAAATATATTTTCTTATTTGCCACCAAATTCTTAAATGTTATACAATAACTGTATATATCATGACATTTACTATTCATCACTTTCGTGTTTTAGTGTTATGCATGTTGTTGATTTTAAACCATATCTTATAATTGCATGTCTCTCAATGATCTTTTATATTTGCTACTCATTCTTATACCCTTTCATTTCATATACATGATGTTGTTGATCAACTTATTTTAAATCAATGTAATACATCAAATTCATACTTGAACCAGGTGTAGCTTGTCTGTTTTTGTACCTTGCACCCTATAAACTAAATCACATTCCATTCCACTTTTTCTGCTATAACTGCCTTAGCATATCCGAATGACCTTAATTTTTGAATTGCCCTCATGTTCCTTGATGGTTTATTTAATAAAGTGAAAGATTTTTATTGTTAGGGTGTTTTTTTTTTTTTGCAATGATTTCCACTGTTTACCCAATACAATTGTGTATTGAATTTTTTTGGAGATTAATACGTGACAGTAATTAGTATGAAACCTCCCTACTAACTAATCAATATGTACAACAAAACCTCTAAGTCTTCATTTCAGGTGTGATCAAATTGTTTGTCTGGCATCAAGAGACATTGAAAGAATTTCCTCATGCATAGCTTTCCTTTTCATGTTTTGCTTTTGAAACATTTTGTGTTAAATGTTTTATGAACATTGTGCATTTTTGTTATCGATGCCTATGTTGTCATTTATGTCAGGAATAGTAGCATTACTTTTCTTTGCCATCAATCACAACCCCTGCATGTTTAAAAATCTTTTTAGTGATGAGTAATACCAGATTGCATTTGAATTTTCTATGAGTAGAAAAGGAGGGTTTAATAACATTGCCTTCAGATCCATCTAGTACATCATAGACAGCAATCTAGGGGATAACGAATGAAGGATTTACAATTCTTAAATTTTAAGCATTATAAAGCTTTCTATTTATTTTAACCGATTCTAAAAAGGATATGAAAGTGTGAAAAGCTTTCTATTTAACCCCATCTTTTTCATTTAAGTTCATACTTCATGATCAAATCACCTTATATGACAGCAATATATTAAACAGACTGGACTAAGGAGTAAATAAACTCTTACCTTAAGAAATGCTGCTTTAAAATGCCATTTTGTAAATAACACACTTGCAAAATATTTTTCAGGCTGGTGGAAACATCTGGGTGTCCGACTGGACTTCGGATCCAGTTCACAATGGAACTCGGAATGTCTCGAATACAATGTGGAGGCTCTCTATATATGGTACATTTGGAATAACTCAAGGTGAGAATTAATTGCTCGATAAAAAGATCTATGAATTTAATAATTTGTTTTCGAGAGTAATAATGAATGTAAAAATTATGAGTGCATCTGGTGTTAAAGTTACATTAACGCTTGAAACTACTTTAATATAGAATCCGTTCTACTATTCTTTATTTAACTTTAGAGTTTTTGACATTGGGTACAGGAAAACAAATGACTTTTGGTTAGGATTTTGCTTGAGAGTTAGTTCTCGTATAATATACGGCTGTTTGTAAAAAGTGCAACACTCTGAAGGAGTCATCAGAATTAAATGAAATTTAATACACAAACGGCTTGTATTAGTACAAATTAATAAATTTTCAAAGCAAAAAAAAACAATATTAAGTATCTGAAATCAGTATTTGGTGTAGCCACCATGCACTGCAATAAGTGCTGCTACACGACGTGGCATGGAGTGAAACAGATGTTGAATGTCTGCTTGTGGAAGAAAATTCCATATTGTTTGTATGCACACCCAAAGTTCGTCTTTTTGAAGCTGTAGGACACGGATCAAAAGCGAGACGCCGACCAACCAAATCCCACAAGTGCTCAATAGGCGACATATCTGGCGAATAAGCAGGCCAAGGAAGAAGTTGCATGTGTTGGGCTGAAAAGAAGTCTCGAACATTCCTTGCAACATGTGGGCGTGCATTATCCTATTGAAAGATAGCTCCAAGGATGCCTTGAAGGAAGGGAATGACTTCGGGCTCTAGCACTTCACGGACGTACCTGTTGCTATTCAGATTACCCTCAGTTTGTAGCAGCTAAGATCGTACATGATACGAAATCACACTCCAGACCATAACTACGGGTGTTCGTCCACTATGACGTTCGATAACGCACTCTGAAAGGCAGCGTTCACCTGCATAGCGTCTAATACGAATTCGGCCATCATGGTTCCACAAATTAAAGCGGGATTCGTCAGAAAAGACAACTTGTTGCCAATCAGCCCGCCAGGCTCTGTGCTCGTGAGCCTATTGCAGACGTCAATGGTTTGGCGTGAGGGGGGATCCTGTATAAAGGAATCCTTGCACACAGTCCACGGTGCAGCAGATGTCGGCGAATTGACAAAGCCGACATTAGTACATGTGGCAAGCCTTGCAACATGTGGGCGTGCATTATCCTGTTGAAAGATAGCTCCAGGGATGCCATGAAGGAAGGGAACGACTTCGGACTCTAGCACTTCACGGACGTACCTGTTGCTATTCAGATTACCCTCAGTTCGTAGCAGCTAAGATCGTCCATGATACGAAATTGCACTCCAGACCATAACTATGGGTGTTCGACCACTATGACGTTCGATATCACACTCTGGAAGGCATCGTTCACCAGCATAGCGTCCAACATGAATGCAGCCATCATTGTTCCACAAATTAGAGCGGGATTCGTCAGAAAAGACAACTTGTTGCCAATCAGCCCACCAGGCTCTGTGCTCGTGAGCCTATTGCAGACGCAGACGTCGGTGGTTTGGCGTGAGGGGGATCCTGTATAAAGGAATCCTTGCACACAGCCCGCGGTGCAGCAGACGTCGGCGAATTGACAAAGCCGACATTAGTACACCTGTAGCAGTAGACCAAAGTGCTGCCAACTGCCTGGAGGAAGCTGTACGGTCATTCACGGCATGTGGACCAGGTGTCTATCATCACGTGCTGATGTCACCTTCCGTCATCCACTCCCAGTGTTTCGAGTTGTCCTGTGCTCGTCGGTCTACTGCTTCCAAACTCTCATCACTGGAACTGTTCCGCTGCACACGAGCTTCTATTGTGCGATAGGAAAATCCTCCTTTACGAAGGCTGATGATTCTCCCCCATTCAAACTTCATGAGATGTTGAAATATTGCCCTATTTCGTCATGGAGGCATATTTAGATCTCACTAAACGTTCACCACTAAAAAATAACCATGCATTTTTTTCAACATCCTGCTATAGCCTTCTGTTTATATGCGTTTAGCATCAGTTTAGTGGGCGCTGCTCACGCCATGCATGCATGGTGGCTCTGAAACTTTACTACTTTGCATAACATCCTATAATTAACATTTGCTGCAAATTTCATTTCATTCGGAAATTCCTTCATGGTGTTGCATTTTTTACAAACAGCAGTGTAGTGTATAGGTTGACAGTGTGACGCTGAGCAGATTATTAGTCACATGTTATACTGTTTTGATAGCCGCATTTGTTATGTGAGCCTGGAAATCTGCACTGAACCTTATAGTTTTTACCTGTAAATAGAACAATAAATATGTGTTGTGAAAATATGACGAGTTATTTAGATTACGTGTCGAAAAGATTTACATTTAACAGCACTGCTGTCATAGAAAAGGGCCAGTCGGGTAAAGAAGATTTGATTTATAATTAGAAGCATAAACCTGACGGGATGCCATTGTTCCAAGTTACAAATCATTCCTAAATTCAATATTTGAATCATGTTTGAAAACTGAAAAATAATCTTGAACCAACTATTCCAAAGTCTACCGGATGGAAAAGGTATCTGGATTTCTGCTGATGTTGAAAGTTTTGGCTCCAAGCAGTGGTATCCATAAAAGAAAAGTATCGGAATCAGTGGAATTTCAAGAAAAACCTCAAATATATTCAAAACATTCAAGTAACAGCTTATTTGCATATATTTGGTGTCGATTTGTTCAAAATATCGCTAAATTGATTGTGCCAACATCGTATTCCTGCCAATAATGGGAGTAGAAGACAGGGTTGCTCAGTCTGCTTTGAACTGCATTCTTAAAGCCCAATTTGGCGAAATTATATATATATATTAAACACTAACGTACGTGGACCCGAAATCGACGTTATTTGTGTATCGTCGAATGGCAACAATCAACGTAAATAAAATAACCCAGATATTTTGAATTCTTGCTGTTTTTAAATAGCCGAGGTCAATTTCTTTGCAAAATAAGGAATTAAATTGTAATATTTATGTTTGAACTGACTTTTTATTTCTTCATTTGATGTAAAAGTATTTTAAACGTAATTTTGCTACCCAATATCTGGCCACGTCAGAATTAATGTTTACATTTTAAATTTGATTTAGAATTCAGTGTTTGGGTATTTGAGTTGACTGCGAGATGTTACGAACATATTTATAATACCTGGGAAGCCTCAAATATGTGTTTTTTTTTTAATAAATTATTATTGTCTTTGTCATTATTGTTGAAAAGTGTTTTGTCGCATTATTATATTTCACAATATATTCAGGAAGTCGAAATTAAACACGATTGAATAGATACATACATGTTTTTTTTTTCACAATTTTGCATTTTTTTAAGGATTGGAATTTTATTTTTGTTTGCATTATGTGTTCCAGTATATTACCTATTGCAGAAATATTATTTAGGAGTTAGATTTTAATAATATGTCTATTTCCTGCAAAATGTCACTAGACATGGGTAATTTTGTAACGGTATATGTTTATTTCTACCAACTTTCCTTAAATATTTGATTGAATACGCAATGATTTGAAGAATTGTTTCATAAAAATAAATAAAATATACGAATCAAAACATGTTTAATTACGACGTGCAAAAAAGTTTTAAAAAAGCACTATTACTCACTGCCGACGCAGCCCGGCTAGTATATCACTATTTTGGTACCTTTAGGCATTTTTCATCTTATCTTTCCTATCTACTATTACTTTTGTTTTATTTTATACCTCTTCAACGATTATCCTAAAACGATTCACGAGTTATGAATATCTTCTCTTTTGTGTCTTATTACTTATACGATTTCTGATTTTCTTTCAGTTCTTGCTATCGTGTGTGCGAGTTCACTGTTAGTATTGGGATCAACCAGAGCATCTGCAACTTACCATAAGGATATGCTACAGAGTGTATTAAAATCTCCCATGTCGTTTTTTGACAGTACTCCCATGGGACGAATTATTAACAGGTATATTTCTTCTATATGTGTTAAATTGCATTGTCACCTGCATCACTACTACTATATTACAGTGTACATGTCATCTTGTAGGAATTAATATTTTTTTTTAATGAAATTTTCTATGCTTTCTATTAGTTATTTTTTGCATTTGTAAAACTGTTGCCGATTAGAATATTTTATGTAGTGAGATTTGCATGATGTATTGTAGTATCCTATGATAGGGGCTCACTATTTTCAATTGAAGTCATACATATCAGCAAAAGCAGGCTAATGGTGGCTGAAGGTATTGTCATGTATGACTAAAAGAGTCTACATGATATACTAACGTATTTTTTATTGTAGTAAATCATTATTCAGACAATCGAGAAATATGTGAATGCACTGAAGTAAAGTTTATATTGGATTTAATGTTTTACAAAAGTATAGACAAATTTGTTCCTTTCGGTCATATCTCCAGGCTTTACTGTGCATTATCAGAAAAAGAGGGAAATTGTATCATGATTTTCAATCGGTGTTTATGTTTTGAGAATAATATAAAATAAAATTTTGGTTAATTTCTGCTATCAATAAATTGCAATTTTCTGAAAAATGAAGTTTTAAATAGGAAATTCTTGTTTGGGAGAACATTCTTTGCTAACAATGCTATGTATCTCAAGTATGAACGTCCCATGGTTGGGAGAGAGACTGATTTTATTCCAATGATGAAGTGTCTTTTTCCATACATTAAGTTATTAAATTTCTGTAGGTTTATTAATTTTTTCATTTTAATATCTATATTATGCAGGTTTACAACTGATTTGGACATCATAGATATGCAGATATTCTACAGAATGGATGGATGGTTAAACTGTTTCTTTTCCACTCTTGGTTCTTTTGTGGTAATTGGAATGAATACACCAATCTTTTTAGCATTTTTGTTCCCTCTTGGTCTGGTTTACTACTCTTTGCAGGTAGGATGTTTGTTTTGTAACTTTGTATAAGCAATTTTCTGTTCTAATTTTTAATACTGTATTTAAGAACCATTATTTGCTGTGTGAAGTTAAGTGTGCTTTAAAGCTTGTTATTTTTATGTATTATGAAGTACTTGCACAATTGTTTTTGTGAATTGATTCACCAGTCTCATTTTATGAAATTGAAGCTTAAATTAATATTTCGAGTAAAATCTTTTGCAAATTTTTATTCCTTTGTCTGAATAATTTGGCCCAATTCAAATTCTCACATTTTACAAATTCATTTGATTTATTTAAAGTGTCAAGCATCTTTAATTAACAGACTTGAAAATCTAAGTCACAATATGATAATAATCGAAAAAATCATATTTTAATGAAGTGTAAGGTTTTTTATGTATTGCTCATAGTACAAGTATTTTCATAAAACTTAAAAACTTAATCTCATTTAAATTTAGAGTATTTACTAATTATGTCTTCAATATAGTGCTAAAGATGAGTGCGCTTTTTCTAAATGGCATGTGTGCATTTCGACCAACTTTCTTCTGGTTTATTACACTTGGTTGTAGAATTCATTTTTATAAAAGGAAGTAAACCATACTACAAAACCATTTGAACCCAGATTGGTAGCTAATCAAATTTATTCAAAGTATTTGCAAAATTTTTACAAAGGTTTCCTGTACAAAATGATTTTAAACTCATTAAACCGCATTTATTTTTCAAATAAAATTATTTAGTTTCTGTGAAAGCTACTAGGCAAGTAGCACCGAAAGTGCATTAAGGTGTAGTGCATAATCACAAAAAAAATTAAAATCTGATTGTTGACTACGTACCGTAAAGTTATTTTCGAATCTTCACTCTGAATTCATTTTGCATTTCAAAGCTTTATTTTTTCATTTCAATTGAGACAACTATGCAAGATCACAAGATAAAAAGGAATCGTAAATTAATATATTTTTTCTGCCAACTTTAGATGTATTTCACTCTGCTTTTTGTGATTGTAATATTTTATTTTTTAATGAATTATGATTCATATTCATCAAATGCAAGAACTTCATGAAAGATTCAATTTAAAGCAGCATCCAATGAAGAGCAAAACACATTTTAAATTAATCTTCGCCAATATTCATAAATTCTAAAATAGAATTTTTGAAATATTAAAAAAAAATTGTTTTTGTGACAGGTTACTGTCGACTTTAGTAGTTACCTTACTGCGACTTTTCATAATTTTGTTATACAACAGGGTTCAATATATGTGAAATTATATTGATGTATTTGATTTGTGTCGAAAGTAAATTGTTGAAATTGTGAACTTTTAAAAGCAGTAAAAAAATATTTCCCTGACAAATAAGGTTGACATTTTTCAATGAAAGAGAAAAGTGGTCACTTTCAATCAGCAGATAAGCAATTCAGTCTGACTGAGGTCAGGTATTCTAATATTTTGAAGCAGGTAAAGTGTTATTCAAGTTTTTTAATTTTTTCAACTGTCAAATGTATTTCCATAACATCTAAAAATGTTCTGCAAACTCTTGCTTCAAACTTAGTTAAATTTTGTGTATGTGGGCAGTACATAAAAAACAGTTTATTCAAGTTAATTTATTTGATTATGCTAATAGTTTGATTTTAGAGCTGCAACAAAAGTTTTTTTTTTTTCTGTTTTGAATGTTTGCTGATGTGGAAATATGCCTCATTGCAGAAGCTGCATTTACATACATTCCGCCAGATTAAGAGACTGGAATCAACAGCGAGGTCCCCTATCTACAGTCTGTTTATGGAATCTATACAAGGCGTATCTTCAATATCTGCATACAATGTTCAAAAGGAATTTATTCAGAACTTTCAGGAAAAGTTGGATGCTTGTTTTGTGTGTACTATGAATTCTTATTGTTGCAACAGGTAAATTTGGTATTTGAAACTTTTATAATTTAGTAGAGTAGTTTCTAAAATTTTATTCTTCTCTTGTTACAATGACAAATGGGATAAGAATATAGATATAAATCTCCTGCAAATTTCAATATAGCAAGGCTCATACTTGCTACTTTCAAATATTTTTCATGAATTACTCTCGGAATATCTGATATCTGTACTCTAGGAATATCTGTCTGGTCTGGCCATCAAATTAACCTATTCGGATGGGCTGGGAAATTTTTCTGCTATTTCTCAAATAATTGATATTAGAAAACTGAGATATTTTGCTCAAAGGTTTTTAGTTATTTGATTTCAGATAACTTCAGAAATATAGGGATTAAATCACTATCTCCAACTATGTAAAGTTGGGGGGGGGCTTTTCTTCACACTTTTCTTCAATCTAGCAATTTATATAAACATTACTTACCATTAACGAAACCTTTGAACCTGTTGGAATTTCGCTAGTCTTTCAATGTTCAGAGTTAAATTTGTTACCGAGAGCAGCAGAGAATTTTTCAAATTTGAATCAATCCTTCTCGACCTCGTTTTGCTTTTTATAAATTTCATGGATGAAAATTCTTGTTTACATGTGTATATCGTTCCCAAAACGGCTTATATAATTTTTGCAAATTTTCTTAGTGTTGGGAAATGTTTACAGTGTAACAAACACCAGAAAAGTAATCACGACAAAAGCATTTTGATCTGAAAAATCTCATCAAATTTCTTTTCAATAATGAATTTGTTTTTAAATCAATAAGTTTCATTTGTATGTTATGAGGCATCCTTATTACGTTTTGTTCAAAAGTTGAAAATTGGCTTATAAATGTGATCATGCAGTTTTCTTCTATAGATAAATCATGAAAACGACTTTTAAAAGAATCTTGCAACAACAATAGCAATTTGACCTAATCTTTTGAAAAATTATTCGTTTCAAATTCACTCTGCTCTTTTAAATGTGGAAATTGACTCAAATCCTAATTTTCTAACTAAGATATGAACAGTTTTAATTTCATTTTAAATGAATTGGTGCTATTCATTAAGCTAGGAACTAATTTATATTATTGCCTTGGAGTTTTTAACTTAGATAATTGAAATGGCTAGTAACATCAACTAAAAATGGAAAATCAAATAAGGTTCTTTTATCACGTAGAGTTCATCTTCCTGTTCAAAAAAAATTATAAATGGCATTTTTCAATTTCCAAGATCTACACAGAACCTGTCCTCTAGAAAGCCAAAACACCTCACAATGAAGGACTAGTTCACCATGTATTCCAAATCTAACAATTCACGGTATTCTCTGAAATCTCGTCTGTTCAATGCTCTTGCTCTAATTTTATTCACACACTTGACAAGCGATAACATAATATGCTGCATTTTTTAAGTTTTTCACCCAATTCCTCTTGGTCTATAATGTGATATTTTAGTACAGAACAATTTTTAAAATTTTCGTGCAAAGTTGTAGTGCCATTAACTTTATCTATCATTGATGGCACTCTGTCAATACACACACACTGATGAGTTTATTATAATCTCATTTTAGATTTTCTAGGCAAGCGATTTTACTTTTTAAAATATATCTGATACTCTTGTTTTACCATGCAATGACTTCAGACTGGCAAGGTCAACAAATACATTAAAGTTATCATCATTTCCTCTTATAAAAATACTTAACTAGGCTACATCACATATGTTCGTTGATTCAATCAAAGCTAAGAGAAAAGAACGGACAAGGTCTTCCAGTTACTGCGATACATTCTGAGAGAATTCCTCGATACGTCTCGTATTTGTCTGCCTTGATATAGCAATTTCGTCTGTTTTCCTTTCAATACCTTTATTACCAAAATGGTGTGTAAATATTTGTGGTCAGCGGCTTAACAATTTCTTCTCTGTCAGAAAAAGGTTTCGTTTTATCGCCAATGCTAAAGCAACTTCATAGAACACTTCTGTCCATCGCCAAGTCTTCACAACATATTTTAGCAAAAATATTCTATCTTCTAGTTCTTTTCCTTAGTCACATATTCTTTTCGTCATGCAGACCCAAGAACGAGCTTCATTTTTCTTCTGTGTTAATCCTGATGCTTTGTTTTATTGTATCTATTAAGATAATGTCTTCTATTATGTGAAAAAGTACTTTCACAAACAATGCAATACGGTTTTCCTGATGGACTTGCTATACATAGCAATTCATTTTCCCCACTGTTCATTAAGTTCAAGCTTACTATCACTTTCTGTGCTTCTTTTGCACTGTGACAGATATAGGGAATGTAAAAAAAACAAAAACAAAAAAAAACAGAAAAGTAGAAATCTCAAAATGTCTAAATATTGAAAAAGAACAAACGGAACATAAGTACGTACGTTTTTCACGCAAAGTATAAAATGTAAACTAAAAAAATTGCAACAAACTAATGAGCGAGAAGGATTTTTCGAATTGAACTTGGAGGCACTCTGGTGTTGAAAATATGCAGATTGGTTCAGTTATGGCGCCTACAAAAGAATAAGTAGGTGCAAGGATGCAATGCGCCACTTGTATTCATCCAATGTGCCACAGGTTGGCCACTCCTGATGTAGAATCTTGATTATGGCATCAAAACACGGTGTTTCCATTCGAAATTTTTGTTTGTTTGTGCACGATTTGATTTTATTTGAATATGTCCCCTTATGCAACTTTTGGTTTTCAATTTGTAGAGGACATATTCTCTATTAAATAATACCTTTGAATTTGCTGTAGTATGATTAGTGCTTAAAATAAAGGAGGTGGTTCATTTTTCTTTCCGCGACTATGTTTTGACTTTTTAGGAAGCCTATCTTTAACAAAATCATCAACGATCCAAGCGGTTTTGATTAGTTATCTTGTCATCAAGATAGTGCCAATTTTTTTAATGAAGAGTTCGGGTTATCTTATCAAGACAACCAACAGGAGAGTTAAAATTGTATTATGTGAAATTATTTTAGATTTTATAAAAAGTTTTAATTATCTGTTATAATTTTATGTTTAATAATTCATTTAAAATTTCATGGTAGTTTTGCATGCATTTGGTAAAGGAAATTTTGTTGTAATTGTTCTGAATAACAAAAATATAACTAAAATTTTTCATTTAATGTAAATTATTAGATTTATTTATATATAATGTATTGCTGTGTGTGTATTGCATATTTGTAAATAAAATGTTTACTTTATATCAATGTAGGTGGTTTACTTTTGGTTTGGATACACTTGGAAGTTTAATTGTTCTCATTGCCACATTATCAGCAATTGGCCATCGACATGACTTAACTCCTGCGATTGTAGCTCTGATAATAACATATGCTTTGACAGTGAGTATCAGTGGACATGTTTTTTAAATTCTTTATGTGAAATACGTCTTACCTTTCTAAACTAATTACCTTTTGAATTTAAAAACTTGAAAATATAAATGGTACATAAATGAACGATGTTGGTGCGGTGTCGCGCCACTCACTTAATTTAGTCTTGCTCCGACCTCCTTTGTGCGAGTTTGACATCTGAAGTATCATTTGTTTCATCTCTTTGCACTTTATAAGCAACAAACAAAAACAAAATTTAATACTTGTTTAGACATTGGACTTCGAAGTATGGAAAATTTCTGAATATATGCATAATAAACACGAAAAATTAATTAAACGTCAACAGGAAGAAAGATTTAGTGATGGAAAATCCAAGAAGATTGAACATCCGATGCTAATTGTCAATTAGCTTGGAGAGAGTTCTTGAAAGTATAGGCGTTGCACCATCAAGGTGAACAAATGCCTGATACAAGTGTACCAAGTATTTCCACCTATCAGTTTGATGCAAACAGCACATGATGTCATAAACGTTTTATTATCGAATGATGGAGTTCAACCCATAGAGATCGGTAATGAGCCACAACCTTGAACATCAACAGCAAGTGCACCAACTGTGATAACCAACGGAGCGATGAACATTTGATGTGCGAGATTAAAAAGTGTAGTATGACTAATTTCTTTCATTCTCATGCACCATATCGCCTCACTGACATATTCTACTCCTTAAACCTATGAGCTGTGTCCCAATCTGCCCGTCCGTTTTTTTGTCTTTAATTCTTGTGTTAATTACAAGATTCTTGCAGACTTTGTACGTACTTGAATTTTCTTTGGCTTCATACTTATATAGTTCTGGAGCTGTCCTTAACTAATGTGTTTTGTGCTGGTCATTTGCACACCTAGACCCTGTACCATGAACCAAATCTTAAAAACGGCAAAATTTGATTTACTCCTTGAATTTTTCCTGGACATTTTATAAATTTCTGTCATTTAATTTTCTATGGTTATTAAATATGCTGTACTCATTTAGTCACAAATTTTTATGACAATTCTCTTAAAATCGAAACATCTGCTTGCTTTAGTTCTGAAGATGTTTATATTAATGTAATTTCTCAGATGACTCCATTTGTCATTATTTAGTTTCATATAAATGACACCATTTTACTCATTAAGTGA
This sequence comes from Metellina segmentata, assembly GCA_947359465.1. Lineage (NCBI taxonomy): Eukaryota > Metazoa > Arthropoda > Arachnida > Araneae > Tetragnathidae > Metellina > Metellina segmentata. The sequence goes on along the minus strand of OX375880.1, from coordinate 96,911,958 downwards.
ACATCCTTAAAATTTATGTAGGGTGATTTTAAAAGTACTTGAATTTGTTCTTAGTTAAAAAATGACAACTCTGTTAACTTTTATTTGAATCTATCAATCTTTTCAGGTTACAGATGCTTTGAAATGGTTCGTGAGGATGAACTCGGAACTGGAGGATAAATCGATTTCTATAGAAAGAGTGGATGAGTATTGCCATTTGAAACCAGAGGTAAGAGTTAAATTTGCTCTTAAAACACTCCTGGAGGGGAATTTATTCTGGAATCAGAAATATTGCACCCCTCGATACCTTCAATATATTGTGCTTCTCAGGACTAAAACGGCTTGATATACCAAAGCAGTTTATTGCGGGTTGGAAAAACTTGTATATGGAAATTAACACATACATTATACAGAGCGTCCTAAAAGTTCCCTTACCGTCTGTTCGTGAATTTATTATACAAAAGCAACAAACTTTAAAACAATTATTTTTATGCTAATGGTAAAAAAACTCTTTTAACCCTCTAACGCCCAAGACGGCCGAAACGGCTTCACATGCAAAAGCCCAGCACCCGCCCGAAACGGCTTAAGTCATTAAAGCTACTGGCTATCCCCCTAACCCAGAGAAGGGCAATCCGTCATTCCCTCACTACAATGCTCCCTCCTTTCGCCTGAAGCAGTAGGGTAGTTTCCCTTAATGACAAACAACAAGTTAGGGATCGGCTTTTAACTGCGCCCTTTCACATACTTCTTCCAAGCTTGGTTTCGGACCGGACAGTTTTGTGTGGCTATTGAATAGAGAATTTGGTTTCTTCACAATCAAACAGGCTCGTTATAGGAAAACATTGTCGAAAGAAGAAATAGAAAGAATTCTTTTAAATGATACGGATGAGTGGGATTTAAATTCAAGCGACGAAGACGATCTAACAAAATATGATTTGGAGAATTCAATCCAAGAGGATAGTGTCTCCGATAGTGACAGTGACGTAGATGAAGTCCCGGAAATTGAAAGAAACAATGATATTTTTCGAATGGGAATCGAACAATATACGGAACGATGATATATCCATTCCAAACTTTAATTCGCATGCTAGTCCTGTTCATGACTTGCCGCCTGGGTCTTCACCATTAAACTATTTGAAACTCTTCCTGACGGACGCGAGAAATCACATATTTTCACGGTAATTAATATCACAGAGTTATTTTCAAACCTACAATTTGGAAATGTAATTTTCTTGTATAGCATGTTAATAATTTTACTTAAAAAATGAAGCATTTTAGGAACATAATTATGTCAATGCTATTCTTTTAGCATAGGTTTCTCGGTCAAATTAATAATTCCTCTTTATGAACTGAGAATATCTTATAAAATGAGTATATTTATGTGAAACATAAAATAATCATTTTTCGCCCCTTATGAAAAGTTCTTACTACGAATTCCAATTTGGTTTGCTTCGCAAACCAACACTACGGCCACTGCATGGCAAGCACATGACAGTTCTTTTAGTGGGGTTTGTTCATCACGAGGTTGCCCGTGAGTTCTTTTCGTGGTGACGCATATCTCTTGCAAAAATGTTAAGATTTAATTGAAAAAATATTTATTAAAAAAAATCAACAACAATAATTCAAAACAATAATTCAATTCTATTAAATTAATTTGAAAATGTTCTAGATTAAATTTTAAAATTCGGGCTTCGTACAAAAATCGCAAAACATTCGGGCTTCCCTGTGTGCCAAATTTCATTCTAATAACTGCCATAGATTCATCAGGACAGTCCACGCACGCAGACAAACGCTTACTTTTATAATCGTAGAGATGAGTACTTTCAAATAAAATTTTACACACAAATATATAATAATTAATATGACTACACTGGATAGGAGAATTTTTAATAAAATTAATTTGATTTTTATACGAATAGCAAAATTATAACTATAACGCTAAATGTTCTACCGCAAAACATTTTTAATATACATAGGACTTAACAGACTTGAAAACGCTTTTTAATCGCATGCTTGCTTATGTATTAGACAGTCGGAGATACAAGAGAATTTTAAGATATACGTTATGATGAAGTAGCAGTCAAGTATTAGAAAATATATTAATTAATTTTTGTTCTTTAAAAATGTGTTAGTCTAATCAAAGATTGAGGAATATATTATTTAGGAAAACCATATTTAAGTATAAAGAATTAACAAGTGATAAGATATAAATTGTAGTCAATTATTTTTTGCTATATTTTCTTCACAACTAATAAAATGCGTGATAGATACATATAAGTAACTAATGTCCAATACCCAATGCGACTTACAAGTTGAAACAAGCACTTCATATACACCCCCTTACAAAGCACGGGACGTCCCGTGCATTAAGAAAGTACCTAGATGACCATAGATGATGTGTAAAGGGGGAAGAAATTATTCGATTTTCCTAATGGTTTCGCGGCCGTTCTGGGTTTTTGAAGACATCGTCTTGAGACCCGTGTGGCCACCAGAGGGTTAACCTAACGTAGGAAGAAAAAAAAATTTTATCTGACATTTATAATAAATTTTTAAAATTCCCCCCTCCCTTTTCTTGGAGGCAAAGCTGAAGTCGTTTCTGCATGTTTTTAGAAATGCGTTTCAAGATGCTGGAAGTGATTTCTTGTTAACTTTGAGTAATGGCAATTTTCAGATCACCTATTGTTGGGTGATTATCTTCATTAACTTTGTTCTTTAAATATCCCCACAGAAAAGTCAGGGATGTTCAGATCAGGGGAACGAGGTGGCCAAAGATACAAAGCTCTTAAAGCCTTATGTATTGAACCCTGTGATGTGCCCATTTGTTGTGACAAATGCCTCACGGATTGATGAGGGCAATGCAATATTGTCCGTTGAGTTTCTACCACAAAGTCTGGTGTAACGACTTTCGGTTTTCCACTCCTGTGTTCTCCATCTTTCCATCTTTTTCTTCCATCGGACCTGTCTCACTAAATCGCCGAACAAGTTGATATGGTGTATCATTACTCGGTATTGCATCATTTGGATATTTATGTCGCCAAAATTATTTACATCTTTCATATGATTTACATTCAAAATTTGCCTCAAACAGCAGAATTCTCTGAATGCATGATAAACTCATCTTGCAATGAAAACAAAATGACGTGGAACTTTATTATTGCACAACTTGAGCGCGAAGAAAACCAAACGATAAATATTAAAGACTATAAAACTATAAGCTGATGATAAAATTCAATAATTAATAATAAAAAAAACATGTGTAATAATTTTTTTAAAGTTGGAATACAGGAACTTTTAGGACACTGTACTAACAGAAGTTGAATGAGCATCCTTGGAATTAAAATTAGCCACAGTTTATTAATTTTATTACTTATAAGGGAAAACTTTAAAAATGTAATGATGTAACACAGAATCACAGTGCATTTACAAGCCAGAAATAATCCAACACAACTTAAGCTCTAATTTCTGACAGGGGGACCATTGTGGTCTCATTAAGTACGCCCACTGTGCTAACAACCTGCAAGTTGTAGGCAGGACTGGTTCAACTCCTCCTTGGAGAATATTTCTGTGTCAGTAAAACTTTCCTTGTGTGCCCATTCCCTTGGATGTTGTCTGTCTTGTGTTTGGCATAGCATGTCCAGATATGGCCTTTGTGCCATAAAACACAATGAAACCAACCAACTTTTCTGACAAAGAGAAAGGGTTTCCGGGAATGCTCCGTCTATGCCGGAAACTGCTGCAGTGTATAACATTCACTGATTACAATGTTAAATTAAGAGTAATCATGTATATTGACATTACATTTAAAATAAAATAAATGGTAAAACTAAAATTTGTAAAATATTTTTTAACAGAAATTCCTTCTAGTTCATATGTCTATTATGCAGTCAGCTGTGTACAGGGCTTGTGTACATGTTGTCTCAACTGTTCTGACCAGGCACTTGGAATACCTATTTTGTACATCTTTGGAAGAGACTAGTTTGCTATACTATAAAAGGAGCTGGAAATTACCTTTTTTCTATTGTTTGTCTATACTAAATGCTTACTGGACATTGTCTTGAGTCTGATCCAACTTGGCCAAATATGGTCCTTGTGCCATAAAACGCAACTCTCATACTAAATTTTATTAAAATGCAATACAACCTTGCACTTACCTGGAATTTTTGCAAGAAAGTGTTTCTGATAGTTTTTATTTCTTTAATTGATTTTTATTTTATTAGAATTTTATTTTACGATATCAGGGTTTAATTGAATGCATTGTTTTTACAGGCCCCTTGGGATCTGCATCATGAAAAATTATCACATGATTGGCCGCAAACTGGTAATATAGTGTTTGATGATTACAGTACCAAATACAGGGAGGATCTAGAGCTTGTTTTAAAAGATATTAATCTTGCCATGAATGCAAATGAAAGAGTAAGTTGAAAATGTGTTTCTATATTTTCCAAAAGTAAATTTACCATTGTCTACAATAAAAATTCCAAAAACTAGGCCTACTTGACTGGAATAATTGATAGGGATGTTGGAATATTTTAAAATCTTGAATGCAAGCTCCGGAGAAATTTTAAAAAGGAACGATTTTGCTTGAGCTCAAGATTGTAGATAGAAACAAAATGAATTTTGGTGGGAAAAAATTATAAGTTTAAGTCACAAATTTTGTTAAATTAAGTATGTTTGAACTTAACTTGTCATATATTTAATAATTCTGCCAGAAAGACTACAAAAGTAGCCCTGCCCCAACTGCTTCTACATTCTTGGTGTTTATGATTTGGTGATTCTTTGCACAGTCAATTGATCTTGCATATTAAGTTTTTAGAACTTTTTAATACGATTTTCAACTTGGAAAGAAGTAAATCAGATTTTGCTGTGTGATTTTATGTATTAGAAAATAAACACACAATATGAAACAGACATTGAGTTTTTTTAAATATTTTTCAAAAGCAAAAAATGTTGAGAACATGGGTGCTTATTTTTAGAATTTTATGGAAATGGCAATTATATATACTTCTTTATGTGGGCAATGAAAAATTGTTATATAATACTTTTGTTATTCGATTTCAGGTTGGAATTATTGGACGTACTGGTGCTGGAAAATCATCAGTTACTTTAGCCTTGTTTAGAATTATTGAACCAGTATCTGGGACAATTTTAATTGATAACATAGATATCACTAAAATAGGACTACATGATTTGAGATCTAATTTAACTATTATACCTCAAGTAAGTTTCAACTTTAACTGATATTGTATTTAAACATATTCTTCCAATGGAAAACAATTTGTGTGTGTAGAAAAAACGTTTTTGCCAGCATTATATTCCATACTTACTACTGCCACTGTATAAATTGATCCCTGTAGTATGATTGTAAAAACAAAGTAATTTTTAACTGTCTGTCTACAAAGTACAAAAAGAAATATAAATTTCAACGAAGCATAAAAAAAAAACCAATCTGCTTGCTTAAATTTCAACATAGCTGTTTGTGAAATAATGATGGCTCCAATTTGTTACTTTTAAAATTCTTTATTTGTATGAATGTGTATCCTAGGATTATCTGTTCTCGTGCAGAGTATACCTATTCAGAGGGTTGTATCTGATCAGTGGGTTGGGTAAATTTCTGGAGATATCGGTCAGTTACAACTGTCTGGAAGGCCATATCTGGTCTGCAGGTTAGGTTAACTTCCTGAGAGCCATATGTGGTTAATGGATGGATAAACCTATTTGGAGGACTATATGTGGACTGATACGAATATTTAGAGACATCTGGTGTGCGGGCCTGATAAAAGTATTTGTAATGTTGTATCTGGCAGGGCTCGAAATACCTAGGTGCACACAGTTCACCTAATATTACAAAAAGGGGAATGTGTTTTATGTTATTTTGATGCTTGAATAAAATATTTGTTTCGACTTCTTGCTCTAAAGGAACACAACTAAAATTGCTAAACACACGCTATGCGAAAACAAAATCGCTGGGCCGTAGCGGGTTTATACAGGAGGAAGGTTTACTTGTGTCACTGCCACCAGAACTTTCCGATGATCAAAACATTTTCCAGGTGGCTCTGTTAAGACGACAGCCGTAAACCAGAAAAGGGTGAATTTTAATTTTTATTTACTATCTACTACGAACCTATATAAACATATCCAACTAATAAAGCAGTTTACATTACATTAATACTCTTATATTATGTATTTTTAAATGTGTACCTAAAATATAACCTGTGCTCCCAATTTAAAAACTTGAGTTCACAAGGTACACCTGTATTAAAAAATCTATTTCGAGGCCTGGTATATGGTCGATGGGCCTGATTGATAAAAGTAATTGGAGGACTGAAATAAAACTCTCTACTAATGATGGTCTTTATATTATGCACACAGGTTTTAGTTTTGACTAGATGTTTAAATAAGCTTAAATAAGAATAGTCCTTGTATTTTAAGAAGTTATTAAGGATTTATGAACTTTACATATTCTTATGCGAATACATAATATTTATCATGCTGTTTGATGCAAATTTATTGAATGCACACATATTTAAAATTAAACATAAGATTTTTCATTTAATTTTTGTATAACTCATGTTCATCTTTTACAGGATCCTGTTTTGTTTACTGGAACTCTAAGAATGAATTTGGATCCAAATAATAAATATACAGATGAAGAAATTTGGAATAGTTTAGAGAAATCATATTTAAAGACATTTGTGTCGAACTTAAGTGAAGGTTTAAATTACGAACTAGAAGAAAGTGGATCTAATCTTAGGTACTTGATTAACTATGTTAATATGAAGTCAAAGTGAATCCTACCCAAAATCTTATCTTTTGCTCATAGTGGGTTGTGTTACTTATGTCCATAAATTTCCTTAAACCATGTACCACTTGCGGGGTACTAAATGGGTGACAGTGATTGGGAAATGGCTACCCATCAAAGTATCTCCTCCTAATCTGCCTGGGGACCTTGTGCCATAAATTCCAAGCAGCCAACCTAGTCTGCCTGAAGACCTTGGGCCATAAAACATAAACGACCATACTAGTCTGCCCATGCCTGGAACCTCTACAAGCTCTATTTGTTTTTAGTTTTGTGGCATAAAGTTCACATTTGGCCATACTATGTAAAACACAAAACGTACGTCAAGTAATGGACATACACACACATTGTGAGTTTTACTGAGACTGGTGAGAAATACACCCATGGAGGAATCTTACCTGCACTGGCAACTTGCTGGTTGCTAGCAACGTGGGAATAACCACTGAGCCACAAGCTCTATTGGGATGTTAAACAAAATGAGCCACAATAACAACACATTGAGAAAATTTTATGTCGAAAGAGTTGGAATATTAATTTACAAATAAGAGTTACAAAAGAAAAGTAAGGTATATTTTTCATTAAAAATATTCTGATCTTTCCCTTTGGGGTTGATTGTGTACTGTCGCCAATAGCCCATTGTAATGCTCATCTGCTCTGACATTAATTAATATCTACTTTAAAGATATTTTTGAGATGCATATATAAATAAGTGCTTGTAGAGTGTCATAAAACAAAATGAGCTGACCAATTAGCCACCATACCAGTGGTTTTTTTCAGCCCTAGTGGAAAACTGGGTTCTCAAACCTTAAGAACTTGGAATTTTATTTCTTCTTTGTAAAAATCCTCGAGATCTGCAAACGTTTTGTTTTGTCTTTTAATTTTTTCCAGGCCTTATTTTAGTGGTGCCCACAACTTAACTGCTAATGAAAGTTCTTTTTTGTTACACAATTCTTACTGTTACTACTCTCTTAAAAAATTAAAAGCTTTTTTTATTTTTATTATTGAATTTGAAATACTTTTGCGTTGAATTTAAATTTTTTCGTATGCCAGTCATATTTGTAAAGATAAATTCTTGTCACTATCCATTGGAGTATCACAAGATTTTCGAGATGTGTTATTGCCTTTATCCCCATACGCATAATAACGGCAAAGATGAAAATTAAATAAACCTAGCTTAGAGCAATCTGTTGTATGAATGGAAATTAAATTTATTAAACTTTGATATATAAGGATTTAGCTATATTTTGTAAATTCATGTATTGATTTATTTCAAAACCCATCCACAGCGCAATTTTCTAATTTTTTTAATTTTCAGTGCTGGCCAAAGACAACTCCTGTGTTTAGCCAGAGCCCTTCTGAAAAACACAAAAATTCTAGTATTAGACGAAGCCACTGCCTCCATTGATATGGACACGGACAGTCTTATTCAAAATACCATTCGAACTGCTTTTGCTCACCATACTGTGATAACCATTGCTCATAGAATTAACACTGTGCTTGACTATGACAAGTAAGTTTTGTTTAACGAAATTCCTTCCTTTTCACCATATTATTATTTCTATTTAATTTTAAAATTTTACCTTCAAATCTATTTGTGTTAAATTTTGACAGAAATAATTTTTAAGGATGCAAATTCTATTTGGGGAGTAGATTATTCAGTGATATATTCATTTATCAGACAATTTTTTATATAAAAAGAGTGTTCTGCATACTAAATATTTGTTACTTGAACATTTTATGTATGAAACTAACTATACTAAAATTAACCCCTAGAATACAGTACTCGCCATAAAGATGTCCTTTAACATTTCTGCATAACTCCCCTTTTTCTATTCTTTTCACCCACTGGTTTGTTTTATTTCTATTGGTCAGTATATCTTGTCTTGTTTCATTTTCATTGGCCAATACATCTTGTCGCCACTTTCACCCTTGGAATCCTGCTTCATTATAGCTTCAAACAGACCCACTTGCTTGATGTTTTTCCCTGTCTAATCGGCTGTACATTCCACAACACTCACGGCCATATTCACAAGTCTTGAGTTAACTCGAGAATCTGCGAGTAAGAGTTAACTTGCGGTATTCTCAAACGGCGTGTTAAGTGACCCGGGGATTAAAATGAGACGCTCGTCGTGGTTGGCTACTACCGTCTCCTTACGATCGCGTGATATTGGTTACGACGCCCGAATCTGCATTCATACTGATCAAGCACGTACTTCACTGTATAATTGATTCCAAATTGTGAATAAATAAGACTCATACAGCATTTTAATATGGGTTTGGGAAAAGAAATGCAAAGGTATTTAATTTCAAATTGGATTTTTATGGAAATTGAAATTTTGCTAGAAAGAATTGTAATACAGAATCAGATTACATACATCTGTCAAGACATTGTGTTGACAGTCTTGACAGATGTATGTAATAAGATTATCTTTGTACTTGTCAGTATGGGTGTGTGTTGGTGGTGTGAAAAGTAACTTGCATTGTCAATTTTCTTTTATTCGTAATAAATCAACAGAATAATTTTTATTCTACAACGAATTTGTATCTGCCATGGTCGTATTCTACCGTACACTCTCTCCGGCTTAGTGGTCGGAGGTGCCGCCATCTATCTTTTCGCCAAGCTGCTTGTTTAAGATTACACAGCTACCTTTATTTTCATTTTTCTTTTGAATTTCAATAAAATTATGTTTTTAAATTTTCCATTTAAGCAATATTATGATGAGGATATGAGCTGCTATGTAGCAGGTGCTCCGTAATGATACGTCATCCAGTCGTCGCAAGAATACTGTACTTTAGCATAGAATAAAATGTGTCATCCATTTTGTTTTGCTGAATTTCCTTCGCAAAAAGATAGTACTGCGCATGCATAACTCTTACTCGTAAGTTAACTCGACGATTTCGGAGGATCAAAATGTAACACTGAACCGGCAGTTTAAACCATGGATTGGGACTTGTGAATGCGTTTTTTCGATAACTTGTGGATTATCGTTGATCCTCTAGTTAACTCGGACTTGTGAATACGGCCGTTAAGATGCTCATGTGACTTTTATGACTTATTTTGAGGGTCACTCAAAAGAGTGCCAGCAATGTGACCAGTAGTATATTGTTCTGAAACCCCCCCTACTGATCTATTAAAGACCGATTGCAGATATGAATTTCAGCATATATCTCATTGGAATGTTTGACAGTTCCCCCAGGGTTCGATACAATGATATCGCAGATACTAAAATTGTTGGGCAGAGTAATAATCACAATCAACACAGGACGTGTATAGGACTCTCCTCTACCGTCTGACAGCCTCTACATAATGGGTCATCTATAACAGCCATAAGGTTGAGGTGTCTATTTAGGGTACAGTGGCCAGTTAGAAGGCCAATAGCTACCCTGATTTCTCTTCTGCTCAATTTCAGCAGTTCCCTCGATCTATGCCAGGGAGATTGTTGGCCAGGAGTAAACGTTTGATAGCCTATCTAACCACATTGTAAGGTAGACCCAATACATGCTTTGGTCCAATAAATGGCATTTCATATCCACGTTTTGCAAGTTGGTCTGCCATTTCATTACCCTCAATGACCAGGGACTCAGATAAGAGACACTTTGTTTCTCTCAGCCAGACCCACAAGTGCATTGTGACATTCCCACAGTGTTATTGAAGAAAAGCAGTGACTCTTGCAAAACCTTTAGGAAGTACAAGCCGATATTGCTAGAACCTCAGCCTGGTATACAGTGGCCATTTTACCAATAGAGAAAGATAGCTTTGTTTTTTGATCAAGACAAAAAGCACCTGAACCAGTGCCATGTGACTTATATAGACAGAAAAGGCTGTGTTTCTATAAATGTTTTCACAATAGGTACCTTAATACAATAATCTGTCTAACTCGACCCGTAACGGTCTATATTCATTCTTTCAAGAGTCCTTTGAATAAGCTCAGAGCTGCTCCAAACACTGATGACTGAGGGGTTTCAAAATTGTCTGCCTCGACAGGTAAATTTTCATCACTATGCACAACAATGTACCCACTCAACGAATTGCATACGTTGTGTACTACCAACTACCTGTGACTTTGATTTTTGTGGTTCTGACTTGTATGTCTAAACAAAATTTTACTTAAATAAAAATCTTCTGCAGTTAATTTTTTCCATGATTGTTTAGAAAGTTTTCAATTTTTGTTCAGCTCAATTATTTTCTATTGGTTTGGGTTTCAATTTGACCAATAAGATGGCTAAGTGTAAAGAATTATCTTAGAAATTTGAATTAAAAGTGCATTGTTAAAAGATCAATTTATTTACTTAAATATTGAAGTTTAGCATTTTATTTCCAGGATAATTGTTATGGAAAGTGGAAGCGTTGTTGAAGTTGGAAAGCCCTCAGATCTACTACTTGATCATGAATCTAGGTTTTATAAAATGAATAAAGAAGCAGGGTTAATATGATTTATTTTCTGTTATAAATGAGTATAATAAATTGTTTTTTTAATTAGTTTTGTGTATTTATTGCTCTAATAGATTAAGCTGCTAACAATAAAATCCTTAAGGTATTACAACCTACCAACTGTTACAGAATGTCAATGATCCATAACATAAAAGTAAGTAATATTTTTAGCTATCGTTAAATAATCTCAAAGGATGATATTAAGCTTTAAAATTAAGCGCTTATATTTCTTACTTGCTTTTTTTAAAGCTTAGAACTCAGTAGTATATGACTATTCATAATTTAAAATTGTACAAAATAAATGTATCTATACTATTATGAAATGTTTATATTAATGAAGCAAGTAATCAAACTAGAGATTCATAACAGGTAAAAAGATACAAATAAAAGTTATATCTGGAAGAAATAATTGATTCACTCAATAACCACTTAAATTGTCAAAACATATTAATATGATAGTTTACACTGAATTTTGAGTTATTTGCAGCCACAGAATACGAGGAACGACTAGTTATGACTTACTTATGCTTAAGTTTAAAACCCTTGGTTCTTGAAACATACTTAAATCCAATGTTCTTTCAGCCATCTATATTATAAATGCTTACAAGATCAGTATGATATTTTAAAATTAGTTTTCAAATCTAAAACGTTTATGTAAAATCCTCGAACAATAAAATCACTAACACCAGTGTGAAAAATAGAAGCCTGAAAAGTAAACTTATAGAAAGCTAACTTTGAATGTATGTAAGAATAACACAAGTTAGTGATAAAAAAAATGACATTGGTACATAAAATTAAAGCTGCTTTATTTAAAAAAAAAAGTGCTTAAGCTACCTAAACCAAATTTTGGTCAAGGTACAGAAGCGTAAATAATAATTTAAATACATATACAGAACACTTCACAATTTTAAAAAATGCATAAACGCAAAACCTAGGATAAGTATGGTATAAAAATATCTGAACAAACATGACTTTTATATTTTGTGAAATCATAATTCACAATAAAAGGATTCTCGCTAATCATTAGACTCGTTGTTTAAATTCAGTATTTTGTATTAAATTTAATACAAAGTGCATGAATTAAATGAATGTGCTTGAAAAACTGAATTTACATGATTTATTAAATTATTTAAACCTAAGTGTTTAGCTATGTTGAAGATGTTTAAAAAAAACTTTAATACGGATAAAGACTGGTTGATTGCTCTTAACATTTTAGCTTTGTAAAGAATCGGATACTTATACACACCATATAAGAATCCTTAACAAAAATTAACTCAACTTGGCGATACCACTTGATTATAGCATGGAAATATGAACATTGGCAAATTTTTGAACAATGAAATGATGAATTATTAAATTGTTAGGTATTGAACAATGTAAATGGCAACAGCACTCGGTGATTTAGCAAGAATATGAATTTGTCATTTTTGAAACAATTGACCAAAGGAAAACATCCTTCTAGCTAGGTGTCGAGCAGTGTGCGTCGCATTTTCGGAGCTCCCGCGAAATTCAAGTTTTTTTTAGTTATTCTTCATTTATTTAGTACTATAAGCACTGTATTACTTCTTTTTCTATCAGTTCAAACATTTCTAATTGTTTTTTAAGTACTTGTACTTAGTTTTTGACTTGTCAAATAGTCCCAAGTCAAGTCTCGTTAGGCCTAATTCACGTATGTCTCGTTGGGCCTAGATATTTTGTGTCTTGTTTGTTTTCATTCAAGTGCAGTGCTTTTTCTGTATGTTTGATTTTGTGTAGTGCTTTTTCTGTGCATTGAGTGTTACTTTGCATAAGCATGGGTATAGTTAGAATGTTCAAGGAGATAGGACAGAGGGAGCCAGTGGGGAGTTCTATGTGGAATGTGACTTGTGTGGGTGTATGGTTGAGGCAGGAAAGGGGTGTGTGAGCGGGGTTAAAATGTCAGAGAAGGTTGAATTTACATGCAAGAGTTGTTTAGAGGTGGGTGATTTGAGGAAGGAGCTGGAGGCTTTGAAGGTGAGGGCTGCAGAGGGAGTGGAAAAGGGTGTCCAATGTGTAAACTTGGGGCATGTTGATCAGGGGGATAAGGTAACTAGAGGGGTAGTGGTTGGTGATTCAATGGTTAGGGTTTTGGGAGAAATGGTAGGGCGTAAAAAGCGCAATTTTGCAAGGTGTTGCTTGCCAGGTGCCTGGGTAAAACATGTAGTTAAGGCAGGTGTGGTTAAAGGGGAGGAAAAGGCAGTAGTGTGGGTGGGAACAAATGACGTAGAGAGGACTACTAATGTTTAGTTTAAGAGGGAAGCAGAAACACTTTTAAGAGGCATTAAGTCTCATGGGGCAGAAGTAACAGTATTAGGATTACTACCTAGGTATGGGTTAGGCAATGGGTGGTTAAATCAAAGGGCCAATAAGATGAACGGGTTGTTAAGGGATTTGTGTGAGAGGGAGGTTAGATTTTTAGATGTTTGGAAGGAGTGTAGGAGGGATTGGATAAGCAGGGACAATTTGCATTTAAGCTTGATAGGTAATAGGGAGGTTGGCAAGCGGGTTTTGAATATTCTGGAGTCAAAAAACTAGTATACAAGCAGGGATGGGAAGGACATAGAGGGTTGACAGTACACAGTAATTGCTTAGGAAAACTAACAGGGTCTAAATTGCAGGAGACAAACAATACAAAGGGAAAGTGCAATGTAAGGGAGAAAAACAATATCAAGACAAATAATACAAGGGGAAAGTGCAATATAAGGGTGAAAAATAAGCTAAAAGTATTTTATTGTAATGCTTGCAGTGTGAGAAATAAAATGGATGAGCTCAAGGGAATTGCACAAGCAGAGGATATAGATATCATTGGGATTACTGAAAGTTGGGCAAGCAGTGAAGATGCACAAATTTTAGAATTAAGTGGATTCACAATGTTTAGGGAGGACAGAGAGAATAGGAAAGGGGGTGGGGTTTTGATTTATGTGAGAGAATTCTTAAACTGTGCGGAAATAAAGTTAAATAGTAAAACTGAGGGTATAGAATCAGTCTGGGTGAAACTGAATACAGACAAAGGCAAAGGACTAATTCTGGGTAATATATATAGACCTCCTGTTTGTAGTGAAGAGCAGGAAAAGGGCATGTGCAATCTGATAAACGAAGCATGTCAAAAAGGAGAATTAATTTTAATGAGGGACTATAACTATCCAAATATTGACTGGACAAACAATCTAGCTACAAATGGAAAAGGGGCAGAATTTTTGGAAGTGATACAGGATTGTTTTTTGTACCAGATGGTGTATGAGGATACTAGGGACAATGCAATATTGGATTTGATTTTTAGCAATGATGAGGATAGGGTGCAGGATTTGGTTATAGGTGAGCCACTGGGAGAAAATGATCATAGAAGTATCAGATTAAGTATAAAATTTCAGTCAGCATACACAATCAATAGTAGGATAATTCCAAATTTCCGAAAGGTAAATTTTCATAAGATAAGGGAAGAGTTAAAGGAAACATTCAGAGGGGGATTATTAGCACCGCATCATTCTGAACAATGGGAGGAATTCAAGAATAAGTTAGACAGGGTGTTAAAAAAGCATGTAACGTTCAGGAAAAAAGGAAAATCTAGAAAATTGCTCCCTATGTGGTTTTCAGGGGAAACACACAAAGCTTTAAAATTAAAACAAAGAACATACAGGGTATATAAAAGCACTGGTAACGACAGGGACAAGGAGGCATATCAGAAAGGAGTTTAAAACTATTAGTCGGAAGCAAAAGGTGTCCTTGGAGGAAAAATTAGCAAGGGAAATAAATATAAACCCAAAAGAATTTTTTGCATATGCAAGTGGTAAAAATAAATTTAGCACTACACTGGGCCCGTTAGAGGGGAAGGGAGGTGAATTAATTCAAGACGAGGTGGGAATGGCAAACGTGTTAAATGACTTTTTTCTGGGGGTTTTCAATGGTAACTATAGTTTAAAAAAGGATCCCAAGGATGGAGCCTTTGCAGGGGGTATAATTAAAGAATGCAAATTCAACAGGGAAGAAATAGTACATCAATTGAAAAGAATTAAGCCATCTAAAGCACCAGGGCCAGACGATATTTATCCGAGAGTACTAGTGGAATGCGCGGAAGAACTGGGGGAAGTACTTCACTACACGATATTTAATTCAACATATAGCACAGGTTGGGTGCCAATGGATTGGAAGTTGGCCAACATAACACCAATTTTCAAAAAGGGAATACAAAGTGATCCGGGCAACTATAGACCAGTAAGTCTAACATCAGTAATTTGCAAAATATTTGAATCACTGTTAAAAAAGCATATAATGTTATACTTGGAGGAGGGGGGACTGTTATCAGAGAATCAGTATGGGTTTAGGAAGGGCAGATCCTGCTCTACAAACCTTTTGAAGTTCTACGAAAAAATTACTGAGGAGCTGGATAATAAGAGCAGTGTGGATATCATGTACATAGATTTTCAAAAGGCTTTTGATAAAGTACCTCATGAGGCATTACTGTTTAAATTGGAAAGGCTGGGGATTCAGGGAAAAACATTAATATGGATAAAAAATTGGTTATTGGGTAGAAAGCAGAGAGTGCAGGTAAAAGGAAATTATTCACAGTGGACAGAAGTTATAAGTGGGGTGCCTCAGGGATCAGTTTTGGGACCAATTTTATTTATTATTTTCATAGATGATATAGGTCAGGGCATCAAGAATAGAATCAGTATATTTGCAGATGACTTAAAAATATGGAGGACAGTGGATACCAAGTTACAGATAGGAAATTTAGAAGGAGATTTTGATAAGATATCCGAATGGGCTGTAAAATGGGGTATGTCATTTAATGTAGGGAAATGTCAAGTTCTGCATATGGGTTACAGGAACAGTGGAGCCGAGTACTGTCTGCAAAGAGTAAAGGTAAAGGAGGGAGAAACAGTCAAGGATCTTGGGGTGATAATTCACAGGGATTTTAAAATGGGTCACCAATGTTTAGCTGCGGGTAAAAAGGGTAATAGGTTATTGGGGTATATTAAAAAGACTGTAACTTCAAGGGATAAGAATATAATCTTGCCACTATATAAGGGTTTAGTAAGACCACATCTAGAATATGCTGTACAATTCTGGGCTCCATATATGAGAAAGGACATAGAATCAATTGAAAAGGTTCACCACAGAGCTACAAAAATAATAAAGGGGCTAGCAAATTTCGACTAAAATGAACGTTTAAGTAAGCTAAACATGTATACACTGGAAAGAAGAAGAAGGAGGGGGGATTTGATTCAGCTTTTCAAGTTTGTAAAACAAGGGGACACAGAGGGCTTAAATTTCAATAGGGATAACAGAACAAGGGGCCATGGGTATAAATTGAATAAGACACATTTTAATCGGGATTTAAGGAAAAACTACTACCTACTTTAATAGGGTAATAGACAGTTGGAACGCGTTGCCAGAAAATATAGTTAATTCAAAGGGAGTGTACGAATTTAAGACACAATTGGATAGTCAGTGGGAATTGGAGAATTCATAAACAAAGGACCAGCCTTGTTGGGCTTGAGCCTGTAGCTGGTCGTCAATATTTGTATTTGTATTCTAAAATGCACTTGTAATTCAAACATGAAATTTCTGACAATGATTTCTAATATCAAATAACAGTTTAGGGCCGTTTTAAACTATATTCGAACGTCTTTTTTCGAAAACGGAAATCAAAGTCGATCGATAAAAGACGTATTCAAAAAGAGCAATTCAGCTAGCCTTTCGAATCGAGATGATTGCTCAATCTGTTCTTGCGTCACATCATGGAATCTGTCTGTCACGTTATCGCGTATTGACCAATGAGAAGTCGGGATTTCATAATCGAATATGTTACAGATCATTCGACACTTCTGCTTTTTTTACACGTGTTAGGCATTGGAAATTTATTTGTATTTAACACTTGACCAACAAGTTAAATGCTTGAGGGTCAGGAAAATGTATTAAAAGCGGCTCCGATGCAAGAAAAAGTGGGCCGACTAAAAATAGGGTTAAAAGAAAAGCAGCGACTTTTCAAGATGTTTGACGAGAAGTGTTGACTTCTGTGGAAGAAAGATTTCTTGCACTAGTTGGGAACACAAGCTTTGCAGACTTTTGTCATTCCTAGAAACAGTTGCTTGGGATAACATCAAAAAGTGCTCGTCGCACCAATTGCTGCCTGGAATGACACTGATCCAAGGAGTCAATGTTGATAAAACCTAAACATAGTTTTTTTTAATCATTCAAATTACGTTTTTAACGTAAAATGAAGTTTACAAAAGTGCACGTTATTTGAAAAACTTGTGACATAAGAAAATATCGTTCACCTGAATCTCGGCAGAATAGCCATTTGTGCCGGGCTGCAATTGGGTTTGCAAGGTATCGCACAAAAACAGAAAAGATTCTCGTGCCAGACAATATCACGAACAATTAATTGGTAATTTTTTTTAAACTAACGTCGTACCAGAGCAACAACGGGCTGTTGACGACGGTCCGGGATCAATCCCTTAAGAGAAATATCCGACGACAACACTACGTAATTTTGAACGACGGTCAGATGACGAAGCGACATCTGAGCTATTACCCCACTCTCCAAACTTCCGCACCAACCCAACGTGAGGAGTTTCGGCCACGACAGATTTAAGGTGCACCACTCACCTCTACACCATACGCTCACAAGCATCCATGCTATGTTTAGTTAGAACATTGCATGTATCATAAATGTATTCTTTCGAGGGCATGTCAATAAGTAATGCACATAATGTAAAAAAAAAAATAATAATAGTAAAACAATATTACCCATTTATTACTTTTCCACGTAATTTCCTTGCGTATTGAGGCATTTGTCCCAACGATGGATCAGTTTGAAAATCCCGGTCTCGTAGAACTCCGTCGGCTGTGAGAAGACCCACCTTCGCACGGCCCCCGTTTGAGTATGTCTCGCTGATCTACGAATAATTTTTTCTTTTAATCAATTGCTTTATAAATGAGCAATTCAAATTTTTTCTAAAACACTTAGCTCTGAACAATGTAAATTGCAACGGCACTGACAGTTTAATTATTCATCATTAAACTGTGCAAAAACTTGTGAATATGTCTACATCTCCACAATCGTAATTATTTTTTATAAAAAACTTAATCCTTTTAATTAGTGGAATTCACTTGAATCAAGCTTCTGTAGCTGGTATTAAATTTCGATAATTAAAACACAATTTTGCAGGTTTATATTGATTGAAAATGTATTCATTCGCAAGCTGTGAAACACTAAGTCCTCTGCTACTATCTTACATCATTCACACATGTTATTCTATTTGCATAATAAAAATATTTTTTTGCGTTTCATGTTCAGCCATAGTTTGTATCAACTATTTTAGATGTACAGCCGTAAAAAAGCCCCACTCAACCGATCGCAATTGTACAATTTACGTCACACAACAAAACGGAAGGTAGGAAGCGATGGGGATGAATGTTTTCTACAAGTATCAGTACTTAAAATTTGTCTAAGGGGCCGTCTTCATATTAAATTGGGTGCATGCTCCGATAATTTCAATACGAACCCCCATCTTTTATCACAAATTTGGATTCTACACAAAATTTCAGGCGGATTTGTTGAAAAAATAATGTAAAATGGCGTAAAATTGACCAAGAAAATCCATAAAAACCGTTGAGGGAGCGTATAAATGTTCGGAATTCAATAAAGACGTGTATATATAGTGGCCGTCGCAGTCAATGACCTGTTGCAGGCGCATTGGTATAGATTCCATTAAGATGGTGACAAAGTCAGAATCCATTCTGACTGAATCCCAGGATCTGTTGGCAGAAATTTCTGTTTTCACTTTGTGAACAATCCCCAATAACAGTAATAATCTTCGAATTTTGCAAAAAGTCTCACTGCGCTACTAATTATGCACTTAATGAGCTGGAATTTGGAATTCCTATGTTCCCGTAACAGTTGAATCACTTGGTGTCAAAATTTACCCATGTTTCTATTAATAATTATTAAGAATATTAATTTTATAATTGATAAAAAATAGTAAATTTAGCTTGACAATTAAAATGTTTATAGATTGTGTTTGGGTAGCAAAGGATGAAAAAACAATTTTCAAGAAAAGTTAATGTTTGTAGCAAATATAACAAAAAACGTGAAACACCAATTTAACGTTAGGAGATCTAATTTTCAAACCCTTACAAATCGGTGAAAAATCCAATAAAATTGATAAACTTTTCATTATTTCCATCTGAAATTTGTGATAAAAAATGGGGCTTCGTATTGAAATTATCGAGGCAAGCATCTAATTTAATATGAAGACGGCCCCTTAGACAAATTTTAAGTATTGATATTTGTAGAAAACATTCATCCCCATCGATTGCTACATTCCGTTTTGTTGTGAGATGTAAATTGTGCAATTGCGTTCGGGTGAGTCGTTCTTTTTTTTTGACAGCTATACCTTGCATAGACTAGCAATCTATTAGTGGTTTTTTCAATAGTGCTGCTTATACATAGGGTTACCACGTTCCATTAATTTGTACATTGCATCCTGCCAGAAATAATGAGGTTTCTGTATCGGTGATGTTTGATTCAAACTAGAGTGCCTATATAATAAGAGTGGCGACAAGGGACCAAATTTGGCCCAATGAGCATGCGCGGCAGCCATTTTTCTACCAGAATCGTCTCAAAGAAGGATGCTGGTCGAATTAATATATTATTTCACGGAGAACAAAAAGCATATTATTGTTATAATATGGATACATTCGGTATAAATGAATCATATAAACGCTCAATTACATGTGTAATTGATGAGATGGATTGCACAACGCGCTAACTTAGATTGTGAGAAACACCGTGTTGTTAAAAAAAAGCTATTTGTTTAAAAAGTCTTCAAATTTATACTGACAAAACACTAAAATAATAATAACTAAAACATTCTAGAACACGAAATGGAACATGAATAAGCTATATTTTCTTTTTAATTTAATGTACACACGTTTTTCTAGAACACACAAAAAGTTCCCATGTTAAGTCTACGGGAGCTAGAAAAAGACCGCCTCGGGCGGTAAAAAAGGTCTCTAAGCCAATCAGAAAGTGTTTCCCGTATGTCGCCACTCTTATTATATAGGCACTCTAATTCAAACAATGTGTACTTCATTTTATAAAAATAAAATAAAAAATTCCCAAGGTTTATTTAAAATGACACAGGAAAAGGGGAATACCCAGATCCCATTTGGTTTGCTTCGCAGAGTGAATCTCCTTGACAGCGAAACTATCTGAATAATTCGTATAATCCTGATTTGACTTTCCCCCCTGCTCGCCTACTTTCGCCGACCCCCGGGGATTGCTACGTAATCCCTACGTGATTTAAAAATGTAACGTAATTTAAAAATTAAAATTAAAGTATAATCCCATTAATTGCTTCGCAAAGCAATACTTTTATTTTACTTTTTTACACTGATGTCACTTTTTTTTTTACTTTAACACTTAACGCACCCTAAACTAATAGTCGCATCAGTAATAAAACCTTCTGCATCTTGTTCCCTGTACAATTTTAAGTAAACCGTGTTAATGTCCCAACTTTACGATCTGTACATCGTACTTTCTCCGTAAACCGTCTAACAGAGTAAAAAAAAAAAAAAAAAGCGAGCATTTTTTCTCGCCAAATAAAGAGAAATCGTTTTTATGGCAATTGTTGCTACGATAAATTTGATATCTGGCAAACCCGATAGTCAAAAATACAACCCACTACTGCGTGCGGAACCTGCTACGCGAACTAAAACATACTAAATTTGTGTAACCAACTTTTGATTGCATCGAATTTATTTATGAACCAATTTTTAAAATAATTGTACCGTAAAAAAGAGTACATTCTGAGGTATACTGCGATATTTTCAAAATCAAAAACTAATAGTAATACGGTATAGATATGACAGTTTTAGTTTTGTATCGGAAATTACGATCTGAAAGTTCCGAAAATTGTGTGACCAACTTTTAATTGCATCAATTTTATTTATTAACCAATTT
The DNA here is from genome assembly GCA_947359465.1 of Metellina segmentata. Taxonomy (NCBI): domain Eukaryota; kingdom Metazoa; phylum Arthropoda; class Arachnida; order Araneae; family Tetragnathidae; genus Metellina; species Metellina segmentata. The sequence continues at coordinate 96,890,763 of OX375880.1, read as the reverse complement.
AAAAAATAATTGTACCATAAGAAAGAGTGTAATGTGTGTGTATTCAGTGATGTTCTCAAATTTAAAAAATAATAGAACTAAGCTGTAGATATAACGGTTTTTTTTAACGAAAAGTAGCGAAAATATCCAAAGATTACGAATTTTGTGTGACCAACTTTTGATCGCATCGAATTTAATTATTAACCAATTTAAAAAATAATTGTAGCGTAAGAAAGAGTACAGTCTAAGGTATACTGCGATATTTTAAAAAGTAAAAACTAATAGCAATAAGATATAGATACGATAGTTTAAAAAAAAAGTAACAAAAATGTCCCGCTTTTTCCCGAATTTCAAAAAAATATTATATATATCAAGAACCAAATTGAAATTTCTAAAAAAAAACTAGACGAGCTGCAAAAATTTATGTTGAGAGGAACTCTTTAAAAAAAAAAAACTCACGGCTGAAGACTGAAAATTTGTATGTGTTTTGCTCACTCGCGGAAGAAATTTCGCTTTTTCAATTTTGACACTTAATAAACCCTAAACTAATAGCCGCATCGGAAAAAAATCTTAATAATTGTCCAGGGAATACGATGAAGAACAAACCATGTTAATTTCGTTTTTTTCTGATCAGTACTTTCTCGGGAAACCGTCTAAGAATCGAGCTAAACAATAGTTTTCAATCCTGCGACGGCAACTTTTTTTTAATAGAGAGATTATAGAGTATTCTGTACACTAAATATTTGATACTTGAACACTTTATGTGTGAAACTAAATAAACGAAAATTAACCCCTAGAATATAGTCGCCATAAAGAAGTCCCTTAACATTCCTGCGTAACTCCCCTTTTCACCCATTTTGATCAGTTTTATTTCCATTGTATCAGGTACCCAATACATTTTGTCTCTACTTTCACCTTTGGAACCCCCCCTTCACTATGGCTTCAAATAGACCCACCTCCTTGATGTATTACCCTTTCTGATCAACGGTGCATTCCACAACACTCAAGATGAACATGCGACTTCAAAAAAATGCAGAATTGTCTACATTGTGTACTACCAACTGGCTGAATTTGATTTTTTTTTTGGTTGACTTGAATGTCTAAACGAAATTTTACTTTAATAAAAATCCTCAGCTGTCAATTTTTCCATGATTGTTTTCAACTTTTGTTGGGCTCAATTATTTTCTATTGGTTTAGGTATCAATTTATCCATTAGATGGCTCAGTGATAAAAATTACCTTAGAAATTTGAATTAAATTTGCATTGTTAAAATATCACTTCATTTACTTAAATGTTTAATTTAACATTTTATTCCAGGATAATTGTTATGGAAAGCGGAAGCGTTGTTGAAGTTGGAAAGCCCTCAGATCTACTACTTAATCCTGAATCTAGGTTTTATAAATTGAATAAAGAAGCAGGGTTAATATAATTTATTTTCTGCCCTCACTGATTGTTAAATTGTTTTGTATAATTACTGCACTTGTTTTTAATTGAGCTTCTAACAATAAAATCTTTAAAGTAAGCCAACCTACCAACTGTTACAAAGTGTCAATGATCCATAAAATAAAAGTATTCTTTTTAGCTACCGTTATGATATTGAGCTTATACTTATACCTATTGGCATTATTTCTGTTTACTACTCTGCTGTTATATAAGTGGCTGAAGTTCATATTCAACCAATTTGGGGACTTCCACCTAGAAGATGAAAAATCTGAAAAGTATTGTTTCCTGATGGGAGATCTGAAAAGTAGACAGTATATAGTAGTGGTTCACATAGAAAAATGATACCCTGAGCTGAATTTTTATTAAAACAATTTAAGTACTTAGGCTTTAAAAAAAAAAGCATTTTTTAAGAAATAAAAGAACTCTGTGTTACATGAATATTCATGATTTAAAATTGTACAAAATAAATGTATGGATCCTATTATGAAAAGTTTACACAAATGAAACAAGTAAGTAAACTACACAGATCCATAACAAGTAAAAACTACATATAAAAGTCAAAATCTAGAAGAAATAATTTATGCTTTGGAAATTTAAGTGGTTGTTGAGTGGATATTATAATTCAGGGTAAAATAAGCTATCATATTGAGTTATTTGCAGCCACAGAATACCAGAATAGATCAGTTGTCTTTCAAGAGTTATGTCCAAGTTTTAAAACCTTGTTCCTTGAAACATACTCAAATCCAAAGTTCTTTCAGTATTTATTATAAATTCTACAAGATCAGTACGAGATTTTAAAATTAGTTTTGAAATCTAAAACGTCTAAGTAAAATCCTCAAACAATAAAATGACTAACAACAGTGTGAGAAACTAGAAACCTATAAAGTAAACTTAAAGAAAGCTAACTTTGAATGTATGTAAGAATAACACACGTTAGTGATAAAAATGACACCAGTACATAAAATTAAAGCTGCTTTATTTAAAAAAAAGTGCTTAAGCTGCCTAAACCAAATTATGGTCAAGGCACACAGAAGCATAAATAATAATTTAAATACATATACAGAACACTTCACAACTTTAAAAAATACATAAACACAAAACCTAGAATAAGTATAGTATAAAAATATCTGAACAAACATGACTTTTATATTTTGTGCAATCATAATCATAATTCACAATAAAAGGATTCTCACTAATCATTAGACTCAGTGTTTAAAATTTGTATTCAAATTTAATACAAAATATTGAATTGAAAGAGCATGATTTAAATTAATGTGCTTGAAAAATTGAATTTACATGATTTATTAAATTATTTAAACCAAAGTGTTTAGCTATATTCAATATGTTTAAAACAGCTTTAATATAGTTACAACACTGGTTGATTGCTCTTAACATTTTAGCATTGTAAAGAGATTCAGATACTTAAATGCTCCATCTAAGAGAACCCTTAACCAAAAATAACTCAACTTGGCGATACCACTTGAAGAACATTGACAAATTTTTGAACAGTGAAATGATGAATTATTAAACTGTTAGGTCTTGAACAATGTATATGGAAACAGAAAAATATGAATTGTTAATTTTTAAAGCAATTGACTAAAATAAAACATCCTTCTAAAATTAACGAAGTACTTAGAAGATATGAGAAAGGAAATAACTTCACCAGAAAATATTTGAATTTTCAACAAACTTAAAACATTAAGAATATACCATATAAATATAATTGAACATTTTCTAACTGAATATCATAGCTAAACCTTTTAAGAGCTATAATATGTTGGGTCTTTAACATGTTTATTTACCGGATGTAATAAAATGCACAAATAATTCAAACATGACATTTCTGACAGTGATTTCTAATATCAAATTACGGTTTAGTTTGTCATTTTGTTAAAACAATTCACCTAATTATTTTTATATCAATTATACTACAATTTAGATGAAAATTAGAAGTAAAAATATTTTCTAAATAACCTAATATTTTAAATTCATTTTTTCGAATGTCTGCTTTACAAAGTCAGCCAAATTGTTTCAGCAAGAGACTTTACATTTTTACAGTAAAGTTCCAGTTCAAAATGATTTAATTTAAGGAAATAAATATTCAATAATCTTATATAAATAGGGTTATCATGGTATTTTATAGTTCAGACTGGGCGGTAAGAAATATGAGTTTGTTAAAATCAGGGTCTTGGAATTCAATTATTCTATTGTGAAACATTTCAGGAACTTCCAGTAGTTGGCACTACATCATGTACGAAACTTCCACATCATGAGTAAGACAATATTAGAAATTTGGTCTTTAACAAATTTCAAAAAATATTCCAGCCAGGTATAAGAACATTTATTGAATTGCTTTCAGATACATTATTTTAGTCAAATATACAAGAACTAAATGGGCTTATGGATACTTAAGCCACAAAAAACTAAATGCCTACTAAGCCATGTGCCTAATTGACTCAAAAAGTTCTCTCTTGTGAGTAAGCGATTGAATGAAAATGGATATCATTGGTCCTCTATTACCTCCTTTACACTACTTGATATCACTTATGTGACTGTCAAAAAACCTTTTTGGCAAATAGCAACGAATCCCTGGATACATATGTAGCTGAGTTTAGGCCAACAGGAATGGTATTATTCTAGTACATTTATTCATGGAAAGAGATCAATGGTTATTTCTCCTGTGAGAATTAGGTCCTGTATTTTTTTTAAATGGTTGAAATGGTAAATAAATGCTGTGTTATCTAATTAAATTGACTTCTCAATGTTTTGTCTCATAGACAATATAGGTATACCCCTTTTCCTGTCATTAGTTTAAATAGACATAAAAAAAAAAATTCTCAAGTCAAGTACACTGTTTAAATCAAGCATGACTGATACAGAATAACAGAAACCTCATTCCTTCCGACAGGATGTAAATGAACAAAATAATGTAGCAGTTTAAATGCTCGTAATTTAGCTAAAACCATTTTACACTTCACTAGAGCTAAGCTGTTTAAGAATATATAGTTACATTTTCTTAGAACAGAAACTAGTTTATCATAAACATTTAAGTATAAGATCCTCTCCTTGTGCTGATTCATTGACACAATTTTTATTTAAAATAAGACTGTTTATCACTGTTCATCATTTTAATGGGAAAGGAAAGCTTCAAAAGGAAATAATTTGAATTTCAGTACTAGAATGCTGTAATCCGAGAAATGATTGAATTTCTCGTCTTTCCATGTAATATTTAGAAGCTGCTTTGTTCCCCACTTCAACAGAAATACTATCAACTTCATCCATATAGTATTTCCATTTGATTTAATGTCATTTTTTTTATTCTAACACAAGTACCCTATGCATATGACCTAGAGATCTGAGAAGAGATGGACAAACAGTGAAAATTTTCGTTTCCTTCTGGCTGGGATAATACGATCATCCAAGACCCTGTCTATGCCATTCACACTGGGACTATCATAGTCGAACGTGTTACGTGATAACCCTATATATGACTAACACTATTGAAAAAAAAGCAGACTGATAAGTTGCTATTCATTTTAGGGTACAGTTAAAATGGTTAGTACAAACTCGGGCTGAACATAAAACAGATACAAATACTTCTAATTGCATGAAATGAATAACATACTAGCGTTAATGGTAAGTAACTTGGCAGAAGAAGATTGTGTTTCAGCTTTTAAATGTGTGTGTGAATTCATTTTCAATATAAACAGTTAAAATTGTGCTTTAAATAATCAAAATTTTAAGTCAGCTGCAGAAGCTTAATTTCAAGCAAATTCTAATTAATAGTATAACATTTTAAGCATAAAAAATATTGTTCAAACAGATATCCCAAAATTATAAACCTTTGTAAAGAAAATAACGAAACTTAGGGATACTATTTGATTATAGCATGGAAGTATATACATTGACACGTTTCTGGGCAATTTTACATTGTTCAAGAGTTAAGTGTTTTAACCAACATGAATTGCTATTTTTATAGCAATTGAATAAAAGAAATCCCTCATTCCAAGATTATTGAGTTCCTCAGAAATCATGAGAAAAGAAACAACATAACTTCACCAGAAAGTATTTTAAATAAGATAAAACAAAAATTTTCAACAAATATAAGACTTTAAGAATAAACAAATACACTACATATATATATAATTGCACATTTTTGAATAGTGAATATCATAGCTGAACCAGTTAAGAGTTATGTTACATCTTTAACAAGTATCTTTACCAAGTGTAATAAAGTGTAAACACTAATTCAAACATGAAAATTCTGAACGATTCCTAATATCAAATTATGGTATTGTTTGCTCTTTATTTAAACCATTCCCTATTTAGATTTATGTCAATTACATTACATTTTAGATGAAAGTTATTTGTAATTTTTTTTAACAACCTAATTAACTCTTGTAAAATTTTAAATCCATTTCATAATATCTTCTCTATGAAATCAGCCTAATTGTTTCAGTAACAGGCATCTAATAGTAATGTTCCACTGCAAAATATTTAATTTAAGGAAATAAATACTCAATAGTCTTACTTAAATAGGGTTACCATGGTATTTTGTAGTTCAGACCGGGCGGTAAGAAAAATGAATTTGTAAAATTTGGGGTCTTGGAGCTCTGAAACGTGTTTCGATCTTGAACTGGATGTAGAATTGATGAAACTAATCAAATTCTCCTGTGAAATGTTTGAGGTATTTCACAGCAGTCACAATTATATCATATACGAAACTTCACACCAAGAGTATGCCCTATAAATCACCTTTAGAAACTCTTTCTTTTACAATTTCTTTTTAAATCCCAGCCAGGCATAAGGACAATCACTAAATAGCTATCAGATAAATTCTTTTAGCAAGTATGCAACGAGAAATAGCTATATGAGCTTGAGGATATTTAAGCCACAATAAGCTAAAGTACACCATATTGTGCATAGTTGATTCGAAAAGTTCCATAATGCAAGCAAGCAAAAATAATTCTTCATAAGCTTGTGAATGTGTAAATCCTGATTACTTGTACTATATTATTGTGATTACTTGTGAAACTTTTTAACACAGATGTAGTGACACAATTTAACTGTTCATCACTGAACATTTCAGCAGGTGAACGTTTGATAGAAAAAAATGTATTTAATAACTTATTTGAATTTCGGTACATGAAGGTTTCAATATTGGAACGATTGAAGTTCTCATCTTTCCATGCAATACTATTTGAAGACAAAAATTGTTGTCCCCCACTTCAACTGAAATACTATCAATGTCATTTATGTAGTATTTCATTGTATTTAGTCTTGCTGACGCATGCATATAATCCTTTGTACTGGACCTACAAGGCTAATTAGCTGTGATCGACAGTGAAAATTCTCGTTTCCATCTGGCTGGGACAAAACGACTGTCCAAGACCCCGGTTATGCCATTCACACTGGGACTAGTCGAACTAGCTACGTGGTAACCCTATGTATAAACAGCACTATTGAAAGAAAGCACTAATAGATTGCTGTTCATTACAAGGTACAGTTATAATAGTTAATATAAGCTATGGCTGAACACGAAACAAAAAAAATGCTTTTGATTGTGCAAAATAATAACATGTGAGGTAACTTTGCAGTGGAAGACTGGTAAATGAATACATTTCCAATATAAACTTTCAAAATTGTGCTCTAAATTATCAAAATTTAATACCAGTTACAGAAGCTTGTTTCCCAAGTAAATTCAAATGTAATTCAAAGGATTAAATTTTAACTATAAAAAAATTACAATTTTTTAAACTGTCATGGTACAGTAATGAAAAAGCTGTAAAAAGAAAACTTTGAGATACAAATTGATTTTAACATGGACATGTAGACATATTCACAAATTTTTCCACAGTTCAATGATGAATAATTAAATTGTCAGTGCTGTTGCAATTTAAATTGCTCAAGAGCGAAGTGTTTTAGCAAAAATATGAATTGTTCATTTTTAAAGCAATTGATTAAAAGAAAACCTTCATTCTACAATTAGTGAGATCCTCAGAAAACATGAGAAATGAAATAACTGAACTTTTCACCGGAAAATATTTTAAATAAGATAAAATAAAAAATTTCAACAAGTATAAAACATTAGGAATAAATAAATATACTTCACATATATAGTTGCACATATTTTAACAGTGAATATCATAGCTGAACCTGTTGGAGGAAAAATGTTAGATCTTTAAACATGTTTCTTTACCAAATGTAAATACTAATTCAAACATGACATTCTGACGATTCCCAATATCAAATTACAGAATTGTTTGTCTTTTTGTTCACACAATTTATCTATTCATACTTATATCAGTTATATTCAATTTAGATGGAAATTCTTTGAAAAAAATCTTTTTAGAAACCAAATAACCCACTTAATACTTTTAATCCATTTTTAAAAGGTCTGTTTTACAAAGTGAGACAAATTGTTTCAACAGTCATTACACGTGTACAATAAAGTTTGAGTGCAGTAGATTTAATCTAAGGAGTAAAAACATTCAAGTCTTATATATAAATAGGGTTATCATGGTATTTTGTAGTTCAGACTGGGCGGTAAGTAAATTAATTTGTTAAAATCAGGGTCTTGGAGCTCTGAAACATGTTTCAGAAGATCTTAACCTGAGCATAGAATAGATATAACAAATCTATTTCTCCGCATGTGAAATGTTTCAGGTATTTCCAATTTAGGAATCCAGTCTTCGACAGATTTCAAATACATTCCCAGCCAGGCATAAGAATAACTATTAAATTGCATTGAGATAAATTTTTTTACTCAAATACGCAATGAGACATCAAAATAGGCTTGTCGATACTTACGTGACCAAAAGCCAAAAGGTGAATAGTTCACTGGAAAAGTTCCCTCTTGTGAGCAAGCAATTTAATGATAATTTAAATATGATTGATCCTACTGAGTTTAGGTAAGAAAAAGTGGTATTATCCTAATACATTCATTCCTGGAATGTTCTTGGTATGAATCCTCTAAGTCCTCATCTTTCAATGCAATACAATTTGAAGACCAAAATGCCGAGTCCCTCTACTTCAAGAGAATTACTATCAACTTAATTTAAATACTATTTCAATTCAGTCAATGTCCTTGTGTTCATTCTAACACAAGCACATATCCCTATGCATAAGACCAGTTCTAATTAGCAGTGATGGATAAACAGTGAAATTCCTGTTTCGTACTAGCTGGGATAAAAAGACCATCCAAGACCACAGATATGCCATTTACACTGGGACTATCTTAGTCGAACTACCTACGTGGTAACCCATTTATAAACAGAACTATTGAAAAAAACAGACTTGGTTGCTCTTCATTGAAAGGTACAGCTAAATTAGCTAATAAAATCTTAGGATGAAAATGAAACACAAACAAATGCTCTGGATTGTGTGAAATGAATAACATGTGTTAATACTGTAACTTAAAGGTAGAGGACAATGTTTCACATTGAATTAATTCATTCTACATATAAAGCTTCACAATTGTGCTTTAAATTACCAAAATGTGATACCAGCTACAGAAGATTGATGCAAGAAAATTCTTAATAAATCTAATTTAAAAATGGCATTTCTGATTTAGCAATCTATGTTTGCTACAACTATCCGATTTCAGGTCTTGAAATGAAAATAAATTACTTAATGACCTTATAAGTGCCTACTTTGCCGTAATTTAGGGCATTGTTCAAACACATTCAAACAAGCAATACTGTGGTTTTAAAGTGTGATAGCTATACATTACTTTTTGAAATGCATTACATGTTGATTGCCATTTTGAGCAGAATAGAACTAATGAACTTTTTAGCATGGATATCTGAAGTAATCGTCTTTGAAGTTAGGAAATAAGATATATTAAATCGTTTTTATTCGTAACTCCTATTGTTGACACTAAGCCAGACATGGATTTACATTTTTGTCTATTTCCACCTTTCTAGACTGATATTTGATATTATGCCAAAAGCATAAACTGATTCATTACCTAAACTCATTCATATATATTCAATTATGTTTAATATGGATATCTTGGCCCAAATGGGTGTGTAGTCATAAAATTCAATTTCAAACAGCACATTTTTCTGAAATTTGTTTAGAAACAAAGTTAGCGACAAATGATTTGACAATATGGAATCGCAGAACACCATGCAGGTAATTGTTAGGTAACATATTAAATGCAGCAAAAGTAATTTTGATTTAAATTCACAGAATTTCAACACAGAACGTCACGAGACAAAATTTAAATAACAAATATCAATAAACAAAAAAATTCACCGGCTTTATAATAAAAATAATATTTTGAAAAGTAAAAATCCTAACCGGTTTTGCAAATAGGAACTTAAATAGTTCTAGAAAAAATAAACACCAAAACATGACGTATTGCACAAAATCTAATACCAAACACAAGTTGAAACAATGAATTCTTTAAGCAGTGTTTCCCAAACAGAAGTATCATTTACATGCTACATATACACCAAAATTTAAAAATTCAAAGCTTAAAATCAATCAGGTTTTTTAATCGAGAAGATAAAAATAAAATACCTGAATTTGTGGTTGTAATTCTAGTTTTGTTACATTTTCTTTTGAAAATTTATAAAATTATTTGATCATAACTGAATTAAAAAATGTGGAGCTAAAAGCTCTTATTAGTTTTTTTTAAATTGAAAACAAATCTGAAACTTGTACTCTAAATAATAATGATTTAATTCAACTAACGTTAATTATTTTCATAGCTCAAGGATTTTTGCAAGTTAGATTAAGCAAAGTGTAAAACTTCAAAGCATATACAAATAGGAACCACTACTCTTTAGATGCCAACAAAAATAAAAATAGCAGCAATAAAGTACAAAGATAAATCAAGAGCCTACCTTACTACAGATAATTTTAAAAATACACTTAACATCTATCATCCTAAATTAAATAAGTAAACTCTTATTTAATACATTTTTGTAAAGAATGTTTCAAGGAATGGAAAACTCCATGGCTTTTACAAAAGGAATCGTAATGAAAAAATGTGTTTTTGCAAACTTCCATTTAATGAAACTAATATCACTTATAAAATTTTTACTACAACAATCACTAATTTTCAAAAATTATTTTAACCATTTTTACTTTCATAAAAATTACATAGAACCAAATAAAATTATACCTGCCAACCTCTAAGAAAAAAAAATATGAAGATTTTTACAACAAAAGTAACTAAATGCAATGTCAGAAATAAAAAATGCTTAAAAATAATTCTTGAAATAAAAATAATGGAAATGAATATTGCACCAAATTGGGCTGTAAGATGCAATTCAAAACAGAGAAGGATAATCTTCTCTCTACTACTGCTGTATGCTTGGCACAAGTGTTTAAACTTTGTAAACCTTACTTAAGTTGCTAGATATTTTACACAAAATAGCCTCAAACACATGCAAAAATAAGTAATTAAACTTTATCTTGTGTTTTGGGGGTATATTCGAAGTTCTTTTATACACATTTGAAATTCTTTCTTGAAAATTAGTGCCAAAGAAGGTAGTTTCGACAATCAAGAAAACAATGATTGTGATTTTTCACCATGGTTGTTACAATGGTGACAAAACTTGGAATTTGACGCCAATTGAAAATTTTCACCTGGAAAAAAAATCTTTACACTAGTACCAGAAAAACTAAGTGTTCTAACCAAAAACTCCCAAGAAAGGTTGGTAGGTATGCGATATCGTTATTTCTTGGATTGCCACAACTTGGCACCAAATGATGAATTTAGCATCATTTGTAAATTTATCACAATAAAAAGAAAAATCCAGATACTTTTTTATCCAGAAGACATGTTGATTATTGGCCAAGTTTAGAGGGTAAAGACCATACTTGGACAAACTCCACCAAACACAAGACGCAGCGAGTAATTGTGAAAAGAAAGGGGAGGAGAAGTTGGTTTAGGGTTTTATATGGCGCAAGGACCATATTTGGCCAAACTGCACCAAACACAAGACAGCCAATGTCAAGTCTGGTGTATGTATACACTAGAAATCACGAAATTCGAGCATATTATCAATATTTTGATTTTATTAATTCAAAATATTTTCCAATTTCTTAGCTTTCAAATGATGCCAATATCTTGCAATTATTCGAAATTGTGTTTTAGTTACAACGGTTTTTTAGGTACCCTCACCATGAACAAACATGTTTCAAAACTTTAAACTCGATTTCTGAAGAACTGCATTTTAGCAATAAGATGCTTTGTTCAAAATGTGACAACTCCACAATGAATTATTGTTTATTATTATTTTTGTTATTATTATTTTTATTTATTATTATTATTATTGTTTTTGCATAATTATGATCTATATAATACAGTGGATGTATTGAAGTTCAATCAGAGTATTTAATTAAGAAATGGATTTTTAAATGTTGAAATTCCTGAAAAAATGTAGATTTTTTTTACGCTTCCGTGATTAAAAATTTAAAAAACAAAACTATTTCTTCTAGCAACTTGATGAAGGTACAAAACATAAAGGATAATATTAGGAATAATTTCCAATTCTGAACAAATTAGAATTTTAAAAAACCATGCTATAAGTTGCTAATTATATATTAATTAGGTAATTAGTTATTGGCACAATATGAATTTTTCTCCCTGAAATGATTTTAGGAGCATACCAATTACATGTGGTAATAAAACTGGATTTTTAAAGTCAAAATAAAAACACCAATCTTCTAGTGTATACATACACCTTAAGTAATTGTGAAAAGAGAATGGAGAGGAGAAAGATCGCTAGGGTATCCTGGGGTCGCGCCCCCCATGTTTACCAGAGGTAGTAAACCCCATGGGAAAAGAATAAACCACTGAGGTACCTCGGGGTCGTGAAGCCCGTACACATCTAAAGAAGATGCACCCCTGAGGGCTGGACGATTGGGAAAAAAAGCGGTTTTCTGGATGACTTCCAGAAAATTCTGAAGAGTTGGCAGGTCTATAATACAGAGGAAGAGTACACAACATTTTACAACCATTGGTAATGAATGGACCATCAAGTGATTAATACCAAAGCTTCATTCCATTTCTGTTTTCTCTAATAACTGTACCATCAATCAATACATTCTCAGAAACAGTATAAATCCAGAAACCAGTCAGTATAGGAAAACAATGTGCAATAAACATGTTGTCCTAATTGATCCTGAAAGAAGGTTGGTTTCTGTTTTTATGTTAGAAGGGTCATAGCTGTGCCAACACACAAATATTATATCAAGCAATGGACATACACATACAAGAAAATATTTTACTGACACAGAAAAGAGAAATACAGCCAGGCAGGTATCAAGCCATTGGAAAAAAGGAAATTCAAACAAAACCTGAGAAGTATGAATGTACTTTGAAGACAAGGTATGTTTTTCTACAGCTCAGAAATTTTGATACTGTGAAGTAGGCTGATTTATAATTAGTACCTCTGTATTCAAAGTTGTTTGAAAGAAACTGTTTAAAACTATAATGAAATTGGAATCTCAGGTTTCAATAAGTTTTTTAAAAAATGTTGATTTAAAGTATGAGATATTCCTCCCATTCATCTTATAAAGGAGGTCAATTAAACTCATCAAATTTAATACATTAAACTAATTTTGAACTTTACCTTCATATTAGTTTATCAGGGCACAGTACTCCGATTGCAGGGAAGAGGATCAGAAACTGAAGGGCCGAGTTCAACTCAATCCGATCACAGACCGGCGTGCACATTAAATCTGTCGTGGCCTCAAATGTCCTCACATTATCATGATGTAAAAGTTTGAGAGTGGAGTGCTAGTTCAGGTGTTGACTTTGTCATCTGACTGCGGCTCAAAATTACGAGTCGTCCACAAATCATTCTTTTTGGGATTGATTACGGACCATCCTCAATAGCCCATTATGTTGCTCCAGTGAGACGTTAATTCAACTACCTACCCATAGTAGTTTATAAATATAAATTGGATCAGAAGAAATACGAAGTGAATATTACTCTAAAACTGCTAAGCGTATCGAATTACTTAATCAAAAAAATTGATTCAGGCCAAGATAAATCAACAACTTCTTAATTTTAGGGATCATAATCCCTGCTGATTGGACATCAATGTCTAAATAATAGAAGATGTAAGGTACATAGCTTTGTCAAATGTATGGTACAAAAAAATATTTTTTCGCTTCTGTATTTATACTTGACAAATAGAGGTACTTAGTATTTGTTTTCTTAAGAAATTAAACAAATCCAAGCTCTAAAAACCCATACATTTCTATGCATTTAATTTTGGAAATAATAAACAATTGCTAATGATTGCTATTAAAAAGTGTGAAGCTAAATTTAAATTAACATAAAATGTTTATTAATATTCTAAAACAATCTTGTAAGGGAAATCTATTTCAATAATTTTCTACACAGAGAATATTATAGAAAAATCATGAGCTGCCATCAGACTCCATTGCACTATAATTTAATCTATGTGTGTATATCTATTAAAATATAATTTACTTTAATGCAGTTTTATGAAGTAAACAGATTTAGCTCTTTATATTAACCTATCAATTCCTTTTGAATTATTACTTTAAAGCATTGGTTCCCAAACTTTTCAGTCCAAGGCCTCCCCTTAAAAATCGAAAATTTTCATGGACCCCTTGAAATTGTAGAACTTAATGGGACACCTGAGACAAAAGTAATTTTCCTTATTACTGATTCACCTTAATATTGTGTGTTAAGTATTCAGATCTATGTCATATAGACTATTAAACGCTAAAACTTCACATTAAAGATTGATGATGGCAATTTAAAGTTCAGAAAAAATGAAACAAAAGAAAGTAAATATAACTCTTATTTTGTAATTAAAATGTATTAAGATCAAAAGGCCATCTTATATAACTTGCAAATTTATAACATAAACATCAGAATACATACTTTAATCTTAATGTGAATAATGAAGTTGCTCTTTAGGAGTGAGCTCAGAAATATTTAGTTTAATTTCTGATAATTTCAATATTCAGTCATTTTCAATATCAAGTATACTTTATCAAGTAAAAAAAAAAAAAAAAAAAATACTGAAATGTCGAACTAATTGTTTTAAATTTGAAAATTTAGATTTTAGAACATAAAAGAATCAGAGAAAACAGGAAGATTTTCTGGGGGCTTGTAAAATATTTTTAGGTTTCTTTGTTGTGGACCACACTTTGGGAACCACTGCTTTATAGTACTACTAATAATATATTGGATTGGAAAAAACACTTGTGAATATTTTCCTTAAATTGCTAGCCAATAGATAACTACATTGACTTCAGAAACATTATATAATATTTGATTATGATCATATACGAAAAAAAAAATCACTATTGATAAAAATCACAGATCGGAATCTAGAAAATCTGTTCCCTTAGTAAATATCATTGGTAAATATATATACAGACTAATAAAACTATCAGTCCCTAACTGGCTACTGATCGACTTGATGGAGATAGCTTCTCCATGGCTTCTAGTATCTTTTCCTGTAGCATTCTGTACTTTAACTTCACTTGATTAAGATATTCCTCCTCTTCTAAATCTAGGATTTTGAGGAAGTTGTTTAGCTCTGGAATGGCAAATTGTTCCCACTGAAAGCATTTTTGAACATTTTTAATTTTGAAAGCCTAGGAAACAGATATAAAACATGAAATTATACTAGATTGTTTGATTCTGTTAGTTTTTTTACCAATGCCAGCTTATGGATCGTATGATCCTTCAAGCACTAATTGATGAGAACGTGGTATCTCGGCATTAAACTGGGGGAGATACAATCACATAGCACCCAACATAAACTGTGGGGGCATGTCTTCCAGGGCTTTAAGGCCCGGTGCACATATCCGGTATTTCAACGTGCAGCGCCATCGAAGCCCAACTATGCACACATAACCATGAAATGACGCAAGTTCTCATTTCGCGCTATTTGCGATAAATATTCTAGCGACGAAAACGGGTTTATTTCGCTTACTTGGTGTAAAAAAAGTCTAATTTGAAACAAAATAGATGTTACTGGATACAACCATTTACTAATTATTATTCATATTCCATTTATTTATGAAAACAAGGTACTTCAGAATGGCAACACGTGTGTGGCGCCGTAGGGAAATGCGGTACAAATTGCACGCAAGTTGGATGTGCATTGCCTGAGGCATGTGTGCACTACTCCATTGGATCTAATGTATCTCAGACTGCACTTGCATTGCCCAGCGGCGCCGTATGTTGAAAAATCGGATGTGTGCAACGGGTCTAAGGAGGGTGGGTGGCTTGCATTTACTTGACGTCTAGAGCAAACAGAAAATTTTCAAGTAGCCATACCGGCTTTGGCGGACTCTGGTGGTTGTCTCAACGAGGTACCTCATCCTTAGCAAAATTAAGCAGATCTTGATGTTGAGATATCTCATCATTAGAATGAAACTGATCGAATCCTAATATCATCATTAAAAAATTGACAATATCTTGATAAGATGATATCTTGTCATTAGCAAAATTGGTCAGATCTTGATGGACAAGATGTCTTGTTGAAACCACTTGGAGGCCGTTTTATGTCTATGAACTGTTATTTGGCAGAATAAAAGTTCTTAAAACATTAACTTCCTAAGCAGCACACTGTTGGGAATTTTGAGTAATGGACGACAGGCCCAAAATATTTTATGTAGCCAGATTTCCAGGGATCCAGGCAAGATGTCTGAATATTTCAGGTCTGCCACTTGCTGTGTTGGAATGTTTCTTGGCTATATTCGATTGGAATATTCTGATCTGTGTTCAGGCATGCTGTTCAGTTAAAATATGTTAATATTTAGGTGGTGAAGGATAAAATTTAAAAATCACGTGGGTTCGTAAAATCAGAATGCATTAAAATAAGCATCAACTGAAAAAAATTACATAAAAAAATAAACAGAATTATAAGTTTTGCTTTCAAATAAACCGATCAAATAATTTGTAATCTGTACTGTGTATTAATGCATATTTGGTTGTCAAACAGCGCCAAAATTACAAACAGACATGATTTACGAACTCTCAATTGACTTAAAACATCAATTCATTCGCAAGTCCTTTTCACTTGGAAATTTCTCTACTTCAAAATACCATTTAGCAAAGTTTAAAAACAAATATTAGTTTTTAAATAAGTTAGATTTGAGTATACAAATTGAACTTACAATAATGTCTTCTGTTTCATTTTCTTGTAAAACAAAATGCTTATCTTCATCACAGTCAAGTAATGCCAACATCAAAGGTATTTCTTGATCCTGAATTCGTCGAAGTTTAGCTACAAATAGTATCAGAAAATAAATACCAAATTAAATACATTTAAGACATAGATATTTAACTAAGAATAAAAAATTAATAACACTGAAAAAATGCACCAAACAAAAAATACTTTTAAAGCAATTACTCTAGTTTACTCAATACTTCACTAGAAAGAATACTATTAAGTCCTTATATGTGTTTACAATAGTTCAGTACTGAAGAAAAGAATACTCTGATAATAGTACTGCATTCTAAAGAGGATTTAACACAGTAAAGAAAATTTAATACATCCCTGAATGAGTTACATACGAGGTGTGTTCAAAAAGTATCGAAACTTTAGTCAGAAAAAATATCAGGGTGTAAAAAAAATCATGATTTTTTTTAAAAAATCAATTAATCGGATTTTTTTATATTTAAATCGGATTATTTTTATTTAAATCAGATTTTTTTATTTAAATTTCTGCAGGCCCTTTTTACTGTTTTTATAATATTTATATATAAATTTGTTATTGAGTTTGTGACACGACTTGTAAACCAATATTTATTTTAAGTAAACAATCAGAATTTGTGTCATGGTACATCAATATTTACTTAACATTTGTTAAACGTTAAAACACGAGTTGTCATCCAGCATGGTTTTTCTTGAGAAAATTACATCATGTTAACAAATTTATCAGTAAGTTTAAGTGACAGACCTAAACTATAGTCTGAGAAGTAGAATAGAGGACAGAAATAATCAGACTACAGTAAATTCTGATAATAAAACTGCCTAGCAGCAATAATAAATGGATTTTCACTTTGTTTTAATTCATATGGGATCTTTCTTTTTTTCTGCTGACATTTTAATGGCTGTGTGTGAAAATGTATATTTCAACTCCTTAATCTCTATTGCACACCACAAGAATAAGCTAACACAGGGGTTCCCAAACTTATACAAGTGGTGGCACCCTTAAGAGAATTATAATTTTATAATTTTCTCACAGCACACTTGTCGTCATGTAATATTTATCGGTGGCATAATATTACAAATATATATATTTCATATTTGTACCACTTTGAAAAAGAAATTAAAGTAAGAACATAAACATAATTCATACAACTAGTATTTAATATTCACACACAAACCATTTAATTTTACTTAATAAGAAAACACAGGTTGGTGAAAATATACATAAAAGAAATAAAATTACCTTCATCATTCTCTTGGTTGGAGAGTGAACCGACTTTAACCCTTTATTCTGTTGCTTAGAAATAGCTTATATTGAAGGTTATGGGCGCTTTGTAGCACCCCTCATCTCTCTATGTGGCACCCCAGGTTGCAGCAGCACACACTTTGGGAACCACTGAGCTAACTGACAAATGCCTCAAAAACTTTACTTCCCATTTGTGTTTTTTTAGCCAATAAAATCAGTCACCCCTTTAGTTTAGATTTTGAATTAAACTGTTGCATACATCCTTTAAGTGTTTATATTATGAGTGCTGTTTATCAGGAATGTTTATACATTACTCTTCCTGGCATTTAGATTTATGTCATGTGTGTTTACATTACTGTATATAGTATATTCTAATAAGTTACAACTGGCTGTGGTGCAATCTTTTATAATATGCAGTAATTGACCCAGTTCCCTTTGAGCTTGGTGTAGCCAATAGTGCTGAAATCACCATGAGTGCAGAAAAATTTAAGCATTTGACCACTTCTGTGATTTTTCTATGGTGTATTTACTTATAAAAATGTAAGATTAATTGTGATTTAAATCAGTGATTTAAAAAAAAAATCGTTTGATTAAAATCATGATTTTAATCGTTGATTTAAATCTTGACACCCTGACAAATATATTTATTCATATAAAATATTTTAACTTTAATCACCTTCGAAGTAGTCTCCTTAGTGATGAACACACTTATCCCAGCGGTTCTGCCATTGTTTGTAACATTTCTGGAACGCATCTTTCGGAATGCTGTTTAGCTCGGATTTCATGTTTTGCATAATCTCTTCCCTTCATTGAAATCTGGTCCCTTTCAGCTGCATTTTCAGCTTAGGGAATAGCCAGAAATCACATGGAGCCATGTCGGAGGAGTAGGGAGTCTGATGAACCATGAAAATGCTGTGTTTAGCCAAAAAAAGTCTGAACAAGATGCGATGATTGAGCGTGTGTGTTGTCTTGATGGAACTGTCAAGTTGACACTGTCCACATGACTAGTCGTTTCCATCTCACAGCATCACATAGGTGACGAAGGCCCTCCAGGTAGTACTCCTTGGTAACTGTAGTACCTTGTGATGCGTACTCATGATGCACTACTACATTAGAGTCGAAATTAAGTCAGCATAATCTTGACGTTGTTACGAACCTGTCGAGCTTTTTTTGGTCTTGGGGAGAATGTTTGTTTCTTTCCATTGTGAGGATTGCATTTTTGTTTCTGGGTCGTACCCGTACACCCACGACTCATCACCAGTGATCACGCTGTTGAGAAAATAGGGTCTTTGTTAACGTTGTCCAGCATGTCCGGTGCGATTTCCAAGCGGAGTTGCTTCTGCTCCACCGTTAGCAGCTTCGGCACAAATTTCACGGACACTTTCTTCATACCCAAATCATCCATCGAAATTGCATGTACTGATCCAATGCTGGCCCCCACATCGTCTGCAAGTTCCCACACTGTAATACGAAGATCCTGCATGACCAAAGTCTGCACTTGATTGATGACATTGTCATTCCGACTTGTTGAGCCGGTTTGCTGTCCACTGATGAGCGGCCATCTTTGAAGTGGTCGTACCAATCCTTATGCGAGAAATGCTCATGGTATTGTCCCTGAAAGCCTGTTTAATCTTTCGAATAGTTTCCACTTGAGTATCGCAATGCAACATCGCTGCTCAAGTCATTCCGTAATTTCTTAGAGTTCACAATCCGACGGACGCTCGTTACACTTCCTCACTTAACGGCCGATTGTAAGCCAATGACGCTTTTGCCGAGTGGGGGCGGGGGGATTCGCACATGCGCATTAATGTCCCCTTTACCTTTGCACCGAAGGAGTCCTTACGAACTTCATTTGTTTTCATAGAAAAAAAATTAAGGTTCGATACTTTTTGAACACGCCTCATAAAATATTTTTATAAATGCTCATTTGTACAGATTGATGTTAGTTTCTGTTTTGTAAAATTACACTTTAAAATAAAAAGAAATAATATTCTTCAGATAAACAATGAGGTACTGAGAGAACGACTAACCTTGATTAGAACTCTTTGAATAAGTTCTTTCATATAAGGCAAACTTGTGAGAATTGTCAGCAACTTTGAACTTTTTCAGCAAAGCATTTATCACTTCTCGAGCAGAAAACTCACTAAAAGTAACACATTACGAAATTAATAGCCAAGTTCAACAATCAAAGTGTGAAACAAATTTTATTAATCAGGCTTAACATGCCAGAAAAATGAACAAATAAATTTGACTGAATACATGCCTAAGTTTTAACATTATTTTGATTCCGAAGCACATTATTAAAGCCTTCTCTTGCAAGTTATAAAAATAAGAAATTAATTTATTATTAAAGAATACATTTCTCTCAAATACTAGATATTATATACTGTTACATAAACTAATGGTGTTATTGGTGACCACGTACCTAGACTAGAGGTGCACAACCTGCGGCCGCCCGCGAATCATCAATTTGCGGCTCATAAACTAATTTTTACTATAAACGTTCAAGAGGATTTAAGTTAAGAAGCAAATTGACTGACAAACATTTAGAATCAGTCTTAAGAGTTTCTACTAGCAGTACTGAACTTAACTCAGTATCAGCCATCCCATTAGCAAGCTGTAACATAATTATTGTTTATGCTTTAGAAATGTTAATATTAAATACATTTGATGCTGTAATTTTTGTTTCTAATTTTACTGATATCATTAAAATGTCTGATACTCATCTTTATTGCTCATTGTACTATTACTGTAATTAAATTTATAACCTAAAATAATTTGCTAAGGTACATATGAAGTTCTTGAGACACATTCTTAAAAGTAATTCTGAATGATTGATCATTGCAAATGTTTGTTAAATTCTTTTTTTAAACTATTCACAATATCATTCATTTAACTCTGTAACAAGCTCTGAGATTTTTTGAGAAAACATTTGTAAGTTTAATCTTTCAGGGTGGCTACAAAAATTGAAGTAAAAAGTTCCCTGAGTTTTCCCTGATTTCCAGAGTATTTTTCATGAAATTCTCTGAGTTTCTCCTTTTGTTCGCAGAACAATTCTTCGGTAATTATGATAAACTTGACACTTGATGAACTGTAAAACTATAGACTGATGGATGAATAAAAATAAGATAAGAAAATAATATTTTTAATGTATTCCATAATAGACCAAATAATATAAAGTTATAGATAGAATATTTAATTTTACATTTTTAACTATTTTGATGTGTTTGCAAAAGCAGCCATCAGCCCCTGAATCCGTCAATGGCGCCAGCGCTCGGTACATCTCTACTATTATAAAAGGAAGTGTTTGTCTGTCTGTCCTGTACGCAGTGTCCTGATGAATCAATGGCACTTACAATAGTGAAATTTAGCAAACATGTGGTCCAAATTTTTTGCAATTTTTCAATCGCGCCCAAATTTTAAAATTTAATCTAAAACATTTAAAAATTAATTAATTAATTATTATTATATTTTATTATTATTATATTCCTTAGAATGGCATACGGCATAAAGACATGACATTCTAGATTTATATTTTCCGTTTTCGTTAGATTTTCTCAGCAACGATTTTAGCGGACAAACAAAACAAATAAAGTTTTAACTGGAGTTATGTAGTTCTTTTTTCTATCTCCTAGATCGTTAAAGATAGAAGAAAAATTTCAACGATTTCAAATCTGCGGAAAATTTTACATCAGATTGATACCTAAACACATGATTTTTTTTAAAAATAATTTTTAAACTGTAACTTTTATATTTTTTCCAATACGAATTTGGCCGCCGGCGCCATGAAGAATTCTACCTTCGTGGTTAAAAAGATCAGATTAATTCATTTTGTTTTCCTAAGCAAGGAATTCGAGTTCGTTCGAACTGGCGTTCTTCGTTGCTTTTTTCTATCTTTGCGATCGTTAAAGATAGAATAAAAATTTCAACGGATTTGAAATCTGCGGAAAATTTCACATTAGATCGATACCTAAAAATATGACTTTCTTTAAATAAATAATTTTTAAATTGTAACTTTTATATTTTTTCCAATACGAATTTCGCCGCCGAGAAGAATGACCTTCGTTTGATTCGAGATTCATTCATTTTGAAAAGTAGCGGATTCGGGTGAAGCAAAAGAAATAATTAAAGTTATGACTGGCGTTATTCAGTGCTTTTTTCTAAATCAGCGATTGTTTAAAATAAAAAGAAAATATCAATGGATTTCAAAGCTGCAGAAAATTTTACACCAGATAGATACCTTATACGTTTGATTTTCTATTAATAAATTATTTTTCAATTAAATATTTATATTTTTATAGGAGATTGTGACGTCACGCCGATTGGATCTCCTTTTGCAAACGATTTTGGCCGCATTTGACAATGACGAATCCATCACGAAAAGAACTGTAACGGGCAACGCAAACTTTTCAACAAAAAAGATCTCAGAGTTCGAAAAAAATAATAACTTCTAACACATATGTATTAAAAAACATATGCATAATCTAAATGAGTACTTTTCCGTTAGCCAGGCGCTATTTTGGACCAAAATCAAAATCGTTTTATAGGTATTTTAGAAAAAAAAAATTATTATTTTTAAATGTTGATTCAATTGGAACCGGATGTTTAAATTTTGCAGGTTTTTCCGTCCGTTAGTATTTTTCAAAGCCGCAAGGCGATACGTTCCTATTATTGACATTAGGGAACGTGGCGTAGACTTCGGTTACAGGATTTCCGGCCGTTACAGTATACAACTCTTTTTTCGGGATGTTTACGTAAAAAATACACTTCTCATTTTCGGAATGAAAACAAAATTGGAGACATTTTGATTTTGGTTCAAAGTGGCGCCCGCATGGCTAAAGGAAAAGTGCCAAATGGGTGCCATTTGCAAAACGAAATTCCAACTTTTTCCCTGAGTTAAACGAAACTTCCCTGAGTTTTCCCTGATTTTTCTAGAAAATGATTCTTCCCTGAGAAATCCCTAATTTCCCGGTTCTGTCGCCACCCTGTCTTTAAAAAAAATAATAATAATAAATTATTATTTTTTACTATACACATTAAGTGTAATAACAGCTGTACATAATTGGGTAGTAGCACTTTCATTGTGTCTGTGCTGTAACTTCATTTGCGCCCCCCCCCCATGTCTCAATCAACAGTGCAAGTGGCCCTTCTCCCAAAAAGGTTGTGCATTCCTAACCTAGACTTTGTGTCTAGAGAAATTCTCCTCAGACAGATAGTAGTCAATATGTATATTATGAAGAAAAAGCAATATTACATTACACAGACGTCTGGTGACACTCAGAGGCTTAAGGAATCACTGTTCCTTACACATCTCAATGCAGCATTAAACACATTGAGGACATTATAGTTTGTTTAGATGTTAGCATCTAAAAATGCATCCATTAACAGTTAATAATTTCTGCTTAATATTTGATCGCAATAATGTGCTGGTACTTCCAAACGGAATTAGATTAATTATACACCACCAATCATGTTCAGCCCCTTTCAAAGATAAGTTCTGGATGCCTTACCAAGGCCATGTGAAATGAAAGATCTTCATACCTAGTAATGTGCAATGCCTTTACTGTATCTCTGGGCAAATAAAAAGATGTGAGGGTTTTCCGACCACCGTCATCTTCTTCCTTCATAATGTCGTATATTGACGGAGGACGTGTACCAGCAATTACATTAATGGGTCTTGAAAGGTTCATGTGCACACGAATGAAACCATGTAGGGTCTCCCCGTCAGCTTGCTAACGAAAAAGAAGCATCATTATGGTCAGATTAAATAACAGGAATAGAAAAATATAGATTAAAAAATGAAAATATTTTCAAAATTGATAAATAAATTTGCAAAACCTGTAAAACAATGGCAAAAACAGAAAAGAACATCAATGGCCTTTTCAATGAATCAAAGTGTCTGCCATCATCAGTACAGAAGTCATAGGAGAAATGGGAGTTTAAATAGTTTAAAATTCTCTTTTTTAACTAAACCTTCCCTGTCCCAGTGTAAAGGAGCACTAGAGTCATTCACTACCGTGTTTGTCAATGCAACAATTGACAAAATCAAACTAGTGGGAAATTTTCAACAGTTTCATTTTGAACAGAATTTGACAGAATGATGGTATCTATATATATAATTCTCTTACGTGGCACGCAAAAAAGACGTTATTTGTAATCGCATTTTGGCAACACTGTACGGTTGTTTGTTTATCGCGAAATCTCGCGCATCGATTGAATTTATAGCGTTATCGGATGAAATTTTATTGGAATAAAAAAGGATATTTTAATGAACTGTTGCAGTTAGTTTATAATAGAAATCAAAGAAAGCGGAGGATCTTTTCAGGGCAATTTAAAAAACGGTCCTTTTCAGGGCCAACAATTATAGTTCAACAAGACGCTTGCACTACTACTTTCGGCAACAAACTCAATGAAAAAGTGTGGGTCGTTTGAGTGCTGGGAAAATGGACACACAAACAACATGCTGGGTATTCAATTTCCATAGCAACGCTCACATTTCGAGTCAAAATTTGCAAAGTTTTCATTTGAATTCTGATTTTAGAGATACTGTATATATTTTTTCTGTAATACAGCAAATTTAGATTTGAAAAACATTTTTTTGGTAACATATTTTGTAAACAATCCCTTCTGCTAGGACACATGTCTTCATTGAGGCGAGCGAAGCGAGCATAGGTTCGTGCAGCGAACCAATGAGGATTGCGAAGCAATCCTCCGAGGGTTGGCGAGCGTTAGCGAGCAGGGGGCAGGACCCCTAGTATTTGTATATTTCCTTGTTTTTAACATAATACAACCAGAATTTAAAGCTTGCTTAGTTCGACCAACATAACTAGCATAACATGTTGGTGGATCATGTTTCGCATACATGGACGTCTTTGCTCTACTGAAAAGGCCATTGACGATCTTTCTATCTATATAAGCCATTCTTTTAAAGTTTTTTCATTTTTTACTACAGAAAACTATGTCAGACAAATTTAACTTAGTAACAGAAATACAGTTTTACTGTAGCTTCTCACAAAGTTAGTAATGAAATATGAGACAGCAAGCACATGAGTAGATTTGTGCCTGCCATGTGTCAAATGCTTTGATTGCAACACATTTGTAGAGCAACCAAAATTAACCTTTGACTGGTAGTGTTAGGAATATGGTACTTGATATAATTTTAAAATACCACACCAATCTAGGGTTAGAATGATTGGCAGAAATTTTAGAATAACAAAAAAAAAGGTTTATTACCTGATTACAAAATGAAAATTAATCAAATCATTAAATTTTAGACAACAAAATAATAATAATATTTCTGGTTCTTAATTTATACATACCCCTTCTCCTTTTTCAGAAATTTAATTAGTTAAAGCAATCTACTATACGACTGAATCTGTAACTAACAGTTACAAACTAAGCAGATAGTTACAAAAATATATAATAGCATAAATAAATATTAGCATTCAGAAAAATATTAAACACAATTAGTGTGATTCAGTTATCAGTAGTGTTTTTTTTATTTACTTTCAGACATATGATACTTAAAAGAAAATTGTATACTCACTAAGACCATTTCAGAGCTATGGTGCATAGAATTGTATCGCTGAATTCTATATCTCAGTTCTTCAGCATCCAGATGTTCAAAAAATAAGGGAGACAATCTCTCCTAAAAATAAATAGTTAAGGAAATAAAGTTTAGTCCAATAAAAGATGTAGCAAAAGTTACTTTTGACAAATAGCAATCCAACAATTTTGTGAAATTAAACCCAATTTCATTATTTGAGAAAATTATAATGTATACCTGTGTAGCCTTCATATATACACTCCCCTACAGTAATGTACCCGACGTCAGCAGATTTGCAAAAAATCTGACTACTTGTTTGGGGTGTTTTTCATTGTTGGAATGGGACCTTTGCATGTTGGTCCTGGTCAATTGAACGCTGACACCTACATGAACGTTTTCAACAATCAGGTTCTTCCTATGATCTGGAAATTTCATAGAATGGACGAATGTTACTTCCAGGACGACAATGCTCCATGTCATGTTGCAGCCTGTCAAGCAGCTCAGAGTCTCGACCTAAACTAAATACAACATTTATGGGACAAGTTAGAGCGAAGCTTACGGACCAGGGAACCACGTTCGAAACCTACAGCTGAGCTGGCGACTTTCTTGCAGCAGGAATGGACACAAATACCCATAACTGTGTATCAAAACCTTTTTGAAAGTGTGCCCAGAAGGGTTGCTAGTGTAATTGCAGCAGTTAAAGAACCATCCCCCTATTAAAGTATGTATTCTTTTCCTTATACCATCGCATCATACTGGCCGGTCCATTATTGTAGGGTAATGTATATACCAATACGTACCTCATATACATTAACATGCGAAATTTAATGAACAGTAAGGTTCTAGCTGCTACTTTGCAGTGACCTGGATGTGGGAAAATGATTTTCAAGGTATATCAGTCACCGAATCAATGAGTAAAAGCAAACGGATAGCAAGAATAGAGAAGATAACAGTACAGAAGTCTTTGAACTGAAATTGTGACACTAAACTGGATGCCCGAGACAAAAGGGTAACTGTGAAAAAACCCCAAAAAAGAGACCAGATAGCCCTTTGTAGGCGATATGACCAACACAAACACAGATACAAACTTGACACCCTGTTTGTATAGAGAATGAGGTTATGGACGAGTATCTGAGATACCAGAAACCATTCCTATGTTCTATGCCTAAAAAGTCACAATTTCAAAATTTGAATACCACACCAGGGTTCTAAAGAATATCCTCAATTATGCAAATCAATACAGGCTGCTTCCTTTTATTTGGGAACCCTTTTAAAATAACAATGTTCCTAAAATTTTGCCCATCAGTGTTAATTTCACACTTTTAACATAATAAATTATAAAGGAAAATTGCTTTAACTTTTATTTTTATAGTGCAAGGGCCAGATCTATTTAAACTGAGCCAAGCAATACTTTTTGTCAAGTAAATGGACAGGCTGTGCCAAACACAAGACAATGTCAAGTAAGAAATATTGTGAAACGAAAAAGAGAAACTGGGGAATAGAGTAGACACACAAGGAAAGATTTTAGATACACAGAGAATTTCCCCACAATAGTTACAGGAATTGAACCTGTACCACCAACAGATATTAATAACATGATAAAAGCAAATAGCCAAAATCTTGAATAGTTGTTTTAATACCCAAGAGATGAAATATATTTGTAATTTTATCTCCAGCAAATCACATTCATACTTTCAGAAAAGTAAATTTTCCTGCATTCAATCAATACTGTGAGTTAAACCAAGGGTTAAATAGGCTTTAAATTAGAGGTGCACAACCTGCGGCCCTCGGGCCACATACGGCCCGCGAATCATCAATCTGCGGCCCACAAACTAATTTTGACTAAACTTCCAAGGGGATTTAAGTCAAGAAGCAAATTGACTGACAAATATATAGAATCAGTCTTAAGAGTTTCTACTAGCAGTATTGAACCTAAAATACCTAAATTAACTAGTAAAACTCAGTATCAGCCATCCCATTAGCAAGCTGGAACATAATTATTGTTTATAGTTTAGAAATTTTAATATTAAATATATTTGATGCTGTAATTTTTATTTCTAATTTTACTGATATCATTAAAATTTCTGGTACTCATCTTTATTGCTTATTGTACTATTACTGTTATTAAATTTATAACCTAAAATAATTTGCTGAAGATACATGCAATGTTCTTGAGACACATTCTTAAAAGTAATTCTAAATGATTGATCATTGCAAATGTTTGTTAACTTCTTTTTTAAACTATTCACAATATCATTCATTTAGCTCTGTGACAAGTTCCTAGATTTTTTTGAGAAAACATTTGTAAGTTTAATCTTAAAAAAAAATAAGTGATAATTTTTTACTATACATATTAAGTGTAATAATAGCTGTACATAATTGGGTAGTAACACTTTCATTGTGTCTTTGCTGTAACTTCATTTGCGGCCCTTCATGTCTCAATCAATGGTGCGAGTGGCTTTTCTCCCAAAAAGATTGTGCACCCCTACTTTAAATTAATTTTTTTTTAAATATTTAGAAACACATAGCTGCCAACTGGATAAGGTAAAAAAAACAGAAGATTTTGGGTAAAAAACAGAATAATTTATTCGTCGACATTTTATTAAAAATATGAACCAAAGGGCAAAAATTTATGATTTAAATTAAAAATTTTAGTAATATCAGTAATACAATGTATGAACAAATAAATCAGTAATACAATGTATGAATACAATGAATAAATGTAACCTTTAGAAAACTTAAACTAACCTCAATTTAAACTAATTTTAGAAAATAACTATAAATCTTAACATAACCTTGTATACATAACAGTTTAACATGCATCAGGTTTATGTATGTATCTTAATAATAGCATTTAATAGAATAATTTAAATGCACAATTCTTGATTATAATATTTCTATTGGTGGAGTGGTAGCAAACGGGACAGTAGCGCTAAGGCTGGTTTTTTTTGTCGCCAAACCAAGATGGTGGCGCTATAATCTTCAGTTCTAAACTTAGGGTTGCCTTAACAACAGTATAAATTGAAGGTAGCCACTTTGGCGAGAAATCGTCCACTGTTCCGTTTGCTACCACTCTACCTTTCTATTCTTGGCTATAATATTTATTTACACATTACTTGGGTAACAGGCAAGTTAGGAATGCTCGGTAATCTCTATTATCTAGCAATAATATTTAAAAAATTGCAAAAAGCGGAAAAAAACTTGTTTCCGGCCGGAAAACCGGAAAAATTATGAAAAATCGGAACGTTTCCGGGTAATCCGGAAGGATTGGCAGCTATGGAAACAGTATAAATAAGTTTTAATTATTCAGAACCAATTTTCTATCCAAACAAGTTAAAAAATGCAGTAATTCAGTGAACTTTTGAAACAATGTATGTTAAAGAAATATATTTGTTAGAACTACCTTTTCAGAAGTATCATTCTTTAAAGTATTTTCAATTAGCTCGCTAAGATCAGTTGTTTGCATTTCACCAGACCCTTTACAATCAAGTGTAACAACATGCTGACAACGTTGATGGCAAGTATATTGACAATCTAGAAATATTACAAATGTGTAAGGGAAAATATTTTTATTCATAAAATTACTCATGATCAAACACTGAGTATAATTTAAGAACAAATTGGCCATTTATTAAGTGTTATAATGATAAGAAATAGTGATATGTTGCTGTTTAAGGAATAAGATTAATAAGATATTCTCGGTGTGTTTAAATACCAAAATTAAAAAACAAATCTTTGAAAAGTTTTTCACATTGTTAATATATTCAGTAAAAACTAATTTTTAATATTTTGACTAAATCAAATTTTCTTACTAAACTATATGAAATATTTAATTCATATCCTGTATCCAGAATATCAAGTACAAATACACAGATAGCACAAAAATATAGTTATGAAGGTTACAGATAAAGAGTTTTCAGTAATTACTGTACCTTTTCTTAACTTAATTCTTTATTTCATTGCATTATTGCAAAAAGAAATAATTTAAAAAACCGCTTTCAGTTTTAAAAACATTAACATAGTTTTTTTTTTAATTTTAACACTATTTAAACAAACCAAAATATTCTTTAAATATTTAAAACATCAACTCGAGCTTACGCTGAAGTATTTTACGTTAACCACACAATGTAAAAAGAACTTCTTAATTAATCGACAGTACTATTCAAATTTAAAACAGTAAATGCATATGCAAATTGTTTAATTCCTGAGGAAACTGACAAAACATACTTACTAAGGCATCTTAAACAATCTGTAGAATTGTATAACCCCCATATGAAATCCCCACAACAATCACACCAAGTTGGGTTCTTCAAATTTGATATCTGAAAACGATGTCCAATTCCTTTCTCTGCTGGCTCTAACTCGACAACCCCGAAACTGGCTAGCTCTATAAGCTCTCTTGGCCTCATAGTCCCTGCAACATCACCATCTGAATACCGATCCTAAAAAAAAATATTTTTTAATTATACAAAAGCTTTAATGTATAATATAATTATTAGGCTTATATATTAGGGTGAGCCGAAAAAAGGTTTTTTTTCGCTGTCATATTCTAATAGTGCGGAAAAGTTGGTTCATGCAATAAAACTAATGTGTAAAAAATTTCATCCTGATTTATTGATATCTTTTGCCTTCCCAATGGGTTCAAACCCCCCTCCAAAAAGATCAAAATTCGGGTATTTTTTATAAAAAATAAAATTTTTTACAATTATGTTCTAATAGGGCGCAAAAGTAAGCTAATACATTCAACATAAATGGCAAACAAAAATTGTTTAGATCAGTACATATCTTCTGCAGAAAAAATAGTACCAAAAAAGGAAATTTTAGCAAAATATAGACTTTTGCAAGTATGGTAAAAACTGGTTATCAGTTTTTTCTGCTATTTGGCCCCCAATGGGGAGGCAGAAGATATGTACCGATCTAAACAATTTTTTTACCGTTATTATTGAATGTATTAGCATACTTTTACGCACTATTGGAACGCAATTAAAAATTTTTTATAAAATATGTCCAAATTTTTATTTTTTTGGAGGGTTAGAACCCCTAGGGAAGGCAAAAGATATCCATAAATTGGGATGAAATTTTTTACATATTAGGTTTACTGCATGAACCAACTTTTTTGCACTTTTAGAACGTGACAGCAAAAAAAAAACCTTTTTTAGGCCCACCCTATTATATATGATAATTTCTGAGTTAATATGCGACTGGACATTGACAAATGTGTGATAATGTGTTTTATTTTGAAGAAAACTAATGGATTTAGTTAATATAGAAGTCTCTTATAGTTATGTCCAGCCACACAATTGAACATGGTTCATTATGGCATGACAAGGACAGATTTGTGAATCACTTTACACCCTGTGCATCATGGGTGGGTTCATGTTACATCTCATTTGCATAGCAAACATTCTAAGCACAATGTGTTTATAGAGGTCACTTACTCTTTTCAAATGGACAAGCATCCTTACCACTGATTCAAACCAAGAACCTTTCAATTCAGAAACCAGCATATAATTAATTATACTGTTAAAGTCATAATTAATGGCAGTAACAGTACAGGAGGTAGCATAGTAACCAGATAGCAGGGTCAGATTGACAGTGTGGAACTTGGGTTGGTTGGCGTTTAACGGCTTAATGGTCATGCTGTGCCAGAAACGAGACATAAAATATCAAGTAATAGTCATATTATTGAGACAGACACACAATGAAAGCTTTTATTGCCACAGAAGAAAGAAATGCACCCAGGGATGTATGCCCCTGACAGAAATTGAACCTGTGCCACCTACAACTCAAAGAATGCTAGTGCAGTGGGCATACCCAATTAGACCCAACTAGAACTCAGGGAAAAAAACACATGGGCCAGAATACTCGAGGCTCTTAAGAATATATATTTACAGATTTAATACTTTTTCTACACTGAAAACACTCTTTTCTGGCTCATTACCATTTAGCCAAAATTATTACATAAAATTAGAAATAATTTTTTACTAGTTTAACTACTAGCTGCAGACAAACCCCAAAGATTTACAAAATGCATTTTCCCTATCAGGGGCATTTCACAGTATTTGAGACATAGGTGTGTCCGTAACAAAACTTAATAAAATTAAATATTAACTACATATATTGATAGAGCACATTCTAAAGGACATAAATATCACATTCTTTACTTTGTTTACTTCAGATTATGCATAGAATTGTGTTTAGAACATCAAAAATGAAGCTTTTAATGTTACGGACTCTACAGTAAATTTTAATTTTTTAATGGCTTGAACAGATTTAAACCAAAACTTAAACTGGGGACAAATAATGTTCTGGCACATATCCATTATGGCTAGTAATTTTATTTGATAAATGTATTCTGTAAAAATTAACAGCTTGTGAAAATGATGGTTGTAGAGTCCGTAACAAAATTAGAATGAAAAGTTTTGTTAAAATTTTTAATTATGATTTTATGTTTACCAAAATCAATATTTTCTAATTCTAATAATAGTGTTACAATATTGTTAACTGATTTCCACCATTATTCAATTCTGTTATTTTTTATGAATTTCTAAAATTTTGTTTCGGACTCTACAAAATGTTACGGACTCTACATTTGGCAAGAATAATCTTTTTTGTTTACAGGGTTCCCATTTTACTATTTGTCTGCACACAAAATAAAACAACCGGAACGTCAACTTTAAAGGTAAAATGAAACTTTCACTTAAAAAAACTACTGCAAATTTAACTTTTAGAAGTTAGTTTCAGTTTTCCAGTACTTGGTTATCTTCATTTCTTTTCAACCTTGTTTGAATTTGATTGAAGACATACCACTTAGCTATTTTCTATTGGTTACCAGTGATGGTCAGGTAAGAAAGCAAGCTGTTGAAACAAATTTAGTTGAAGGGATACAAGTTCTTAAAGAACAGCTGTATTCATTTGCACAGCATGTATACAATGTAAAATGGCAGCAAGAAAACATGCGATATCTAAAAGAGAAACTGACAGAAGGTCAGATTATCATTCAAGAGAATTTTGCAGAACATAATAGCCTGAAACAACAAAATGAAATCATAAAAATTCAGAGGTCACCAGAGCAAGTGACTATATTTACAGCTGTTGTATATTATAAGGTTGGGGAAGAACTGCAGCATATTTCCTATGCAATTGTCTCAGATGTCCTTACCCATTGCACAAAAAGGAAGTCTTCATCTTTAACATAATTATTTTGGATGACGTAAAGAACAAACTGAAAATACCGTTTCCATATGTTCATTACTTTTCAGATGGTTGTGGCAGTCAATTTAAAAATAAGTATAACCTTGTGAGCAATTTAAAAAACCACATGAATGACCATGGCTGCACTGCTAGCTGGCATTTTTTTCCTACAGCGCATGGAAAAGGACCAGTAGATGGTATAGCGGAGAAGTAAAAAGATGTGCCATCTAATGCCTATGATTTCTAATCCATTGCTAAAAGAGAAGCTAAATCAATAAACATTCTTTTGGTACCTGAAACTGAGGTGGTAGCAACTGTGAATGAGTTTAAACTTGAAAATAGATGAAGCTCAGTCATATCAATCCCTGGCACCAGAAGAATGCACAGTTTTTATGTTGATAATGGCAAAGTATTTGCATAAGTTAACTCCAAATATATTGAGAAAAGATGTGGGGGATACTCATAAGAATAATTCTCAATCATTAATACAAAGCATTTCCAAACCTGACATTGAAGTAGGCACTTGGATATCTGTACTTAACAGTAATGACCGGTGGCCAGGGCAAATAGTGAAAATGTTACCAGAAGAAAAATTCCTTGTTAAGTTTGAACTTGAACTCATGTCAACAAACAAATTTAAAGCTATGCCAAAAGTAGAGTTTGAAGAAATTAATCGGGACACTTATCTGTCAATTCTACCCATTGACCCACCACCAATTGGTTCTTCGGCACGTTGTTTTGCATATAATGCGGAAATAGACAAAAGATTTCATCAATCATAGACACTATTGAACAGTAAAACAATTTTGTTGTAATAGTCTGAACACAGTTCTCAGTATTTTCATTAATATTCACAAGAGACAAATGTGTAGAGTCCGTAACAGGCTTGTAAACAAGGAGTTATGTAATAAATAATTCATTTAAAATTATTTTTGTCCTTTCCAATTTTTATTTTGTGGTGCAGATATTTAATATATGAACCAAAATGTAAAAAGAAAATTTTAATAGATAGAAATAACAGCTAGTTTCAGAGGGAATGCCATTTCCATTTAAGTAAAACAATCCATGTCCCTTTAATGTAGAGTCCGTAACATGCAATATAAATCTCTATATTTAATAAAAATTTGATTTTTTTTAATCTTTTTCAATGCTAATGTATTAATTACATATTAAAATATAAAATTACTTGAAGTTCAGCTTAAACATTTTCATTGTAAGAGAATATAAGGACAAAATATGTTTCTGAAGTGTAGAGTCCGTAACAACTTAATACTGTGAAATGCCCCATCACTAAAAAGCAGTTGGTCCACACCATCTACCAATTCCATCAGACCATTCAATTAGGACACTTTTGACCCACATCAATAAATAGTTATACATGAAATAATTGTCAGTTGGTTAAACATTAATATTTAAATATTACCTTTGATTTATTTCGCTTGCGAAATGGTCGAGGGAGAGCAAAGTTCTGAAGAAGCCCAGACGGTGTGAAATTCAACTTGACCCGTACGTCATCGTCGCTTCCCGAGGCGGGTCGCATCTTTCTGCCCCTGATAGGAGTCACAGGGGGAGTATAAGCTCTGCGGATGCTCTTGTAATCAGAAAACATGATTTGTCTTTGGCAGTTTTCAGGTAAAATGATTCTCACGCATGATTATACATGAACTTCACAGGCAGCCCCATTTCTTGTTAGATCCAATTCTGTAAATTAGCTGCCCTAAGGAATTAAAGTAAAATCTCAACCAAGAACAGGCAGGAAAGTACACTGAAGCAATATATATTATTAGTGTAGTGCAGTATTATCAAATGTAATACTACACAAAAGCGTGCAATACTGCATAAGCTTAAAATTATAATGGAAGAGCAATAAAATATCAAATTTATTCTAGTTTGAAGCAGTCACAAAAGCTCCCAAGTTTTCCTGTACTTCTGTAAAACATTATTTGTGAAAGGACGGTTAGGATTTGGAAACAGAGCTTGTTTAAAATAAGGAAACTTAGGTTTAACATTTCAGGTAACTTATTGTCACTTTAACAAGTCACTTATTTGTAATTTCTAAACCAAAAACGATTTGAAAATGCTGATCAGGAGACCTTTGCTGTGTAAGCTGACGTTTCAAGTATAAACAGAGATGGATAGGCTCATCAGGATATTCGCCTCAGTGCTTCTGGGACATTAGTGCTTTCAAAGAAAAATAATGTGGTATTGGTGACAATTAATGTTTCTCCAATTAGAAATACAGGAAACTACTGATGAATAATGAAATCTACTCTATGTATCATAATAGAACTAAGTATTGGTTTTCCATTGTAGTTAAAAGGAAGGCTGATCATGGTGGAACTATGTAGTCAAACAATGCTTGAAGAGTTGACTAGAAAAGGTGGTAGTGATAATAGCTATCGTATAGATAAATAAGAAGATATAGCACATTTTAAGTTTAGATGTTTTTTTCATGTCCAGTTATTTAAGGAATAATTCTTTAATAAATTAGTCTTCATATCTAACTTGGATAAATTATGTAATGTCTATTGATGATATTAAATCAATATATTTGACTCAAGTAGTCAAAAAATTTTTCACATGACTGTTAAAAAGGCATTAATTTCTTGAATTAATATTGCAAAGATCATATCAACTGTATATAAGGCTTCATATTGTTTTTAAAAAATGCCTTTTTTTTACTTTAAACAGTCAAATTATCTGGTAAATGGTTTTATATTTTTCCCAGCTGATCAATTTGGGTAAGTCCTTAACTAAGGATACAAAGTGATTAGCTGACCTTAAAATACGATACAATAAGCTAAAAGTTCTTTTTCCTACAGAAAACAATTGGCAAAGATTCAATCAAAAATATTTATTTTCACATGTCAATTCATCATATTAACCTTTAATCTGGCCAGTACAGCAGTTGTAACTTGATCATGCTAATAAAGAATTTAGACTACGGTCAGTAGAGTTTTATCTTCAAAGTTATCAGAATCACCAAAGAATGTGTGTGTGGCACCAGTTATATCTATTTCCGTTGTCAAAAGGTTAACATCTCATCTGTTTTGGAAAAAATTAGTTGGCCTGCTGAATGCAGTGCTTAAATTGTGACTGCCATTGAAAAATGAAAAAAAGGTATTTTATTTAATTAGTGTTGCACAAGAGCAACATAAAGGAGAAGGGGCTAGTTTCCAAAAGATAGACCACATAATTTTGAACCATGGTCAGATGACAAGGTCAAACATTGCTTAATTATCTTACATTTGAACATTATTGCAATATAAAATATTTGTTGTTCCCAACACTTTTTAGAGTTTTCACCAATATTAAAATTAAACTGACTGCATTTTACTATGTTTTTTCTTTGTGAACATATCCTTTCATAATATTTATTTCATTTTATAAATAAGGAGCACTTCATACTTTGCATTTTATTGTGTTGCTCATTAGAGATTTATTTGAAATCTAATTTGCTTCTGTTCTCAAAAATAAAGATATGGAAAGTACTCTAATTTCATCAATTCAATTAAATATTTTTTTATCTCTATATATTAAAAAAAAGTTACAGCCACCGGATTGAAAACTCGCTTCTTTTGCTAAATCCTTAGACGGTTTCCCGAAAAAGTACAGATCAGAAAATTGACATGGTTTGTTTAAAATTGTACAGGGAACAAGACGAATAAGATTTTTTCCTGATGCGGCTATTAGTTTAGGTTTTATTGAGTGTCAAAGTTGAAAAAGCAAAATTTCTAACGCGAGTGAGCAAAAGATGTACAATTTTCAGTCTTGAGTCGTGATTTTTTTTCAGAGTACCTCTAAACGTGGAATTTTACAGCTTGCCGAGTCTTTTAGAAATTTCAATTTGTCTTCTGATATTTTCTTTAAATTCGGGAAAAATTGGGACATTTTCGTTAATGTTTTTTTAAACTGTCATATCTATATCTTATTACAATTAGTTTTTAAATTTGAAAATATCACAGGAAACCTTAGAATGTACTTTTTCTTAAAGTACAATTATTTTTGAAATTGGTTAATAAATAAATTGGATGTGATCAAAAGTTGGTCATACAAATTTTGGAATATAGGGAAATGTTATTTTTTTTGTTAAAACTGTCATATATATATAGTGTCATGAACATTCGGTTGGCAAAAGGGTTGCCAAGTGGCAATTGGCGCGAAAGGATGATTTTGCCAAAGGAGAAAGGAAGGAGTTGGGGTCAGTCGGGAAAAATGAGGTGAATCGGACGTATTTGTCCGGATTCTGTTAAAAATACAGCTAATTGTTTGAATTTTTATATTTTTCAACTGTGATGTGTTCTTTTAGAAGCAAGTAAATGATTTTGAACCAAGGTTGATCCTTTCTTTCATAGTTTACAACATTTGGATTTGTGCAACATCACGCTAAACCTCCGAACATGACACAATTAGGACGATTTCCCAACATATTGCTTAATACTATTATTTTTTTTAATGTGAAAACATCAATGAAAACCTTAGAATGTACTCCTTTTTATGTTAAAATTATTTTTTAAATTGGTTCATCAATAAATTCGATATGAGGAAAAGTATAATTTTGCGTGTACAAATTGTTGATCGCGCAGAGCAGCTAATGGAGGCAAGCAGGGGGCAGAGCCCTCTAGTTTTATACATATTCTTTCTTAAAATATAAATTTTAAAATCACTATTTAAAGATATGTGAATAATTTTATTTCATTAAAGCAGATTAACTTGATATTTAAAATAAAATTATTTAAATCAGTGATAGTTTAAAAAATAAATTGATTTAAATCAGCAATTTTTTAAAAATGAATTGATTTAAATCAGTGATTTTTTTAAAAATTGCTGCAACCCTGCTAACGAGGTATCGCATATGAGCTGATAGCCGACAACATATCTTATTTTATATATTTAAATTTTTTAAACAATTTACAATACTAAATGCATATACTAAGAAATCTTGTTTCCCAGCTAGGGCAAACCAGCCAGTAATTGACGAGTTAGTGCTTATTTTTCATGAAAAAATTCCTTAACTTTTATACAATTTGGCACAATTGATTTTTTTTCTTCGTATCATGTAAAGATGGTGATTAAAATTAACTATAGAACAATATGAAAACATAAACTAAGAAATAATTAAAATTGCAATCCTCAATTTCATTACAAAAAAATATCTATTTCTTAGTATGTGTGGACTCTTGTAAAGTTGTATAACCAAAAGCATCTAATACTACATTTCTGCATGGCTTCTTGTGGTGGTCATACAGTTTATGGTACAACCGATATTGTCAAAAGCTTCTTTCCCATGACAAGAGAGGGAAAATGACACTTGTCTTTTGTGCAATTTTCTTTATTATGAAAAAAATTAATAGTTTTTTAAATTCAGTTTTGTATTGCTGAGTACTCAGCACAGAAATATTTTATGTATTTTAATTTGTGAAACTTGAATGATTAAATGTTCAAAAATTATTTTTGAAAACTCCCAAATGTTGGAAGCGTTATGCACTAAATTTTCACTTGCTTGTTCAGCCATGTGTTTTTTAAGCAAACTGTCAATGAAAATATATATTGAAATTGATAATTCTTAGAATTTTTATCTCCAAGTTCAGAAAAGTGATTGAGCCAGTAATTGACCACCACACATCCAGTAATTGACGACTTGCGTCCAGTAAAAGACCACTACTCGTCCAGTAATTGATCACTATTTTTTAAATAAAATTCAAATTGAAACATTTGTGCACACATTTTAGCAATCACCAGAATATTTAAATGAAATATAGTTAGGCTAAAAATTTTTTCATATTATAAGTATAATTTAACTCGGGGCACAACAAATCCTGGGCACCAGGTTGCCTAAAAAATTTGGTCTGACGCTTAGATTTTCGGTTTCTGTAAAAAAAGTTTTTTTTTTCATGAAAAACATTTGATTTTTTAGGCCATTAAAGGCAAAATGTCTAATGTAGATAATAAAAATGTTATTTTTTATTGCCAGTTATACTATAAACAGCATATTATTTACTGTGTGTGTGTGTGTAATGAGTTCTGCGATATACTCAGCATTAAAAAAAATATTAGTATGATGCATTACAAAAGGGTCCTGGTTCCTAAATATTTTTAATTTTTGTCACCCCCTGACTTAACTTCATATTTCTTAAAGTAAACATGATAATAGTTGGTTGATTGAATAGGGTTTTACAGTGCAAGAGCCATATTTGTCCATGTTATGCCAAACACAAGATATAAATCATGCTATCAAACAGCAAAGCGTATCTTTTGAAATGCATCTTATTTTTGTAGCAACTATCTCATTCCCTGAATGTGAATTTATACCATTTTTTTTGTATTGTTAGCTACCTTTACTTTTTTTAATAATTTTATTACCTTCACCACTTAAATTTAAGTCATTAAAAATACCAATTTTCCCTTGTCAGTTTGAAATTATTTTCTCTTGTTTTGACGTATCCTGCCTTGATTATTTTTTTCCTATTTCAACTTTTCTCATTTCCATTTAAATGATCACATTAGATGCAGCCACATGGGACAATCTCTTCCACTTAAAATCTTTCTTTTCAAGTGCACTCACTAGGATGTATATATATATGTGTGTGTGTGTATATATATATATATATAGCACATGACCTAAAGTAGGACTAACATAATGTTTAGTGTAAATCAAGGTACTATACGCTTTCCTTCTTAAACAGCTCAATCTAAAATTAGACTTATTCCAAGTACTAGATCAATTCTTCCAATAATTGACCATCAGATCAAATACTGGATAAAGGCTAGTGTTTTATATTTAATTTATTTACCTCTTAAATTGGATAATTTTATCAAAGTATCCAATTTAAAATCAAATTTCCATGAAGTTCCAGTGATTGACCATACAGGTCAGTTACTGCAACATGAGAAATTTTCTTTCAGAGAAGTCATCAGAACGTTGATGACTGTTAATTTAAATATGAGAAATTAATTTATTTTCATAATTATTTATATTTATTTACATCTGTGACAAATTTTGGGTTCAAAATTAGAAATAGAATCGAGACGAATAGATTGAGACATTCCTCCTCGGAACAAGTCCACCATACTGTGATTTCAGATCCCAATGACTTGGCATAGGGTTTTTGTTTTCATTTTATATCAACAAGAGAAATTAGTAAACTCCAGTTTGTTTACTATTTATTCCATTGACTACGAAAATACAAATTTAATTTCTTGCGGAATAAACAAGTTTGATTTCTTGAATGAAAAAATGGTATTTTCTGCAAGGTGGTCAGAGACTGGCTAGTTCACACTAATTCATCTATATTTGCAAAGCAAAGAAATTTTAGCCTGGTCTTAGCCAGTTTAAACAATAAATGAATTCCAAAGAATAAATCTGTTTACTTAATACTTTTGAAAACACAAAAAACTAAGTACAGAATACATTAAAAGAAACACGAAAAAGGTTGATCAGATTTTAGAAAACCATGTGCATTAAAAATATTTCGAAAAATGGCCGTTTTTCCAAACAAATATACTTCTGTTTCGAAGGGAAGAAATGGAAAATTCAAAGCAAATAGCACATATTAGAAGGCTTGTCAATTTATCGAGATATGAACGTGCATTTTGACTTTCAATATAGACTAATGATATGCTCACTTGTTTGTACTCCATTGGAAGACCGAGGGAAATTCATGAAAAGAGAAACAATTGGGTAAAAATAGGCATTAGTCATATATCTGGTTTATATTTGTCAATTTCATTTTTTGAATGCTTGAATGCATTTCTTTGCCTTATTACCCTCAAAAGCAGAAGACGGAACGAATGTTTTAACTTTATTTTACTTTCTGTTTCTCCGAGTGGAGTTGTTTGCAGCCTCTAGTAGTTTCGGAATGGTCAGTAAAAGTAATTTTTAATTAACGCTGTAATAGAGCAAAACAAAGGGCTATTGATGACGGTCCGGAATCAATCTCCTAAGGGAAACTTGGGTTGGCGTGGAAGTTTGGAGAGTGAGGTGCCAGCTCAGGTGTTGCTTCGTCATCTGACCGTGGTTCAAAATTACGAGGTGTTGTCCTCGAATCTTTCCCTTAAGGGACTGATTTCGGACCGTCGTCAATAGCCCGTTGTATTGCTCTAGTACGACGTTAACTAAAATTACCATTACCATTACCATTACCTAAGGGAAACATCCGAGGACAACAACACAAACACGGTCATATGACGAGCAAACACCAGAGCTGGCACCCCACGGCAGGGTTTAGGTGCACCAGCCCGGAGTGTCTATTGCGCCGTACAAAATACGGCTATATAACTTTTCATTCTATGTAGCCGTACAGCGCAGTTCCTTACTGCGCAGCTCGTAGAATGCGCATGGGCAAACTTTGTTTGGTGATTTCGCCAATCTAAAGTAGAATTCTAGCAGTCCTGATGAGCCATAAGTAAAAGCATTTGCCATTTTGAAGGACGTGGGATTATGTTTATGTTTAATGAGTAGACGTGTCTTTTGTGTGCCGACCTAGTGTTTTTCCATTTAGAAGCTAAATTTATGTAAGCAATAATATTTTTATTTGAAATTTAATATTTTCATTGCTTTATATTTGCTTTGCAAATTGTTTTGTTCCGTTAAGTTAGCTTGTATTTAAATGCTATTCTACGAATTACACTTTTTGATGGGCAGATGAAGGCTCTTAATTTGCTTATTTTTCCTTCATTTTATAACCCGTTTTGAAATGTATTGTTCACTTGCTGTGCTAAATGGTTAATAACGTTGAGTTAGCTTGTTTTTAAGTGCTACCCAACGGAATTGACTTTATGGCGGGCAGATGAAAATTCTCGGTCAGGTGCATATTTTACCTATTTTATTCCTGCATATCCCTTTGTGTGTTGTATTGTTCATTTGCTACGTTAAATGGTGAATAACGTTGAGTTAGCTTGTTTTTAAGTGCTACCCAACGGAATTTCCTTTTTGGCGAGCAGATGAAAATTCTCGGTTCGTTGCTTATTTTACCTATTTTATTCTTTATTTTCCTGTTGTGCTCAGTATTGTTCCTTTGCTATGTTAAATGGTGAATTACGTTCAATTTAGCTTGTTTTTAAATGCAACCCAATGAAGTTTTTTTTGTTGGTTGGCAGAAGAAAATTCTTGTTCAATTGCTTTCTTCCCTACATTTTAAATGGCCCTTTGCACCTTAAAACCCTAACCAAGTTATACATTTTAAAAATGAGTTGTCCTTTTCCATAGTGTATTGCTATAATATGGTAACTGGTTAGGTAGTCCCTCACTCTTTCCAGGGTGATGGCACAATGTTTATGCCCACTGTACTAGAAACCTGTGAGCTGTAGGAAGTGAAGGTGTGATTCCTCCATTGTATTTATCTTCTGTGTCAGAAAAATTTTCTTTATGTGCATGTCTATTACTTGATGTTTGCAGCACATGTGTTGTTCACTTTATTCATTATTTGCAAGTTCCATTGAGTTAGCTTGTTTTTAATGTTACCTAGCAAAATTAATTGAGAATATTTTGCGTTTAAATAATATTCCTTTTTCTTATAGATGTGATGTATGCGTTTCTTTCATCAAAATTTTTGCAACCACAAAAGTGAAAATTTTCTTGTTGTGTTAAATTGTTCTGCTGGTTTGTTAAATATGTTGAAAATATCTTTTAATTCCTTAATTGTGAGTTCTTTTAGGTGGAAACGAGAATGTTTTTACTGTAAATATGAGCCCAAATGCATTGACACATTTTACAAATTATCTCAATTTTAATTGTTATTGTAAGATAGAAAATAATTCAAGAATTTATTTTGCTTGAAAAAACCTGTATGTCCCATTTCAGCCTCTACTCCTAACCAGCTGTCACTGAATTGATGTAGGATCACATGTGGGATTTTGATGAGCACGTTAAAAAGAACAATGTAATGCACTCTTAGATGTTGAAATTTGTTCTCTTCGTGTGCTTCATGGATGAAATAAAAATAGGATATGAATGATTTCTTGCGTGCCAATTATTATCTGTTCAAGGACTTTCCTTCGAGAAAAGCAGATTATCATCATTCATCCATAAAAACTTTCAAGGGAATCAGACTCCTGTGGCATGCTTGGTGTAGATGCTCTTATAACAATTTGTCTAATTTCTCATTGGAATTATTTGCCTCACGTTTGTGTGGATACAAAGAGTTCAGGACCCTAGGAGTTGGCATCTATAGTAGAATGACAATTGATTGTAACAAATATTTCTTTCTACTCACTAAAAACCGGCAGAAGTTGAATTTCAAAGTATTTTTTGGCTAATTTTGATTTTTTACAGTTGGGAGGTTTGAACTGATGCCTTTCAAGAGGGGGATCAGCACTGTTTAAAATTTGTTTTCAGTATGTTAAAAACTAGTATGGATGCCCTCGCTTCCTAGTTTAAATAGTAAACCCTTCTAGCATAAAGCCCTTCTTCGTAATTTCTAGCATATCTTTTCTTTAGCATAAATAATCGCTCTGTCGTTTTTGAAAAAAATGTGTTTAAACATTGACAAAT
Organism: Metellina segmentata; assembly: GCA_947359465.1. NCBI lineage: Eukaryota > Metazoa > Arthropoda > Arachnida > Araneae > Tetragnathidae > Metellina > Metellina segmentata. The sequence continues at coordinate 96,847,692 of OX375880.1, read as the reverse complement.
AACTGTTCATAGACAAAACGAAACTAATGTAAAACAACTTTCGTTTCATCTAGTAATAATTGACAACTTTCTGTCATTGCGACAAAATAATATTACTTTTTTTATGTAATTAATACAATGTTTATATTCTATCGAGATAATGATGCAGTTTTGTATAAAACCTTTAAAACTTATGTTACATCACATTCGACAGTTGATCCTTACAGCACTTATTTTCAGGTGAGAAATTATCAATTTCTGAACTAAGATTACACATATCTTCAGAGTCATAATGTGGCTTGATCAGATGTTCAATCGGTACATTTATTAATGAAAAACAATTATTAAATTAAAGATAAGTAAAAACCATCAAAATTTAAGCAATATAACCATATCGTAAGAGATACCTACTCCGAAACTTTAAAATCTTTGAACAATCACTTGTATAAAAGGTTGGGATTACATCTTTTTTTTTATATTTATTTTACTTTTCGAAACTTCAAACACATAGGAGTCTTAAGGAAAGTTAATCAAAATAGTCATCGCCAAGACAATTACATGGTGGACCGAAAAAAAAATTTCGCTGGTTAAATAAATTACTGTAATGCGAAAATCGTGTGTATGGCACACCTTAGGACTGTGAAAATATTTTTCTAAATCAGACAATTTTTCAATTTGCATATCGTTATTCAAGCTACATAAATTTCCAAAATTTGAGGAATTTCGTCTCAAATCTAGCGTACAGATTAGTCCGAGACCCTTCAAATTTTAATGAAACTTGGTGTAGCAAGTGACATTACCATAGCTATGAATGAAAATAATAACTTAAAAAAAGTTTTGTCCTTTATTCAAAAGGTTATTAAGCTTCAGTTATTTAAAGCTTAAATGAAAATGTACTGCATCTTTAAGATAGCTAATTAATTTTTGGGAAGATACAGACTTGGTAATCTCTCATTTTAAAGCTATTTTATTGGGATTTAATTTCTTCAATTTAATATAAATCGTAACGCATTTTAATTGTATTAGATCTTTTTAATGTATCGAATTTTACAAATAGAATATTTACAAAAGGTGCAGCTTTAAAAATTTAACAAATTACGTTGTACATCTTTCCCCCCCCCCCAAAAAAAAAGTTTCAGTGTTGGTTCTCTTAATGGGGAAGGAACAGGTGTCCCTTTTTTCCAATACCCAACCACTCACCTGTTTGTCTTCGGCACTACAAGATAAGAACTGATAGTTATTTGTGAAGAAGTGTTCAGTTTCCTGCTACTCCTAACAGGAACAATTAGTGGCGGATCAAGTCAAGTGGGGACCCCAAGCGGTAAAAATTTCGGGGCCCTCAATCTCAAGTTAGAAAAAAAAGTTTCCTTAAGTTATTAACAAAAAAGAAAAGTAATCACAATATTTTCATACCACAGCCCATTAAATAAACTTATTAAAAAAAAAAAACATTTTTACATGAATTTTCGTCTTACTTTATTTCATGCAAATTCGTCAATTATTTTGAAGTGTGTCAATTCGTTTTACGATTCCTTGCTCTATATACAGAATGGTCATATTAATTAATATTTCTTCTACCATAGAACTCCTAAAATTATTTTTTACACGCTTTAAAACAGGAAACAACCTTTCTCCTGTTGCAATAGAAAAGTAAATTGTTAAAAAAAAAATTCAATAATGTTTCAGCATTCGGAAATGTGCAAGACATTTCTTTATCAGCTCGATAGATGACTCGTGTGGTTTATATGTGTCCTCGTTTTCTTTAAGAAATATTAAAAAACTAGCCACTGCGTGGCTAGAACGACGTTGCCCGTGCCCGTGCAAACCAATAACACGGGCAACACCGTGATGTAAGGTATTAAGCTGGTGTAAAATTTTCCTCAGATTTCAAATCCGTTGAAGATATATTCAATTAAAAAATAATGTATTTAAAGAAAATCGTATTTTTAGGTACCAATCTAAACTGAAATTTTTCGCAGTTTTCCAATCCGTTGAAATTAGTCTTGGAGATAGAAAAAAGAAGTGTGACTACAATTAAAATATTTATCGTCTGGCTGGATAAACATTTCTCCGCGCAAAAGCAAAGCGGAAACGAAAAAAATAATTTTCTCCACGTTCTGCATATGAAAAAACTTGCCATAATTCCAAACCTTGACTGCAAGGTCGCATGAGTAGAAAATGTTATCCGCGTTTGAAAAATCGACTGAGAATAAAACTATCAAATTCACATTTAAAAATCTTCTAGATTGAATTTTAAAATTCGCCGCAACACAAAAATTGCAAACAATTCGGACTACCTGTGTGCCAAATCTCATTGCTGTAAGTGCCATAGAATCGTCAGGATTTTGCGGCCCCAAACAAACAAACACTTTCTTTTATTATAGTACAGATGATCAAATTCGTCTTCAAAAGTACAAACACCCAAGTCATTTTTGTAAATACCAGGGGGCGCAACCCCTGCTCGCTAACGCTCGCCAACCCCCGGAGGATTGCTTTGCAATCCTCATTGGTACGCTGCGCGAGCATGCTCGCATCAATGAAGACATGTGTCCTAGCAAAAGAAATTACTTACAAAATATTATGTATCAAAAAATTATTTTTCAAGTATAAGTTTTTTGTATTACCGAAAAGTTATAACAATACCTCTGAAATCAGAATTCAAATGAAAACTTTGAGCAAATTTTGACTCGAAATGTGAGCGATGCTTTGGAAATTGAATGCCCAACATGTTTGTGTGTACATTTCCCAGCTCTCGAGCCACCTACACTTTTTCATCGAGTTTGTTGTAGAAAGTTGTAATGCAAGCGTCTTGTTGAACTATAATTGTTGGCCCTGAAAAAAGCTGTATTTCAAATGGCACTGAAAAGATCCTATGCCTTCTTTGATTTCTATTATAAGCTGCAACAGCTCGACTAAAATTCTTTTTTTTTTCAATAAAACTTCCATCCGATAACGGTAAAAATTCAATCGAGGCGCGAGGCTTTGTTGTAAGCAAACAATCGTACAATGTTGCCAAAACGCGATAACAAATAACGTCTTTTTTGTGAGCCACGTAAGAGAATTATATATATAGATTCTTCAACTTTTTTTTTATCGTGTTCTTTTTTTCTACTGATAAATCCCAATAAAAAATATTCGAAAAGGCTCCACAACAACTCCATAGGTTCTTTGAGATAATTCTGCCTTGGTGTTATCACATATGAAAAAAATCGAATTAATTGACTATGAAATTTTCTCTCATTGTAAATGCATGTCCAACTCCTTTGTTTTCATTAAAAAAATATAAAAAAATAACACTTTTTTTTTTCTTATTTGTTGTCTGCGAGTTTAACCATCTTTCACATTAAATGACAGCCCTGATAAATCAGTTGCCTCTTTTTCAACTTCTCTTTAAATTATTGATAAAATTTACTAATGACTTCAGGATGGATAACCTTTCAATAGTTCGCATTCCACTGGTTGCAGTTATTTACTGGTAGCATTTATCCTTTATAACATAGTATTGCAACTAACTGTCATTAGGGAGGTTTCATATTTGTTCATTTTCCTCAGAAGTGAAGTCGCCTCCAATATGGTAACTTTGTTTCTTCGGAATTACAAATTCCAGGTAAAGCCTCATATATATGGGTGAAACCAAGTTTTATAGTTAATACAGCATCTGCTTTTGCTGACCATCGTATGTTAGGAAGTCTTTTCATTGCTCATAAAGACGCACATTGTAAAGACACACACACACTGTCACAACTTTTCTCGAACCTTAATGAAAAAACATTTCAAGACCTCGGGGTCCTACGCGGCCGCTTACCGCTTAATCCGCCACTGGGAACAATCACAAGCATCCATGCACTTACAAACAGTGATTTGAGCCAGGGACCTACTGGTGGCAGACAAATGCTTTTAAGAGAATATGTTGTCATAGAGCGGGGTTCATGTTTCACATGTACGGAGACAACCCACGTACGTCGTATAAGTCCCAACTTTAAAGCATAAACACTCATATTACTGTAGCATAAACACTCATATTACACTATTCATTCAAACACGAGATAGCCTGATGTAGCGTTCTTTCAGTCAAAAGTTCAGCACTTCCCTCCACTTTTGGGTTTTAGTCCACATAAGTCAGTCCTCGGTATAAAGACAATCAATGCCAGGGACATACTTTAGTTTTAAAACAAAGTCATTTTTATACATTTTAAACAGATCACAGCTCAAAACTGCATATTGTGGTAGAGTAGTCTGGAAAAAACTAAAACCTTGATTACCAACTATTATACCTGACTACTTAAGCACTGGCAAATAAAACCTCTAATCCAATTAAACATGTATGATTTTACACCAATTGAAAAGAGTTTTAACAATTTCCCTCTATACTGCATCGTAAACTGACATCAAATCAACAACAACTGCTGTCATTACATTGTTGTTTTCCAGCGCATTTTTAATAGCGTTTAGCTGAAATTTCCATACGCTGTTCTTCGGTAAGTGTGAGCAAGTAGTAACAAGAGCTACCAAAAACCAATAAAGGATATTATAGGATTCTTTCTATCTTTTAAATTAATGCATACATCAATTATCTCGGGTGGGAGTTATGGATAAAAATCAGTTACCAAAAATTTCAGATACTATAAGTCAATTTAGTGGATGTGGTGATTAAAGCCTAACCCAGGTTTTTCAGTCTCTTCTACACCCCCAAATGTGATTAATGACTTCTGAAAATTTATTTTCAACTTCTGGTGTAACAGTACTGAATTCACTTTGCAAATTACAACAGTAGAAAGAATTCAATAAACAAGGGTAAATATCTTCAAAATCAAATTTATCTATGAACCAAAGAAAAAAATTCAGATATCTGAGGCCCAATATGAAAATAAAAATAATTTTCAAACTGCTTTAGAATTATACCTTTTTCATGAAGACCTTTTTGGAATGCAAAAAAGACTAATTCAGTTGAGCAAGAAAGAAATTCCCACATCCAAGCATATTGACTAATATTGTGTAAATTTTTGAAGTAAGTAATAGTTAAAACTATTTTCTTGTCAACTGAATTCACATTTTCAGTTTCCATGTGTTTAAAAATTATATTTGTATTTAAGTCAGCTAGATTTGTGTTCAAAATAAGATTTTTGTGAATACTACGTACTTTATGTTGGTTGTACCGAGGGGCGCCAACCAGAGAGAAACCCCGACACATCATTAATTATTATTACTGTAATTATTGATCAGATATAAAAATAAAAGTATTTAATATAATTTCAAAGTACACATAAAAATTTCTTTTACTAAAACGGTAATTTATCTTCATACATAACTTTCAAAATAGCTAGTCGCATGAATTTTGGCTAAGTTAGAAAATAAAATTTATGTCTATGTAAAAGAGAAATTAAAGGTATAATAACTTAGAGTTATTATGTAATCGGGGGTGCATTTGAATTATTCTGATGAAAGGTTGTTCACTGTTCCTATAATGCCCAGCTAAATTCTAAATTGAAATACTTAGCTTTGTCAATGGTGAAAAGGGATTTACAAACTCGGTTTTTTTTATGACTAACCTTATGCATTTGTATTGCAGAATCTGAGAACTTAGAACCCAAAATTGGAAAGTTTCATTTTCGGAAGGGTTACGTGTAAGCCAGTGAATGGCTCTGGGAGCTCAAAAATTCACCCCAGAAGTATTGTTTTCTGGTATTTAAAATATTTCTTCACATGAAATACTCTAGATGCATGCGTGAAGGCCTTTATTTCATTCATCTTCAAGAAAAGTAATGGTTCATAAATCGATATTATTTATGAACTATTATTTCTTACATGATGTAATAATTCATTGAATTAATTTGATCTTGAAGTATAAAAGCAATATTTTTGGGCATTCGTTTTCTTTTCTCTCTCTTAACCAGCTTCTGACATCTACTTAAAGTGCTAATACCCAGCAATGACACAAAGTAAAAGGGAGCTTTCAGAAACAAGGGTATTTTAAATATTTGCTTATCTCTCCAAGCAGCTACGATGAGATATCTCGTCAAACAAGATATGGCTAATTTTTCTGAAGAACAACTAGTCAAGATCTTTTGTTAAGAACGATCCGTTTGAAAAGAAATCTAACAGATTTCACCACGTGGTTTGTCGTTTTCATTCCCTTTAGGAAGCACAGGTGCATCGCGCGTGTTAATGGTTTTTCTTGTTGTCTAGAGTGAGTTGCCCGAGACTTTTGAATGATAGGGGTCATTGTTGTTCGATTGAGTTGACAGAAGATTGATGTTTCGGTTCAATTGGTTTTAAGAACAGTTTTTCTGTGTCCTCATGTTTCGAAGAATTTTCTTTTGCATGTGATTCTCTCTCTAATGTTGTTCCTATCTCTAAATAAGGCACACAAAGAATTCTGCATCTCTGTTATGGGCATCTTCAGTTAACAGTTTTGCTTCATAAAAGGCTTTGTCAAGAAATTACCTGAAGTACTGGGCTTTTAGTGAATGCACAACTCGGACTCTGTGAGACTTGGGAGAGCCTTGAGTAGACTTTTAATCCAGAGACTTCAACTATACAACTGAATATGAACAGCGAATTATATATTGCGGAGATTGTCAAAGGCGTACCTTGTCTTCTAAGAATGGGATATAGACATAGAGTGCTCAGAATAAATGACTGTTGCACCAGCTGGAGTAATTATCCACAAGAGGGCGAGAGAAGACGTAGTTACTCTAGTAAAATACACAGTCATTTTAAAGAGTCTCATCCTTTTCATTTAATACATTTTGAACTAATTATTATCTCTCTAAATTTCCAATTTCTTCAAACATCTGATATGACCTGAGTGTCAAAAATTCAGAAATGAAAAATTCTGTCATTTAACTTCGGAAGTTAAAAACACACTTAATTTAAATTAAACACATCCCAAAATTACAAACATTAATGTCATTTTTGTAAATATCCTTAAACTCTCTTTTTTGTCGTGTTCTACTTTTAATCCTGTCTTGGTGTTATCACATGACATAAAATGCATTGACTGTGAAATTTGCTCTTATTGTAAATTCATGTCCGACTTCTTTGTTTTTATCAAAAAACATTTTTATCTTTTGCTGTCTGCGAGTTTGTCCTTCTTCCACATTAAATGATAGGGTATTATGATAACAGTTGCACCACATTAACCTTATAAAACAGTTGCCTCTTTTTCAGTTTTTTGAAATTCTTCTCTGAAATTATTGATAAAATTTTCTAATGCCTTTAATAGGATGGATCTATTCAATAGTTTGCATTCCACTGATTGCAGTGATTTACTAGTAGCACTTATTCTTTGTAAAATAGTATTCCTAATAATTGCCATTGGATCAGTTTCATATTTGTCTGTTTAAGAAGTTGTCTCCGATATGGAAAGAAGAAGATACACTGGAAAGAAGAAGAAGGAGGGGGGGGGGATTTGATTCAGCTTTTCAAGTTTGTAAATCAAGGGGACACAGAGGGCTTAAATTTCAATAGGGATAACAGAACAAGGGGTCATGGGTATAAATTGAATAAGACACATTTTAATCGGGATTTAAGGAAAAACTACTATTTTAATAGGGTAATAGACAGTTGGAACGCGTTGCCAGAAAATATAGTTAATTCAAAGGGAGTGTACGAATTTAAGATACAATTGGATAGTCAGTGGGAATTCATAAACAAAGGACCAGCCTTGTTGGGCCCGAGCCTGTAGCTGGTCGTCAATATTTGTATTTGTATTTCTTTTCTTCTTCTGAATTACAAATTTCAGTTAAAGCCTCTTTAACATGGGTGAAACTAAGTTTTACAGCTAATATAGCATATGTTCTTGTTGACCATCTTGAATTAGAAACTCTTTTCACTGCACTTAAAGATGCACATTGTAAAGACGCTGGCACAACTTTCCTCGGACCCAAATGAAAATACATTTTGTGGGCCCTACGCACCCGTCTCTGCTTGAGGGTCATTGACACGAGGTACAAACCGCAGATTTTTTTCTTCCTCGAAGTTTTCGAATGAGCAACTGAAGAACGAAGTGTTTTCCCTTCAACTGTCCCATAACTCTTACCCTCCCCTCCCCATAAGAGACGCTGTGCGTCCGGTGGGACTGGAAGGGGCAAAGCGAAGAAGTGAGAACAGAAACTAAGCAGATCTGATCATTCCTTTGCTTTTTGATCGGAAATTTTTTTCGTCAATCTGAATTTTAAAGATACAATCGAGGGAATTTGAATTAAAAAAATTAACGTTATATATATAAATGTATGATTTTGCTTTGAATGTATTTTTTTGTATCATTTTTATACCATCTAAACAGTGCACTGTTACAATTCTGCTCAACTAGGTAACACATTTCAATAATTTGATAATGGTATTCAACTAGTTACCATCGTCCCAGCCTAAGCCATTCGGTGTATCGCCACGTAATTTTGAACCACGGTCAGATGATGAGGCAACATCTGAGCTGGCACCCCACTCTCCAAACTTCCACACCAACCCAACGTGAGGACTTTCGGCCACGACAGATTTAAGGTACACCAACCGCCTCTACACCATACGCTTACAAATATCCATGCCCTGACCCGATTTCGAATCAGGAACTTTCCAATAATTTGATAATATAATAACTTTATTTTAAAACGCAGAAGAATAAAAGTGTATGAAAGCTCAGTCAGGGGTTACATGAACAAGAAAAGTTGAAACTCCTGCAAAAGCTTTTTATCAGAAAAAATAATTATTGATTAAATGTTTTTAATTGTTTTATCACCTTTCTTCTACTGAACTTGGTTTTAAATTTATAATATCTAACTTTACTGTAAATATCATTACTGAGGGCAGGAAGGGGGCGGTAAGTTTTCAGTAGCCCAGGGGTGGCTAACCTTTTACATACCACACGCCAATTTTTTTTCACATTCGAATTCATATGCGTCTTACAACTCGAGCACCTTTTTTACTTTCTTAAGTTTTCATGGTCCAGGCATATTCTTAATAACCTTTTTAATAAAGGTATGTTTATGCACATTATTAACAATTTAAAATGAATTAATTATTGTATGTAAAACAATACGTATTACATCACATAAACATTACTTTCCATTAATGATACTTTTGAGACTGGGTTTGGCTAGTCTGAATGTTTGGTGTTAAATTTGGTACTGAGAACAGAAGAGAATTTTTTTAATTAAATCAGTCAATCGTGACTTTCGTTTTGCTTTTCATGAATGTAAATTTCATTAATGAAAATACTAGTTCACATCTGTATGTCGTTCCTAATAATAACAGCAGAATAATTATAGAAAACGTCCACAGGAAAATAGACAGAGAGGTTTTCTTGCCTTTTTGTTAACCTATTTGTTTCTTTGAATACCTTTTTGTCTGCCAGACACGAAAGCATAAATTTAAACTTTTCAATTTGTCGGAACCAAATTGTTCTAGAATCAAAAGGAAATATCTGGAATACAATGTTTTCACAAAGGAAATCAAAACACTTATATGCCTTTGGATTTTCTTAATTGCAGGCTTATTAGAAGAGTACTTTGCTTTTGTGAATATTAAGAGGTTCTTTCCATTAAAGTTTAGCTTTCTATTTAACCTTAGTTTATTTTGTTCCAAAGGGTTTACTATTTAAACTATGAAGTGAGGGCATCCATACTAGTTTTTAACATACTGAAAACAAATTTTAAAGTGTTGATTCCCCTCTTGAAAGGCATCAGTTCAAACCTCCGTAACCTTCCAACTGTGAAGAATCAGTGCCAAAATTAGCCAAAAAATAATTTGAAATTCAACCTCTGCCTGTTTTTAGTGAGTAGAAAGAAAAATTTGTTATAGTCAATTGTTATTCTACTATAGATGCCAACCCCTAGTGTCATGAACTCCTTGTATATCCACAAACGTGAGATGCAAATATTTCAAATGAGAAATTAGATAAATTGTTAAAAGAGCATCTACACCAAGCGTGCCATAGGAGTTTGATCCCCTTAAAAGTTTTTATGGTAGACCAAGGAACCTCAAACATAAGGGGTAAACATTACGAATAATAGAAATAACCAAATATGCAAAATGATTCGATCTCTCTTAATAGACTACTTTACCAGAAGCCTCAAAATCAGCGCAATTCTCTGAATGCGTGATAAATTTATCTTGCAATGACGAACAAAATGGCGTGGAACTTTATTATCGCACAACTTGAGCGTAAAGGAAATCAAACGATAAAAATTAAAGAGTCGATAAGAATTATCGAAAAACAATAATAAATATCGATAAAATTCAGTAATTAAAAAAAAACAAGGGCAATACATTTTTTTAAAGTTGGAGTACGGGAACTTTTAGGACACCCTGTACAAAAGCTTCAAAAGAGAATACGAAATGTCTAAAATAAATATGTTGGTATTTCATGATCAGTAGATGTAGCGTTTTTTGCATTTCAGGTTAAAATGTCCCACACAAATGTTAAACACCAATGTCCAATTAGTCCCCCAGAAGATAATGAAATTAACCTAATTTGGGGCAGCATGACCTATAGCAGTCCTTGCGCCATTAAATAATAAACAAACAGAAACAACATAGTAAAAATAACAGTATAAAAATGAATTAATCGATACATCGGGTAAATATGCAATTATCTCCAATCAACACCCCATTAAAAAATTTGTACCCCCCCCCCCAGTTTTGAATCCTGGATAAATTCCTGCTTCCATATCACATTTTATTGTGTTGGATATAAAACCTTTCTGTTTGTTTTGCGGTTTGCATAAAAATTGATAATAAAAAATAAAAATTGGTGTTTGATTAATTGTTTTTTACAATTTGAATTTAAAATGTTAAAAATAATTTAGACAACTACCTATCCATACAAACGCTTACGTGTAACCACATTTTTACTCAAAGAAAGCAAATTAATATTTCAATGAAATGGATTAAAATATTTTAGCCTACATGTGATTGTGATTTTAATATGCCAGCCCAGTAAAGGCACTTGCAAAACAATTCAAACTTGAATGTTTCAAGTACTTTATCTATTTTTCGAAATGGTTAAATAATATGGTAGATACTACATGAAAATGCACTTTTACTGAGCTTGATGTGAAGATATCCAATTAAATTTAAAATATGGAGGAAAATCTGAAATTATTAGTAGAAATTGAATCTTGATTTTTACGATAGGGTCTTTAAAATGGAAAAAGAACATTTTCCAATAACTTATTTTATTGGAGACGTGAGATTAAAACTAGTAATACTCATTGCTCTCAAATGGTAAATCAAGTATAGCAAAAAAGTGCAAAATTTTAATGCGTACATTTTTTTTTCATCCAAATTGCAAATCATCTCCCTTAAGCATATCTGCAATAAAAAGGATTTTTTTCAACTGTTCACATGAGAATTCGGACCTGGTTTTAAAAAGAAATGAATTATTTGATCAAAACCTGTTTTCGTTAGCAAAATGTAGTCAACTTGGCAAATATTTCACAATTTGATGGATTTTAAATATTTGATCATTTGTTGTATGTTATTAAAAAGGAATTAAAAAAATATATATAATTTTTTATTTGTTTATTTAAAAACATTTATACGCATTCCTCTTTTGTGAAAAAGAATTCTTAATAATGTGTGCAAAAGTGGCTAAAAATAAACAAAATTACTCCATTATAAAACAAAAATGCAAACTTGTATTTCTTCTTTAAAAATTCATGTCATTAAATCTATGGTTCGGAACACAAACAAAACATGAAAAATATTTAAAAGACAGTTTGTGCAAATTTTCCTGAATTGATCAGGAACACATTTCATTACTTTAATTTCCAATCACTTGTTAGTATCCATCCCATTCCGCGCACTTTGCGCCATAAAACCCAACCATTCATTTTTTCCCGCGGTCATTTCCACAACCCATCCTCGATTCATATACGGAGAATCTTAAAAAGGCGGGAAACGGTAGGGAAAATGCGTCTTCCTTCCACAAAAAAGGATTGCCTTTTTTGGCAGTTTATGGCAAAGGCAAAATGGATCAAAATACTACATAATCGCCAAAAACAGAATGACTCTCTTTGCCGTCTAACGGCAGAAGTGAAAATACTGCGCAGTACGGAACTGCGCTGTACGGCTACATAGAATGAAAAGTTATATAGCCGTACTGTACGGTTCAATAGACACTGCCGCACCAGCCACCTCTACACCATACACTTATATATAACTATGCACTGACCCGAATTCGAACCAGAAAACCAGAATTTGCATCCATCTGTGGTATGCACATTCGTATCGCAAGCTTTTTACAGCCAGATCTATAAACCAAACTGAATTTTCTCGTAGTGGTCACGTGGTCATAGTACTGATATGTTGGTCCCATTTTTTGTAGCACTTCTCAAGAGCGATGCTCAGTCTGTGCATTTGATCTTGGATATAACCAATGATCCGTGTGCTGCTGGAGTGTGACGTTCCTGTCGATGAATTGAACTGAAGAAAGAGGGGGTAAGTGTCGAGAACTGAACTGAAGAAAATGTGGTAGAAAGTTGAAAATTGTAAACAACGCAAACGCACTAATGCCAAAATGAATACTTTTGGTAAAATATTACTGTTAAACGATTTCTCCAAAAGCTGCAGACTTCTTCATCGTTTCAAATTCAGTCATTCCAAAAGCTTTCTATCATCCCGATGTCTTCAAAAAAGTGTTACAGTTTCCTGTAGTCAGTATGAAAAGCTCAGATTTCTCCATGTGGGATCATGCTTGCAATCGGCGAATGTCCAGGAAACGCTGGAAAACAAAGACGAAGAAAGCGCTGACAATCAGCAATGTGAAGAATTAGATTCAAAAATCGGGAAATTTGCTGAACTGGCGTCAGACGTTGAAAAAAAGAAGAAAATTCTCATGATCCTCATGGAGCACGAAGTGGCGAAATTAGAAGGCAAGAAAGTGCCCTCAAGACTTTCTGTAGATGACATGAAGGAACTCTTATCGATGTACTCATTTTCGTCACGAATAAAGTACATGAGTTTTCTGTTCGAAAAAGAGATGAGAAGAAATTCCGATATTAGAAGAAAAGAAGTTAAACAGCGAGAAAGGGAAAGTTGGTTGATTGAGAAAGAGCACCTTAAACCTCCTGACCATATACAATACGGTATCGGTCACAACACAATGGTCCTCAGAGTGCGAAGAAGCAGTGTCATGCGATTTGCCAATCAACGTTTGGCCAATGCAGTATTGTATGGGCAAAAAATATTCATAGATATGGATTATGATTGCTTCATGCGCAAACAAGATTGCAGAAACTGTGGAGAGCAATTGTTAGAACTCTATAGCATCAACAGAAAAAATAGTTTGCCATATGATTTAACTTTCTGCAATGTTGACCATAGTTCTACTACAATGCAAGCATTTGGTAGTTACATGCCCAACTTATATGCTCCAGATAACTTCATTACGCTGACTGATATGAGTTATCTGGATCTGTATCCGAAGGAAAGATTAGTATATGTAACACCACACGCTAAGGAACCAATGAAAACTTATGACCCCAATGCTATATATATTATAGGTGAGTGTTATTCACTGTATGATTGTTTCACTATTTTTCACTTTCCTTAGTGCAAGATTTGAAATTGCTAATAATTCATATTTTACACTTGCAAATTTCAATTTTGACTACTGTGCTTTTGTATCCGGTCATTGTTTGTGATGAGTGTATATTTTTGCTTATTTGTTGCAAATTTTAAATTAACTCTTTTAAATTGTCACATTAAAGTCCATTAAATATGATATCCAAATGAATTTTAAATTGCACAATGTTAGGTTGGTGTTGAAAGCTTGATTTTTCTGCTACTAATTTCTAACCTTGTCTCAAAGCCTCTGCTTATAATTACATCCTGATCAGAGTTAGAAATTTGGAGTAAAATGTCAGGCACCAATGGTTAACACTTTCCTTCAGTTGCCAAAATGTTCTGCTTTAGTGCTATTTCAAATTTACTTTTTGTACTAGCCACCTCGTGGTCCAGCACAGTGTTGCCTGTGAAAGTTCTTTTAGTGGGGTCAGATTAAACCACTGCTCGCCAACCCCCTGTGATTGCTACAAATTCTCATTTGGTTTGCTATAGCTTGTTGGATAACATCCTTCATAGTATTAGAAATTATTTTGGGATCAATGATAAATGACGTTATGTGTGGGAAATCGTTACATATGTCCAGGAAGTTAATATTTTTTTATTTAAATAATTATATACTTTTGAAAAATAGTTGTGTTTCTTAATCTTCATCTTATTTTTCAAGTGTAAAAATTAATTACAATAATTTAAAAAAAAACAGTATGTATAGCTGGGCAGAGGAAATAAGCTGTCATAGGCTCAAATTTAGGATGTTGGTAATGAACTTGTTGAGAGTAATAATGATAGGTTAGTCATTAATATATAATGTAACATCTAATTAATAAAATTACTGACAAAACACTTTTTTATTTTTAGTGATATAGATTTTTATGTGTGTGTCCCAAATTTTATTCGGCTCTATTAAATCCATTCTGTTACAAGGATTTTTAAATATAAAAATGAAATTATCTTGAAGTTGGCAACTGTACTGAACTCTTTAAAGGGTTTTGTGCTCACTTCCTGTCAGTCATATTGTATTGGATATTCAAGAAAAAGATAGATGGATTTTATGTCTATGATCATACTCAAATTTTTTTTTTAAATTACGGCGGGGCACTTGATTGTTAATCATAGGCCACTGCAAAGCCGGGAAGCGATGGTCATTTGTGAAGGGGCACCCAATGGGCGACCATCACTACCCCTAACTAAGGACAGCACAATTACATCCATGCCCTGACCCCGGATTCGAACCAGGAACCTTCCAATCCAGATGCCAACACTTTAACCACTAGAACGGTTGGTCGGCTAATACTCAAATGTAATTAGTAAATGTCCACTCTGTTACATGATTTTTTTTTAATCTTATAACTACTTTTTAAAGAAAGAAATCACAAAGTGGAAGTATATTATTAACAGCTGTTAAATACTCTTTAGTTTTTTGACTGTATGAAATTTTAAGCTACACTTCTACTTTTAGGGTTAAATGTCCACTCTGTTACATACACAGTATAACAGAGTGGTCAGTCATATCCTAACTCTACCATGAAGTACTTTTTGGTAGACAAAGTTATGATACTTTTCCTATATCTTGCTAAATCGGTGGCCCTGACTTGGGCAAAGACATACTAGGTGGTTCTACTGACAAATTCCACTTGCCACTTGCCTCATTCATTGCACATTTTGATGAATGGTCCATGTTGAATTGTTGAAATGGCAGTGCGATGAATGCTACTTCCAACAATTGTCTGAAGCCCTGTGATACCAGACACTACTTCCATTTCAATCGCATCTTCACTATCACTAGATACTACTTTGTTGCCACTCAGCCTCACATTCCCATAAACTGACTGCAGTACTCACACTCTGCTGCTAAAGGCAATATAGAACAGTAAAACGGTTTCAGTCATCTATTGCATGATCTTGCATACAGAAGTTTGCCAGTAATCTTAATACAGCTCAGTCTCCCACAATCGGTCAATTAGTTGTAGTATCGATCAAATTCAGCTACTCTAAATTATGGAGAGTATGGTGGTGAACGTAACTACCACAACTAACATTAGCTTACATAATACAGTACTAGTATAAAATGCAGTGTAAAAAAAACCAACCCCACCATACTAATTTTTACATACTTATTCTCTAAAATAGAGGTGCACAACCTGCGGGCCACATGCCACCCGCGAATCATTAATTTGCGGCCCGCAAACTCATTTTGACTAAACTTCCAAGAGGATTTAAGTTAAGAAGACAAACATTTAGAATCAGTCTGAAGAGTTTCTACTAGCAGTATTGAACCTAAAATACCTAAATTAGTTAGTAAAACTCTGTATCAGCCATCCCATTAGCAAGCTGTAACATAATTATTATTTATGGTTTAGAAATTTTAATATTAAATATATTTGATGCTGGAATTTTTATTTCTAATTTTACTGATATCAATAAATTTCTGATACTCTTCTTTATTGCTCGTCGTACTATTACTGTTATTAAATTTATAACCCAAAATAATATACTGAAGTACATATGACGTTCTTGAGACACATTCTTAAAAGAAATTTAAATGATTGATCATTGCAAATGTTTGTTAACTTCTTTTTTTAAACTGTTCACAATATCATTCATTTAGCTCTATAACAAGCTCCTACATTTTTGAGAAAACACTTGTAAGTTTAATCTTAAATAAATAAGTGATTATTTTTTACTATACATATTAAGTGTAATAACAGCTGTACATAATTGGGTAGTAGCACTTTCATTGTGTCTGAGCTGTAGCTTTGCGCCCCCCCCCCCCCATGTCTCATTCAACAGTGCGAGTTGCCCTTCTCCCAAACAGTTTGTGCATCCCTTCTCTAAAACAATATTTAAAAAACATTTTTAACTTAATAAAGTTGATTTATTCCACAGGTGGTTTGGTAGACAAATGCATTCGTGAACCAGTTGTCTTGGCAAAAGCAAAGAGAGAAGGCATCAGGGCTGTTCATCTTCCCTATGATGAATACCTAATGTAAGTATACTTTCTTTTGAATTAGCATTAAAATTTTTCTATTCTGTAAATAAGTGCTAGGGGGCCTGCTCGCCAACCCCCATTGGATCGCTGCGCGAACCTAAGCTTGCTTCGCTCGCATCAATGAAGACATGTGTCCTAGCAGAAGGAATTGTTTACAAAATATGATATTCCAAAAAAATACTTTTCAAATCTAAATTTTTTTCTGTTTTATAGAAAAGATATATACAGTACCTCTAAAATCAGAATTCAAATGAAAACTTTAAGCAAATTTTGACTCGAAATGTGAGCGCTGATTTGGAAATTGAATACCCAGCATGTTGTTTGTATATACATTTACCCCTGCACTTGAGCCACCCACGCGTTTTCATTGAGTTTGTAGTCGAAAATTGTAGTGCAAGCGTCTTGTTGAACTATAATTGTCGACCCTGAAAAGGACCTTTTTTTAAATGTCCCTGAAAAGATCCTCCGCTTTATATGATTTCTATTATTAACTGCACAGCTCGACTAAAATTCTTTTTTTTTTCAATAAAATTTCATCCGATAATGCTATAAATTCAATTGAAGCGCGAGGCTTCGTGATATGCAAACAATGTACAATGTTGCCAAAACGCGATAACTAATAACGTCTTTTTTGCGTGCCACGTAAGAGAATTATATATATAGATGAGAGTATGACAGATAACAATACTTCTTGAGTACCCCCAAAACAAGGTTGTGAAAATATGATTTATTTTATTTAAATCCTACTTTTATGATTCTATTTTATTCATAGTTCGATATGTTAATTGTATTACAAGTGAGACATGCAAATCAATGTAGTTTCTAGATAGTATTGATTGATGTTTTAAACATTAATATGTGTGAGGGTTTAGGAAATATCAAAGGATAAATGGTGAAGTATTAAAACAAAATTATTCATGACCTTGGTTCTGTTTATATTTCATTTGAATTCTATTCATGATGTAAGTATGTGATACTTCAATTCTGAAAGAAAAAGAAATTTTTTTCAGATAGATAATGTGTTTAAATTTTGAAGTTTCTACCGTGTTGAAAATATTTTTTCTGCAAATACAGAAGCAGCAGTAATGGTCTTCTACACAAACACTAAACTATAAATGAGTCCCTCATTCTGAAGGAGATGTAATGCTTTTCATTATCTGGGATATAATGCTTTTGCAAAGAGGAAATAAAAACCTTGCCTGATTTGTCTTGAATTATCATAACTTGCTTGATACTACATGAATGTTTCCAAATATTAAGAGGTTCTTTTATTAAATACTCAAGTTGATTTCCTTCTGTAGGGTTTGTTAAATATTTTTTGAATTTGGGGCACATAGTACTCATTTGTAGCTACTGAAAAATGTTAAACAGTATATCAAAATTACCTGAAAACACTTAGTGCACTATGGACTGGTCTCATACATATAAAACTCATCCTCTTTTGGTTGGACATTGACACTTGTTTTCAGTGAGCAGAAAGATAAAATATTTTTTTGGCTGTTGTCATAGTCAAGACTGAACCACCCCCAACTAGATAGGATAAGTATTTCCAACGAAAAATGAAATGAAAATTGTTTAAAAAAACACCTGCATCAAGCATGCTTTAGGAGCCTGATCTCCAATAGTGTAGTTATAAATTAAGCTGTGCAAAAATGCTCTGACCTGTGCGTAATTTTTTTTTTTTGGGGTGGGGGGTTTAAGAGACAGAATAAAGTGGTATTTTACATTTTTTTTTTCCTTTTTCGTAAAGAAATAAATAAGCAGTTTGAGAACGACGTTCTGGCTCCACAGCTGACTGTCTTGGAAGACTAAAATGCTTATGGTAAGGCCCAAAACCCTCGAACATAAGGGTTGAATATTACAAATAATGCAAGTTACTAGGCAGCAGAGTGATTTGATCTCTTATTAGAAGTGGTGCAAAGTTCTAGTGACCCGAACTCCATATGAAGTTGATTTAAATCAACATAACCTGCCCAAATTTTATTAAGTAATTCATGAGCAAACAACTAACATAAGGCCTCCAACTTTACCAAGTTGTTAAATTGAACAGAGCTGCTTATGGTTTGCAAATTGAAAATTTACTATGCAGCACAAATTACTTACAAATAGTCAAAACATCCTTTTTTAAATTTTTTTTCCGAAAGATTATCTTTTAGTAAGTAGTTTACATACTGGTATATAAAACTGGTCTAAAACACCATATTTTTCCCACAGCTACTGTAAGTAGCTATGCGAAAAGGCCTCTGTTTTGACAATAACTTGATCAAATCACGAGGATATTAAGCATTCTGTTCAGCATTCATTATTTCTGATATTTTAGACGAAAAGATTATTTTTTAAATTTATTGGTATCACTTTGAAGAGTTTTGCGCAGACAGTTATTTTAAAATAACTTTCCCTTAGATTAAAATAATTCCCCCATATTTATCTAGTAATGGCAAAGTGTCATTAATTGCATTTCATATCTTATTTCAATCCATTTATAACGAATATATCCATTTTCAGGTAAATGGATTTCGTACCTGTCAAAACACATACCTCAGTCATGTTTACCACAGTTAGATTCTGAATGTACTTAAATTTCATCTCATTCTGTTCAGATGATTTGGCAATTTCGATGCCAAAATCTCTTTTTGCGTTTTTCTGTTCTGATTTCTCATTGCTTTATGTCACCAGGCTGCTGAAGAATTTTATTAAATTTTATCAAACCTTCTGTGTAGTTTCACCCATAATATACAGTTCCATAGCTCAAATGAAGCATAAAACTAAGCAGCAAAATTGGTGAATGAATCCATCCTGCAACAATCAAATTTATATTGTTTATATCCATTGTTGCCATTCGGCTATGAAAAAATAATATCAATTTCTTGTACCACGCCGATAGGGAAAAAGTTAGTAGGTTTTTTTATTTCAGTTTCTAAAGCTGAATTTTCTGTAAATTGGACTATTGATTTTTGTCTCTATTTTGTGTATTGTTTTGTAGGTTGGGTCATGAAATTATAAGCATAAAAAATAAATGCAAAATTAGCAGATAAATCCTGTAACAATCAATTTGATTTCTTTTATTTGAGTTTATCTAGAGCTGAATTTTTTTTGTAAATTAAACTATCTTTTTTGTCACCACTTACTATTTTATGTATTGTTATGTAGGTGGGGTCGAGGCAATAAGAGTTTGCCTCTGAATCAACTTCTGGAAATATTACTTGCAATGAAGAACACCAATGATTGGAGCAAAGCATTTCGTCATGTACCTCAGAGGAAACTTGTTAGAAGTCTAGATCTCTTTTCTGAGTTCTGATCAAAGTGTATTGCGTTATAAATAAATCTAATAGTTTGTTTTCGTTTGACATTTCTGCAGTATAATTTTATCTCTTTCAAACTGTAACAAGGTACAGATGATTTGCAGAAATTTATTAAATCAACTTTAAATGTATAACTTCATGTGGTGTAATTGAAAAACACTACCATTCCATCATTAACCAATAAGTGAGTCATTCAGAAGTAGAGTGGATCAAGTCCACTTACTGGCCATACTCTGATAATCACACACCCAAACTCCTTTAAATTGAATCTTTTAGTGCATCTTTGAATCAAGTCCCTAGTTGCTTTGGTTCACGAGAGATGGCAGAAGAAAAGCCCTGCAAATGGGATTAGTACACGCAAGAAGAAACATCGAACTCGATGTATCTCACAATATTATAAAATGTACTTGATCCACTTTAGTTCTAAATGCCTCAAGTGACAACTCATTTTAAATGTACTGTTTCATGTGTTGTATAAACATGAAAAAATTAGAAGTAAAGAAAAAAAATTTATTGAGACAAATTTTTTTGTTTTACAAATTGCAATGTTTACAAACAAATATAACTTTTCTAAAAATAAATTTAAACTCATCTTACTAAAAAATATTGCTAAATATATACATTATTCTGAGTTAAAGTCTAACGGAATAAGTATAATGTACACTGATATATCCATATACTTCTAAAATAGAATATGTTCATTCAGTTCAATGGACTGCCCTAACCAGCTTTGTAAAATGTCCAAGGCTGAAAAGTGCCCCATTTTCATTGGAGTGCTCAACACAATCAGTGGTAGCTATAAAAATTAAAACATTTAATTTTGAATTATATTTCATATACATGTTACTACTCTACAAGAAAAAGGCAAATTAAAAGCTGTTTATGAGAGGCTATACTGCTGCTCTGTGAAGAAGGCAGTGTCGATCAATTTTCGAAACGGTGTGAAACCTTGTCAAAAGTTTGCCATGCATAAAATAGGAATGGTGATCACATTATCACTACAGTCCCTTTCGACAGCAAATCAGAATCAGCACTAAATATGCGAATTGTAGAGCTGATTTAAGTAATGGACTCATTCAAAACCTTATGACTTGGCTGCTAACCTCTAGGGATTGAAACAGTGTTGAAACTTTTAGTTTCAACATAAAAATAACTCGAATACTGATATGAATAAAGGAATTGTATAGTTTGTGTTGAAGGCTATGTAATTAGACAAATATTGAGTAAATCGCGCTGGTACAGCTACACTCTACGTTTATGAGTGATGGCAACGGCTTGGCGATTTTTTTGGCGCACTTCTAGTAGCGAGTTACGATAAATTAAGGCAACCCATCTTTCGTTACGGTTGTTTTGGTTTTCATGGCAACCTCGGCAAACGGAAACTTTAATTTTGAATATTCTAGAAAGTTCTTCCGAAATCCATTAAAGTCGTTTGATTTCATTGATTCGTTTGAAATTCTTTCTTTCTTCCCACTGGTTATTTTGTTTTTAAAATATCTTTTGATTGCATTGGTACTTTAAAATCGTTTTCTGTGATACCATTGGTCCACTTATTTGTATTTAGACAGTTGTGGAATTTTTATTTTATTGGTAATAGTTTTTACGAAAGAATTAAGAGTTTTGTTATTTTTTAACCATTTTCGTTTTTATTATTTTTTTTTTCGAAAGAATTCTGACGTTATCAGGTTGTATTATTTCTTGTTTTTTTCCTTTATAAATCTTTTTCCTTTTCAACATTCCCACTGTATTTAGTGTAATTGATAAGTTACATGGTATTCTTACCCAACATTCGTAGCTTAGTTTCTCTGCTGGTTCACAAAGGTGTTTTGATATGTGCTTAAGCTTACTACTTTTTGTGAAAGTTTTTTTTAAATATACTTTTTTAAACGTTCTGAAATGTGTTTAAAAAGTGTGTTGTTAAAAGAAAAAATTTGTGGCAGAAAAAGAGTTAGAGGAAATAATTCTTTCCTTGGCGACTTTAGAAGTGCGCCAAAACAATCGCCAAGGCAGTTGCCATCACTCATAAACGTAGAGTGTAGCTGTACCATCGCGCTATTTTTCATCAGATTTAATGATTAAGATTCTTGTGCACATTTGATTCAAAGAGAACAAGGCTTTTGAACTCGTAAGCCTCTCCGTCTGCACAGTTCTGCTCATTCATCGTCATCAGAACAAACAATTTCACTTGTCTTTTGTTCCATCCACACTGGAACGGCATTTGAAGGTTCTCCAGCATTCCCTGCCTTGTCCACCGCACGGATGCCGAAGTAGTAAGTACCTTGGTGCACCACTTCAGGAAGCTGCAGCATGTGGTATAGACTAGTTCCGTACGTCGCGTGAGGAGTTGTGTCAATCTTTTCCGAAAATACCTCAAGTCCAGAATCCGAAAACCTATTTCGGAGAGTGAAGCGGTCTTGAAAGAGCTTCAATTCGTAGAATGTTGCTGAAATTAAGGAAATTATATTTTACTGAAGAAACAACATGGTACAAAGAAAAAAAAAATAACAGGTGGGCCGAGGGCCTTCTATCAACTTTCAGAAAGTAGCTATAAATTGAGCGAAAAATTAGTTCCACATCTCTAATATTATAAAAGGAAGTGTTTTTTTTTTTTCGCGGGCGCAAAATCCTGACGATTCTATGACACTTACAGCAATGAGATTTGGCACACAGGTAGTCCAAATTTTTTTGCAATTTTTGGGTCGCGGCGAAATTTTAAAATTTAATCTAGAGGATTTTTAAATGAATTTAATAGTTTTATTCGCTACCTGGTTCTTTGTTCGGACGAAAGAAGAATAGCCCCAATCTTGACTTTTCTAACCACGTGACCTTGGAACCATGCCAAGTTTTTTTCATCGCTTCGGAGAACGCTCAGAAAATTATTTTTTACGTTTCCGCTTTGATTTTGCGCAGAGAAATGTTTATCCAGCCAGACGATAAATCATTTAACTATAGTCATACTTCTTTTTTCTATCTCCTAGACCGTTAAATATAGAGTAAAAATTTCAACGGATTTGAGATCTGCGGGAAATTTCAGTTTAGTTACCTAAAAATATGATTTTCTTTAAATAAATAATTTTTAAATTTAATATATCTTCAACAGATTTGAAATTTGCGGAGAATTTTACACCAGATTAATACTTTACATCACTACGGGCAACGCCGTGCTAGTAGTTTATATATGGTGGCAAGTATGTGAGTGGTCGGCCAATGATGATGGTTGGTTGTACGGTTATCGGAGTCAAAGGTAAGTTCAGTTGGTGCTTCACAGCAGATGCAAAGATGACTGAATTAAAGCAAAAGTAGATAAAGAAGAAAAAATTATAAAAATCAATTATATATTTAGGAACTGTCCTTGTTCTTCGGCTGAAAGCGTTGCTCGTAAAATCAAACGGAAAAAATATATTTAGAATATGTCGTATCTTTGGTGTTGCCATTCAAAGGAAAACAATAATTAAATCCCATTAATTCATTAGGTGGTCCGTAACACAAAAATCGTCAAATTTTCTAATTTTTTTTATATTAGTATTATTTTAAGAAATTCTCTGTGTTTTTCTGCTTAAAATGACGTCTAAATCATGTTTCTATCTCCATTAGAACTAGAGATATAGTTATTTTTGTGATTCGTAGTTTTGAAAATCTAACACTTTTGACAGTTGTTGTCATGGCATCAACATCTGCGAAAGACGTTATTTAAGTCTACGGAGACCTTTAAACTATATAGAAAAAAGGTAGAACTTACAAAAATCAAATTAAACCAAAGATTTAAGAGGAAAGAAGGAGTTATGTACTCATCTGGATGCTTTTAAAATGTATTTACGCATTTTATTAATTGTAAATCGTTCTTTAAAACTTTAAATGCGTTTTTCTCCGTGATACATTTTTTTCAAGATTTCCTGTATTCAAATTGCTATGAGTCAAAAACCGATAAAGTTTAAGGGTTGAAATTTGGAATATATCTTTTTCAAACATTATACTTTAATTTTGATTCAGCAAATTTAAAACTATGATTTAAAAAAAAAAACTTTATCTGTAATTGTCTTGAAAGCCAATTACAAGTTACCCATGGTCAAATGTTTTTTTTTTTTTTATTAGATATATAACTAGTTGCTTAAATTTTTATGTTAGTCTTCCGTAAAGCGGAACATGATAGCTAAACGTACTCTCGTAAACTCCACAACATTTCAAATCGTGCGTGGAAAAGATTGCATCAATCGAAGTTCTGCCTCTCGTTGTCCAATATTTAGGATTTGTCTTTAGATCCAACCAATAGACTTCTCTCAACACTTCGCAGAATTCTTTCCCATCTTCAGTGCTCATGTTGATATTAAAGTCTCCAGCCAAGACTGATTTATACTCGTCACAATCTGTGCCCAATGCTTCTGAGATCGCTTCTAAAATTTCATCTGTACTCGAACCTGGCTTGGCATATAGTACGGCCAAACGAACATTGTTTTTTAAATAGACGACAACAATGTGAACTCCCGTGTCATAATTTGACTTGAACATTGAGTTAAAATGATTAGTAAAAGAGCTATCAAAGATATGAACTTCTAGGCTAGGTACAGCTACACTCTACGTTTATGACTGATGGCAACGGCTTGGCGATTTTTTTTGGCGCACTTCTAAACTTGCCAAGGAAAAAATTATTTCTTAACTCTTTTCCTGTCACAATTTTTTTTCTCTTTACAACACACTTTTTAAGCACATTTCAGAACGTTTTAAAAAGTATATTTAAAAAAAAATTCATAAAAAGTAGTAAGCTTAATCACATATCAAAACACATTTGTGAACCAGCAGAGAAACTAAGCTACAAATGGTAAGAATACCCTGAAACTTATCAATTACACTAAATACAGTGAGCATGTTGAAAAAGAAAAAGATTTACAAAAGAAAAAAAGCAAGAAATAATACCTGATAACGTCAGAATTCTCTCGTAAAAAAATAATGAAAACGAAAATGGTCAAAAAAACAAAACTCTTAATCCTGTCGTGAAATCCATTATAACAAAATAAAAATTCCACAACTGTCAAAATACAAATAAATGGACCAATGGTATCACAGAAAACGATTTAAAAGGACCAATGCAATCAAAGGATATTTTAAAAACAAAATAACCAATGGGAGGAAAGAAAAAATTTCAAACAAATCAATGAAATCAAACGATTTTAACGGATTTTGGAAGAACTTTCTAGAATATTCAAAATGAAAATTGAAAGTTTCCGTTTGCCGAGGTTGCCGTGAAAACCACAACAACAGCAACGAAAGATGGGTTGCCTTAATTTATCGTAACTCGCTACTAGAAGTGCGCCAAAAAAAATCGCCAAGCCGTTGCCATCACTCATAAACGTAGAGTGTAGCTGTACCCTAGGCTATAGTTTATTGAACAGATATATTGAAATGGAAAAGTTACACACAGGCGGCGAGCACACAGCTTCGCATAACGATTTAAACTTGTAATCAGTGTTGCCACAACTAGGAACTTAAAAGCTGCTAAACGATTACGATTATTATTGATTTTATATTACAACACTTCCCCTAAATCAAAATACACATAATAGAAAGGTAATGCATAGTAAATACAGTTCTAACGTTAAACATAAATGGTAACACTAGGTTATAACTAAAATACGAATTAATCACATAAATTCATCATTCCTATCATTTCCTTCAATTTTTCAAGCCTAATTTTAGGAAAAGCTTTTGTAAACAAATCTGCAGCTTGAGCATCACTGCTGCAGTTAGAAATACCTAATTGGTTATTTTCACACAGTTCTCTGATAAACTTATACCGAATATCAATGTGCTTAGTTCGGTTACGAAACGTTGGATTTTTAATTAGTTTGATCGCACTCTGATTATCTATATTTAACACTGGTGTGTCACTTAAACAACATAGTTCATGTAACAAACTGGAAAGCCATATGGCTTCTTTTCCAGCTTGACTGGCTGCGACAAACTCAGCTTCAGTTGTTGAGAGAACAATACATTTTTGACGTTGACTCTTCCAACAAATAGCTCCACCAGCATTCATAAACACCATTCCTGATGTAGATTTTCTACTCAGGGGATCACCCGCATAGTCAGAATCACAAAAACATTGAAGATTGCACTCAGAATCTGGCAAGAACACAATCCCACACTTGGGAGTACCCTTAAGGTACCTAAAGGTTCTCTTCACTACGTTCCAATGTTGTTGTTTTGGTGTATCTAGCACTTGAGAAAGAACACCAACAACATATGAGATGTCAGGTCTGGAGACAATTGCCAAAAACATCAGGCTTCCCACAGCCTCACGATAAGGCACATAATCTGTAAGAGGTGTTGATTCTTCCACAGTAATGGAGCCTTTTTCTATCGGTACACAAACTGGATTGGATTCCAACATATTGAAACGATGCAAGATCCTTTTGCAATATGCTTCTTGATGTATAAAGATTTTTCCACCATCCAAGTATTCAATTTACATTCCTAGGTAATGGTTAGCCATTTCAATAGTTACACAGAATTCAGTCTCAAGTTTCTTAAGAAACTGATGGGCAACTTCCTCATTTTTGGTAATAATGATACCATCATCTACATACACAATTAAAAGTAGTGACTTGTCTTCATTATAAAATAAACAAGGATCCGAAGTAGATTGTTTCAATTCACAGTTCTCTGCAAATCTTTTGAAACATTCATTCCAGCATCGTGGGGCTTGTTTAAGTCCATATATACTTTTGTACAGCTTACAAACCTTACTGGTGCCGTCACTAAAACCCTCAGGCTGAACCATAAAAATTTCTTCGGTTAATTTTCCATAAAGAAATGCAGTTTTTACGTCAAACTGTGAAAGTTTCAGTCTCTTGCAAGCAGCAATACTCAAAACAGTTCTTATAGTTTCCCACCGAACTACTGGGCTGAAGGTTTCTGAGAAATCAACCCCATATTTTTGGTTGAAACCCTTGGCAACCAAACGAGCTTTGAAACGATGTACTGATCCATGAGCATTCATCTTTACTTTGAATACCCATCGGCTACCAATGGCTTTTCTCTCAGGTGGCAGGTCAACCAGCTCCCATGTTTCATTCTTCAATAATGAATCCATTTCTTCTTGCATAGCACATAGCCATTCCTGCGAGTTTTCAGATGACATAGCTTTCTGATATGTTTCAGGTTCAGCATATTCAGCTAGAAGAACATAATTCTCCAACCTAGCAGGTTTTCTCAACTTACTCCTATCTCGTAAGTTGCTGGCTTCTTCTCTTGTATCTTCAAGTGAAACGACATCATGTTCAATGCTGCTTTCACTTTCTCTAATGTTGTCAGTTACTTCAACATTTTCTGATGTTTGCTTTCCATGGGATTTGCTTATGACTTCCATATTTTGCTCACAGTTATCTCCAGAAGAGCATGTTGTATTTATTGAAGATACTTTTTCATTCTTGAAAATGATATCTCTGCTTAACAAAACCTTATCTTGTTCTTCAACATACACTCTATAGCCATCCTTTTCTCCACTATACCCAACTAAAATGCCTTTCAAACTTTTTCTATCCCATTTCTTTCTGTTAGGTTTGGGTATATGAACAAAGCATTCAGTTCCAAACACACGAAGATGATTAATTCTTGAAACATCTTTGTCAAACCACAATTCATAGGGGCTTTTACCTTTGATTGCTGATGAGCCAGTCCTGTTTAAAATGTATACGGATGTATTTACCGCTTCTGCCCACAGTTTCAAAGGAAGGTTCTTCGTGTGCAACATAGTTCGTGAACTTTCAACAAGAGTTCGATTCTCTTGTTCAGCTGCGCCATTCTGCTCAGGTGTATATGGCATTGATACACGAGATGTTGTTCCTTCACCTTCAAGAATTTTCCTTACTTCATAGTTCTGAAATTCTGTCCCACCATCAGTTAAGAACTCTTTAATGACATGACCAGCATTCTTGGCTTCATTAACAAAGGTTTGGATGCATTTGGAAACTTCACTTTTGTTCTGCATGAAAAATACTCGACGATATTTAGAAAAGTCATCTTTAAAGCATACAAAATATTTTGCATTACCAAGTGACTTCTGATGCATTGGTCCAACTACATCCGCATGAACCAGTTCACCTACTTTTGTTGGTCTTTGTTTTCTAGCTCCAAATGACTTTCTGCACTGTTTTCCAAGACAGCACCCTTCACATAGATCATCTTCCTTAGAGGCAATTTTAATATCATGTTTACTTAGTATTTCTTTAACATGAGTCTTATTTTGGTGACATAACCTTTCATGCCACAGTTGCAGGTCATTTGTTGCAGCAACACAAGCACTTGCAGAAATAGCAGGTGTGCAAACTCTTAATTCCAAAGCATATAGACCATTGGCTGTACAGATCCCTCTTAAACGATCAACACCATGTCTAATGAATAAACATTCCATTTTAGATGCTTTGATTTCGAAACCTTTAGCCAAGGTTTGTCCAATGGAGAAGAGATTTCTGCTAATATCAGGAACATACCAAACTGCAGCTAGGTGGTTTCTCTCCCATTTCCCATGAATTTTCATTTCTACATTTACAGTCCCTTGACCATAAGCCATATTAGCATCACTGTTACCAACATACACTTTCTTAGGAACTTCAAATGGCTCATACTCTACAAAATAGTTCTTAAATCTTGTCATATGGGCAGTAACCCCACTGTCTGCCAACCAGACTTCATCAGTTGCTACACCTTCCACTAAACACATGAAGGCATCCCCATCTGCTTTCTTTTGCTTGTTCTTAAAACAGTCTTTAGCAAGGTGGCCAGGTTTTCTGCAAACAAAACACTTCCTGTCATATTTCTTCACAGGTTTCCTTTTAGAAGCAACCAGGGCTCTAGAGGAAGTGGATTGTTTCGGAGGTAACCTCATCTCTATCAGTCGAAGTCTTTCTGTTAATTTGTTGACAGTCCTTTCTTCGATGGAAATAGATTCCCAAACACTCTTGAACTCGAAATACTCTTGTGGTAGAGTAGACATTATTCTACTCATCAATAAGAGGTCTAGCAAAACAGTTTTAGCCACTCGTTTTAGTTCGTCATTCAACTCTGTAAAATTTCTTTGCAATTTCGCAATATGTGTAGCGATGTCTTCATCGACGTCTTTCTCACTTGCTGCGAAGAAACTTTCCATTAAGCGGTCAAGCCTCTGACCAGAACTTTGTTCGTACACAGAGAGTAGCTTGTCCCAAGTGCTTTTCGCACTATCACATGTTGAAGTCAATTCTATATTGGCATCGTCCATGTTTCCAACTAAGATGAGCTGAGCCAAAGCGTCATCTTTAGCGAAACATTTAATTTGCTTTTCATAAGCAGATCTCTGCTCAGATGTTGTGGACTCGATTACAGAATCCGGTAGCTTCCGATCTCCAGTCACAAGATCCAATACTTCACCATGACGCAATAATAGTTCAATTTGTCTTTTCCACTTAGACCAGTTCGTGGCGCCTTTTAACTTTTCTATTTGCGTTTTAAATTCCATAATTTAAAATATAAATAACAAATGTCCACACTCAGTTAGGCCTAACACACAGATGAAGGATATCTTATCAGTCAGTCTTTAAAACACTAAGCTAATCATTTCGCTGGGCCCATAACCACTTGAACATTGAGTTAAAATGATTAGTAAAAGAGCTATCAAAGATATGAACTTCTAGGCTATAGTTTATTGAACAGATATATTGAAATGGAAAAGTTACACACAGGCGGCGAGCACACAGCTTCGCATAACGATTTAAACTTGTAATCAGTGTTGCCACAACTAGGAACTTAAAAGCTGCTAAACGATTACGATTATTATTGATTTTATATTACAACAATTTGGGAACTGATGAAGAAGAGTAAAGAGAATTACTGTCATTCACCTTCTGCTTCTTACGTCCTTTAAATTCATCTTCAGACGCACCCTGTTGACGCTTGAGAGCACGACGCTCACGCAGGAGTGTATTACTGTGAGCTCGAGCCTCAGGCTTCGAACGGGCTTTTCGTTTTCTTTCACGATCATAGGCCTTGGTCTCTATTGATCGTTCCTTCTTATATTTCTGATTGTATTCAATCTTTCTACGCTTAGCCTGATCACGTTCTGCTTCGGTTTTACGTTTTCTACCCATATCTTTGTAAGATTCGTGTTGTTCTGTTTGGTAAGGTCTATATTAAAGACTTCGAATCTTACAGCACATTGACATTTAATGAATAAATATCCACAATTATTATGTACAGTTGAGTTATATTTTAAAACAGTTCCGTCATTATCTGCAGCAGTCGTCTCTGCTCGGGAAAAATACGTCAGCTCTCAATGGCGTCCAGGGGAAAAAGTGTCTGTTCTATTAATTTTCTCGTAACTGAATACCGGAATGTGACTGGCTCGTGACAGTCTTGCCTTGCATTCCTACTACAATGCAACTGACTCCTACCAGTCTCGTTGCTCTTATAATGAGTTCTTTCCAGACTAGTAGACAACTACCGTTGTTTAGTATTCCTACATCTTTATATATTTTTTTCTTACACCGGACGACTTGAAAACCCTCTCCGAGAACAAAACCCATTTGACCATGGGTAAAAAGTACTTTAAAATTTTCATTCAAATATTTTGTATTAAATTAATATTTTTTAAATTGCTGAATCAAAATTAAAGTTTATAAATTTGTGAATCATTTACTGCAAGAATTTTGAAAATTGATCAAGAATATTTTGAGTTTTAGCAATTTAAAATGACCCTTTTTTTTTCAAAAATTTCTTATTTAAAATTAAAAAAAACTTTTGGAAAGCCTTTGTGTTGTGATTTTGCTTATTAGTTTGATGGGTAATCAGTACAAAAAACTTCAAAATTCTAAATTAATTAATAAAATTTTTTTTTCAATGTGTCCCGGACCCCCTTAAAATGTTCTAGATTGAATTTCAAAATTCGGACGCCGTGGAAAAATTCGGTTTTTCTGAGTGCCAAATCCCATTATTGTAAGCCGACCCACCGGTATAGTGGTTAAGGTGTTAGCCTCTAGATCGGAAGGTTCCTGGTTCGAATCCGGGTCCAGGCATGCGTGTTTGTAAGCGTATGGTGTAGAGGCGGGTTGGTGCACCTTAAATCTGTCGTGGCCGAAAGTCCTCACGTTGGGTTGGCGTGGAAGTCTGGAGAGTGAGGTTCCAGCTCAGGTGTTGCTTCGTCATCTGACCGTGGTTCAAAATTACGAGGTGTTGTCCTCGGATCTTTCCCCTAAGGGACTGATCCCGGACCGTCGTCAATAGCCCATTGTGTTGCTCTAGTACGACGTTAAACTAAAATTACCAATTACCCATTATTGTAAGTGCCCCAGATTCGTCAGGACAGTTCACGCAGACAGACAAACACTTCCTTATATAATTGTTGAGATGATTCTTTCACAGTGTTGCAATTTTCACAAACAGTGTACAGCAGCATATTTGTGTTTTAGACGATTCATTTTGTATCTGAGCTACTCAAGTATAGTTGAAGACGAGACTTTTTGGTGATGGGTATGAAATCCAGCAATAGCAACAGAAGTTTCATCCCATGTGTATTCACAGGTTAATCTAATTCGATTCATGTTAAACATAGTCTTGAAAAGACCCTGATGTTTATGCTGCTGAAAGAGGGAACTACGAGTGCGGCATTAGTCTAGAATCACAGGTAGGTAGCTGTTTTAAATTAACGTCGTACTGGAGCAACACTAAGGGCTATCGATGACGATTCGGAATGTCTAGAATATCAGCTTGAATGAGCTAAAATTAGAAGTTTCTTATTAACAAATTTTTGCAAAGCATTAAAACTAAACTAATTTAAGGTCAAATCTGCCCACTAACAAACCAATCGATATTCAACGAAAGTTTTCTAATTAACGTTTAGACTACGGACAGTACAGCAGTTGCACCTTGAAAGTTACAAGGATGCGCCAGTTATATCTAGCCGTAGTCAAAGGGTTAATTTCATTCTCGTTCTCGGCACACGAGCTGTCCCCGAGGATCGTAAGAATAAAGCCGCGTTTACACTGGAGTTGCAAATATTTTTCACCCCCTTTTTGTGGCAAGGACGTTTTACGTTCAACTATGGTGTAACATGGCTAACATTTGCCTAAAACAACTAGTGAAAAAAACTTCCTGCCACTTTGAGTGTGGGCGAAGGAAATGCACCCTATTAGAGATTTTCTATGGATACTTCTAAACAGTATAATTCCATAGCGTGCTTCTAAAAATAGATTTCCCTCAGCCCCACTATGGGTTAACCTGATGTAAATTGGGACCCTCAGCGAGGCTAGGGAGGACGCCAGTTGACCGGGGAGGTCATCGACTCTGGACGCGACGTCGGGGGTGGAAGAAAAAGCTGGAAGTTTTGGAGGGAGATGGGGTTTGGATTTTGCAGAGAGAACAACGATTTTGTTCTGGCTCCCACCCTGGGAAAAACTTTGCGGCAGAACCCTGCCAGAAACGATTGAATTATCATCTCGGATATCCCAACCTGGGTTGAGATTTATTGTAATCAAACCACGTCATTTTGCCAAAGTGTAAAAATTAAGTTTTTTTTTAATAATTTTTTTCTTTGTAAATAAAACTCGATTAATATAGAGTTTGATTGCATTATTTAGCGTAAAACGCTACAATGGTGACCCCTTTTCGACCCACTCCAGTGTAAACGCTTTATCGGTAACACCAAGGGGTGAACACTCTTCTCACCCCTTTGTAGAGAAAGTGATCACCATTTTAATCAAGTAGGTCACTCAATGACAGTTTGGCGAGAGAATTGGTCAAGGCAAGCGATGAGGGCAAAATGTCACAGAGAGCGAACAAAAACAAGCGCCTCAGCGTACAGCGTAAGTGTCCGACAAGTTGACTCTGATTGGCTGGTATGATCATGTGCCTGAGACGTAAAGGTGTTTCATTTGGATATTTATCTACGTTTTGGCGCAGATCTCTTTGACTGATAGGAACGGTTTTCGAAAGGTTTTAATATTTTGAACCGAAAATTGTATCCTTTTATTATATAAGTTAGTGTTTTATGTATGCTTTTTGTTACATCAGAATGGTCCTAAACCAGGGATGGATACGACACCATCATCCTAAAGCAAAGGGGACGGCAGAGGGGCGGAAAAATATCAGCTGGTAGTGAGTTCAGGAGTGGTTTTTAGATTATTTATGTAAAATCAACGGAAGTTTGGAAAAATAAAAAAAGGGTATTAAAAATTAGGAAAAGTAATTTAGAATCAAAAGGAATTAAATTGGAATTGTTTTAAAATAATTTGGATGATCTAAAAATATTTCCTCCAGTTGGGTTCGAACTCGGGATGTCATCCTCCGCCGCTAACGCCAATCTGACGGTAAGTGACTTTAGCCATTTGGCCATCGCTGCTTCACCAAGAGGAGCTCTTTAAAAAAAGAGTTCATTTTTGCCTCCCCTTATTATAAGTTGGCGAGAAATACTACTAACAACAACCATACAACATATATATGAGGAGCCAATCAGAGTCAACTTGTCGGACACTTACGCTGTACGCTGAGGCGCTAGTGGAAATGTTCCCTAAAAGTTTCAATCCTTTGATCTTCACCGATTCCTGGTGGAGAACAAAAATGCAGTTGTTAACTCGTCACTCCGACACGAGATCTTGACGGTAAAATTATTGCCGTTTCTCGGAATAGCTTCGATGTTTGGAGGGGGAGAAGTTTGCTAACGCCGGTCTAAACGCATTTTAAGAGTACATTTCGTTTCACAGCAGATCTGATCAACAAGGATGGACTTTTCCCATCCTTCCGTTACTATTCAAACTCCATTGCCGTTTATGGTAGAGTCACACCGAAGAAACTACCATCAATGTAATAATTATCACTATAGTTTTTTATTTCCAATACCAGGGTTACAGAGACTAGTTACAAGAGTAATAAAGAACAGGAGGAAAGATAACGTTATACAAACAAATAACACAAGAACAGCTACAAAAACAGTAAACCGAAATGGTCCTCGACATCTCAGTAGCGTTCAAAAAGAGTCCGCTAGGAGTGAGGTTGGTTGGTTTGGGGTTTTACGACACAAGAGCCTTAGGCCCGGTGCACACATCCGGTTTTTCAACGTGCGGAGCCACTGCGACACCAAAGCCCAACTATGTACACAGGCCCTGATTTACCATTATGCCCGTGAGGCACGGGCCTAGGGCCCCCATAATTTAGAGGGCCCCCTAAGTTTCAAAAGTATCTAAAAATTATAAAAAGTTTTTAAGTAGTTACATAAATTATTGGGTATTTACGTAAATGTCTGTCGACCGTTTCCCCCACTATCACATTCTTGTAATTGCATTAATTATTTAACTTATGTTTTTAATTTTCATCTGCTTTATTTTGTTTTGCCAAGAGTTATAAGTAATATCACGATTTTCTCAAACTTTTTGGTGACATCTGTGAAACGGTCAACAGTCAAATACGTAAGTACCAATTATTGTTATAAAATTAGTTTTTGTGATGAACAAATAAAATGAGGGAGGGGCCCCATCCTGCGTGTTGTGCCTACTATACCAAATTTTCTAAATCGGGCCCTGTATGTACACTTAACCGTGAAATGACGCACGTTCTCATTTCGCGCCATTTGCGATAAATATTCTATCGAAGAAAACGTGTTTCTTTCGCTTACTTGGTGCAAAAAAAAAGTATATTTTGAAACAAAACAGACGTTACTGGATACAACCATTTATTAATTATTATTTATATTCCATTTGTTTATGAAAACAAGGTACTTCAGAACGGAGACTCATGTGCGCGGCCGTGGGGAACTGTGGTACAAATTGCACGCAAGTTAACGTGCGTTGCCACAGCTGCGCTGGAGGCATGTGTGCACTGCTCCATTGGATCTAATGCATCTCAGACGGCACTCGCGTTGCGGCAGCGGCGCCGGACGTTGAAAAACCGGATGTGTGCACTGGGACTTATTTGGCCAAGCTGCGGAAAATATAAGACAGCGATTGAAGGGAAAAAAAGCAAAAGAGTAGGCGTGGATGAAACAGAAAGGACAGATCACTTGGAGTTGTAATACCCGTACACATTTTAAGATGCACCCCTGAGGGCACAAAATAATGAATACAGGACAACAAAGTAGTTGATCGCTGTCTGTTAAATTTCTCATGTATTGTACTAGCCACTGCGTGGCCAGCACGGCGTTGCCCGTGACAGTTCTTTTCGTGGGGTCAGGTATGAACACTGCTCGATAACGCTCGCCAACACCGGTAATTGCAACGCATTCCCATTTGGTTTGTTTCGCAAACCAACACCACAGGCAACGCAGTGATGTCAATAAATTAAGTAAGAAATATTTTAGAATAAAATTTAAAAATCGGGCTGGATTCATTAAATCTTATTGATACTGAAAACATTGAAAAGATAAAACCGTCATTTTAAGAATAAGTTCCGCAGATTTTAAATCCGTTGAAATTTTTTTTTTTTAATCTTTATCGGTCGCGAAAATAGTGAAAATCTCAAGCCCATGACAAATTTGAAATCGCTAGCAAGAAAGTCATACTATTCAACAACGTCAAAATACGCTAGAAAGGGAAAACTTGGCATGATTCCCAAGGCTTTTGGACGAAAAACGCTTGTGACGTCAGCGATCGAAAATCGCAAAAGGCTCTCTTTTTTTCAATGACGTCACATTCTGGAGAAAAGAAAGATAAGAAAAACTAATAAATTAGTTTAAAATGTTCTAGATTAAATTTAATAATTCGGACTGGACACAAAAATCGCAATAACTTCGGACCAGCCATATTTCATTATTGTAAGTGCCATAGATTCGTCAGGACAGTATATAGACACACAGACAAACACTTCCTTTTATAATAGTAGAGAAGAGACGCTGTGTGAGCGCGGGGGACAGGCGCCTCAATCCCATGATAGTACTTTACGCAAGTCCAACTTGATTGGCTAATCTGATCACATGACCTAGATACGTATGTCATCAAGGTTTATAGTTGTTGGCGATTTATCTCTTCCTTTCTGCTTTCTTCTTTTCTTTTCAGATCCATGGCTATGGGTGGGTAGAGGTGGGAGCCGAAAATTGTATCCTTTTATTATATAAGTTAATAATTATATAAGTTAGTGTTTTATGTATGCTTTTTGTTACATCAGAATGGTCCTAAGCCAGGGTTGGATACGACACCATCATCCTAAAGCAAAGGGGACGGCAGAGAGGCGGAAAAATATCAGCTGGTAGTGAGTTCAGGAGTGGTTCTTAGATTATTTATGTAAAATCAACGGAAGCTTGGAAAAATATGAAAAGGGTATTAAAAATTAGGAAAAGTAAATTAGAATGAAAAGGAATTAAATTGGAATTTTTTTTAAATAATTTGGAGGATCTAAAAATGTTTCCGCCAGCTGTGTTCGAACTCTGGAAGTCATCCTCCGCTGCCGACGCTAATCTGAAGGTGGGTGACTTCAGCCATTAGGCCACCGTTGCTTCACGAAAAGTAGCTCTTTAAAGTATAAGTACCCTTAATATATAAGTTGGCAAGAAATACTACTAACAACAACCATACAACATATATATGAGGAGCAAATCAGAGTCAACTTGTCGGACACTTACGCTGTACGCTGAGGCGCTAGTGTATGTATTGTATTTCTACGAAACAACGCGCATATTCAAAATCAAATGGTTGCTGCAACAATCAGATTGGCGAGATATCCAAGTGAAGCCAAGCCCGTGAAACTAGCCAATCAAGTTGGACTTGCGTAAAGTACCATCGTGGGTTTGAGCCGCTTCTCGCGGGGGAGTGTTAAGTCCCCCACAAACTGTAAGAGGGCGCTGTGTTTGCATGGGTATCATTCAGGCTGGAGACACAGAGGAGAGAGGTGCTCTCTTAAACCTGATGAAAACGAGGCTTCCTTAGTCAAAATGAGAGTGGTCCATCCAGAACCTTGTTACATTTGTTGACAATAAATGTTGTTTTTCTTGCAGTGGATTGTGTTTATTTAAATGCAGTCCACTATAGAGCTGTCGGAAGGACTATCCATTTTCTCCAAAGGATTTCAGAGCCTGCAGAAAGGGCCAGAGGCGTTAATATGTTATAAATGTTTCGATCAGTAGTCATGACGAGAAGCAAAGCGAAATTCAACAACAGCCTCTAGGTCTTGCCCACTTAGAGATGCCAACAATTTTATCTCGTTAGAAATTCGGGCCGCGATTACCCGGTTTGAAGAGCATCGAGTTAGCAACCAGAGGGTTGCAAGTTTGAATCCAACCGAAGACCGTCGTGTCCAAAGAGGGATGGTGCACGTAAAATCTGTCGTGGCCTCAAATATCCTCACGTTGGCGCCTGGTGTGGAAGTTTGGAGATTGAGATGGCAGCTCATGTGTCGCCTCGTCATCTGACCGTGGTTCAGAATTACGTGTTGTTATCCTGGGATCTTTCCCTTCGAGATAGATCGGATCGCAAATCCGAAACGTCGTCAATAGCCCGTAGTGTTGCTCCAGTGTGACGTTAATTAAAACACCTACTTTGTTAGAAATTCTGTACTTAAACCTTCTTTATTTATATTCAAGTCATCTGACCGTGGTTCAAAATTACGAGGTGTTGTCCTCGGATCTTTCCCTTAAGGGACTGATCCCGGACCGTCGTCAATAGCCCGTTGTGTTGCTCTAGTACGACGTTAACTAAAATTACCTTACCTTATTACCTTACCTATATTCAAATTTACATATATAAAAATAATGTAATTAGAAATTGCAAGGTACTCGCGTGTATGTTTTAGTTCCACAGGTAATTGGTAATTTTTTGTTAACGTCGTACTAGAGCAACACAACGGGCTATTGACGACGGTCCGCGATCAGTCCCTTAAGGGAAAGATCCGAGGACAACACCTCGTAATTTTGAACCACGGTCAGATGACGAAGCAACATCTGAGCTGGCACCCCACTCTCCAAACTTCCACGCCAACCCAACGTGAGGACTTTCGGCCACGACAGATTTAAGGTGCACCAGCCGCCTCTACACCATACGCTTACAAACATCCATGCCCGGACCCGGATTCGAACCAGGAACCTTCCGATCTAGAGATTGATCGAATGAAGGTTCGGTTTATTCCGTGACAGAACCTGCACACGAAGACAAAAGCTTCTCAGATGCAGATGGGTGTTACACCTAGAGAGGAATATAACCTGCACCAACTACAATTGGTAGGTTATTGGGCAAATCCATAACAACCCTCCATTTTCAGAATGGAATTTCGCCGACCAACCGGTATAGTGGTTAAGGTGTTAGCCTCTGAATCGGAAGGTTCCTGGTTCGAATCCGGGTTCGGGCATGGATGTTTGTAAGCGTATGGTGTAGAGGCGGCTGGTGCACCTTAAATCTGTCGTGGCCGAAAGTCCTCACGTTGGGTTGGAGTGGAAGTTTGGAGAGTGGGGTGCCAGCTCAGGTGTTGCTTCGTCATCTGACCGTAGTTCAAAATTACGAGGTGTTGTCCTCGAATCTTTCTCTTAAGGGATTGATCCCGGACCGTCGTCAATAGCCCGTTGTGTTGCTCTAGTACGACGTTAACTAAAAAATTACCAATTACCAGAATGGAGTTTCTCATTTGTGGTCTTCTGCGAACTACTTCACTTCTTACCTACTCCTGTATTGAAGTCTTCACCAACCGCTGTCCAGTGAAGCACAACGACTTTGCTGTAGTTCTGGAAGATGTGTAAATCCGTAACTTTGGATGGTGGATAAAGATCTTCGTCAGATAGTGCTTTGACATGGAATGTCGCAGGACCAGCCTCTCGTTGGAATTGGCCTGTAGAACTTTGATCTCGATACGAAAACGTTGATCCACAGCAGGCAGATGTTGGCCCTAAGGACAGACATACAAACAGTGCTGTAGTCGTAAATAAATCAGAGGGTATACCATGGTGGCCACTGCATTAGTATAGGTAGGGAACCCATGGTATACCCTCTGAGAATACACTCTTTGTATGGTACGCTCTGATACCCGCAGAATTTTTTCCATGGGAAGGCGAAACATGTACTTACTACTTACACTTACCTATGGGAAGGGGGGGGGGGCAAAAAACATGTACACACACATGCATGTACCTATATATATATACATGTGCAGGAAATCCTTTCTGAGGACCGGGAAGGTATACATCAAACTAAACCCGCTTTCGTAAACGGCCGTGAAATATGGTAATATTTCAATTGTTCTTAAAAGAGGCTTTAATTTTTCTGGAACAACTTGGGCGTTTTCATTGGTCCCTCAAATCCTGAATGGTGCACATTTCATCTATACCAAACCGTCAAAGATTCTTTTTACCTCCTTTTTTACATGGCGAATATCCCCTGTATTTATATTTTCTGGATCAGTCTTGGATATATCCTTCAAAAGTTGACAATTTTCTTCATTAACATCAGAACAAAGTCTGAATTTCATTCTATCGACAATACTTAGAATGAATTGCTTTTGATTAATAGGTGCGATTTGGAATTATGTACCAAGGTGATACCTTGAAAAAGAATTCCTTTCTGGAATTCTTTTGCTTATATAGCTATGTGCGTTTCACGGGATGTTTCGCTCGATGTTTTCTAGGAAAAACAAAGCAATGTTCGTAGTTTTTAATAAAAAGCACAGGGTATACGGAATTTGCTGGAAAAACCAGCCCTGCATGGAAACCTTATAAGCCCGGTAGACTTTTTGATAGTCGTTTTCTAACATGCTAACAAATCATTAGTAAATAAAATAGAAACTAAATTAACTCACAATAATTTTTCTGGTATTTTAATAAATTAATCATCATTCACTTATCAAAATTTTAGGTATCACAATTGTGAAACTCACGCGATAAGGCGTTTTGTATCAAATACACAAAAGAAAACTGAACAAATTAAAACTTGATTCATTCAAAAGCTTTGGTACGGGGATGAAAAGGCAGATGACCTTAAATATGTCTATTTTTACAAACGTAGTTAGCTGGCCAGAGGGAGAAGGCTTCCGTACGCAAAATCACGTAGGGCGACATCCGCAAGTTACATCTATGTTTTGGAAACACGTAATTTTTGATATTGCTTTCAGCAGCGAAGGGTGAACTTGGAGTTAAAATCCGAATTCGACACAACTCACAGGAACATATTGTTTACGTTTAACTTGCTCTCTAATTTAACAAGTACAATAGAACCTCCTTATAACGAATTAATATAAGGGATAAAGTTTGTCCGTTTTAATGAAAGTACCGGCTTATAACAGATAATTCTTATAAGGGGGGAATGTAACAGGGTATGCATCAATGAAAGTACAGTAGGAAGCTATAAAAAATGTTCATAATATGTCAATTATAAAACAACCTTCAACATAGGTTGAATTGAAAAAGATGTGTACGTATACACTGCATTAATCTTTAGAACAAAAAGATTGTTGATTGCTTGCATTCATGGGTTCAAAAAAAATATTTATTTTCTGCTGGGTTTGTTTTTGCTGCTTATTTCTTCAGTTAATAATTGACGAAGGTGCTGTAAAGGCGCGTATACATTTGCGAGCCGAACAGTTCACGATCCTCTAGTTCTCATGATTGGAACGGGGTTCTGGGCGCCAAACCAACGGCTCGTGAACCGTTCGTTGCGATCCGCTTCCTGTGGGTTTTTCGACGAACACAAAAGTGTTTTCAATTCAGATTTAGACGGCGTCGTGAGTAGTTCGTTGCTTTTCTTTTTACTGTCGAACCTCCAGGCTCCATCGTCATCACCGGTGGCTGACAAAGGACTGCCTCTTCCTGGTGGTTCGCGGTTGTTTTTTTCCTTTTCCATGGATTATTGTAAGTTCGTTGTGGAAATAATTTCAATGAGAGGATCGCGAACGCTTCGGCTCGAAAATGTATACGCACCTTAAGGTATTCACAATATGCAATTACATTTTAATTTGCCGATTGTTCAACATATTGAATAGGTCTTTTACTTGGTCTACGTACCATTGAGCACTTCGGCGTTGTCAAAACCATCCGTGACTTTTATGTAAACGTGGTAGAATCCTGTTGAGGTGAAGTTGGTGTAGAAGCAGCTGTAAATGCCATCATCCTTAGTGATATCCACGCCTGTTAATAAAAGGTTAGTTGGTAGATTGTAGGTGGATCAATTTACATCATGTTGGACCAACACAATGGGAGTTCAAGATCAATCCCAAATGGTAAGATCTTTGGACAACATAATTTTGAACCACGGTCAGATGACGATGTCAAAATCTGAACTGGCTCCCCACTCTCTAAGCTTCTACTCCGCGCCAACGAGCTTGGTATGGAAGTTTGAGGAGTGGGGTGAGATCAGGTAGACCTCGTCATCTGATCGTGGGGTAATCTGACCGTGGCAAAAACGACAAAGGGGAGTAACGTGTACCAGACTTTGTATACTCGACGATCTTTTGTTGGATGGAATTTTGAACGCACAACTTTCCCGTTGTTAATCCTCGACTCTACCAACTGGGCTTCCGCAATTCGTAGGTAGGTATTTTAACTAACGTCACACTGGAACAAGACAACGGGCATTGGCATCGGTTCGGCAGCAATCCCCAAGGGAGAAATTCGAGGACGATACCACGTAATGATAATAAACTTTGGAGCAATTCGTTGAGATTCAATACATTGTTCTTCTAAAAGACGCAAATATCAAGATTCTGGACGTCTGTGGTGAGCTTGGAGAACATGGGCTTACGAACCTTTATCTCCTGTGAAGTTTAAAGCTTGAATGACCAGATTGGAGGGTGATTGATTGTTTTTTCAGGGATGCTTGTAGAAGCCCCGCGAGGTGCTTTAATCCCTTGTATTCTGCTATTTAGTTTGTCGAAGCCTTTATAAAGTCCTTTAGTAATAATAGTCCTTTAGTTTCAAAGATAAAGTAAAGTAAAGTTAACCTTTATCTCCTGTGAAGTTCGAAGCTTAAATGAGCAGATTGGAGGCGATTGATTTTTTTTTCAGGGATGCTTGTGGTAGCCCCGCGCGGAGCTTTAATCCCTCGTATTCTGCTATTTAGTTTGTCGAAGCCTTTATAAAGTTTTGCTGGGACTTTGAGAAGATGTATAGAGGGTGAGGGTTGAGGCATCAATCGGGAAGCTTGCTTCTTTTCCAGTAGGTGGAGCTTGTAGTTGCAGTTGGTGGAGCTTGCAAGTACATTGAAATTTTGATTTTATAGGGCAAGGGAGAGCACATTCGGTGACTGGCGTGAAATACGTATAGATAAAGGATGGGTACTACAAGTTCGATTCTTAGAGGGTTTAATTTTCAGAAC
Organism: Metellina segmentata; assembly: GCA_947359465.1. NCBI lineage: Eukaryota > Metazoa > Arthropoda > Arachnida > Araneae > Tetragnathidae > Metellina > Metellina segmentata. Next base: position 96,805,624 of record OX375880.1, on the reverse strand, counting down.
ACAAAAGTAAAAGAAAAGAAGAATTTTCGATTTCTTGGTAAATGTTTTATGGGAAATTGTGGAAAATGAAAATTTTTCATTTTGAAGCCTATCTCTGAAATGTAACAAACAATAACCTATACGCGAGTCTGTTCACTGCCACCTAAAGCAGGTGGCAGTGGCCTAGTCGCTAATCCGCCCTTCCACCTCATGTTAAGAACGGTTAATATATACTGCACATGTCCGAGTATAGTTTTACAAAGTGGGAGCTATCACATCCTTGTGAGCGCTGTAAGAATCTTTGGGTCAATAATGAATCGAGGATCAATGAGGGCATTGAAGTACAATAACAAGAATATTTTTTTTAAATGTGTAGAATAAAAATTTCTTGAGCAAACACTTAACCATACACGCATACTACACAGTCCAGTCACATTAATGTGACCACCTGTCAAAAGCCAGAATAACCACCTTTGGCAGAGCGGACCGCTGCGAGACGTGCAGGAAGAGAGTCAATTAGGTTTCTGATGATGAGTGCACCCAGTGAATGCCAGGAAAACATTCCCCAAACCATAATGCTCCCTCCTCCAGCCTGGATCCTTCCGGCAATTGTTGCAGGGTGTTTGCTTTCAGACGTTTCACGCCGTATACCCCAACGTCCATCTGTCCGATGGAGCATAAAACGTGATTCATCGGGAAAAGCCACTCTGTGGACGTCCAGTTGCGGTACTGGCTTGCAAATTCCAGCCTTCGTCGCCGATGAACAGCAGTCAGTATAGGTGCATTAACCAGGCGTCTGCTGCGGAGGCCCATGCGCAGCAACGTTCGCTGAACCGTTGTCGAGGATACACTCTTGGTAGCCCCTTGGTTCATCTGGGCGGTCAGTTGCTCAACAGTTGCACGTCTATTCGCCCTAAAAAAGCCTTCGTTCGCCTCTGTCATCTATAGCCCGTGGTGCACCACATGTGCCGCTGAATTTGGATATTGCCATTTTGCCATGCACTGTATACTTTTACCACGGCGGCACGCGAACAGTTCACAAAATTAGCCGTTTCCGAAATGCTTCCACCCTTGGCCCGAAAGCCAATGATCATGCCCTTTTGGATGCCTGATAAATCGCTACGTTTCTGAATTCCGCCAACGATTGAAATGCTTTCCGATGCCCTAGGACATCCTTTATATACTCCACTGCAATGAGCTGCCATCTGCCTTTTGTGATGCGTTATTTCACGTTGACATCGAAAGTAGGTGGTGGTCACATTAATGTGACTGGACTGTGTATATTGATATTGATCCTTTTAATTTAAAGGCGATGAGATATTAGTATTTGATTTTCGTCACACTGGAGCAATACATCCGGCTATTGGTAACATCCGGGTTCAATCCCCAAAGGAAAGTTTTGAGAACCTCGCCACGTAATTTTGAACCACGGTCAGATGACGAGGTCACACCTGATCTGGCACCCCACTCTCCAAACTCTCACACCACGCCATTCGCTAGCAACTGATTTAACCTTTGGGTGAGCCAAGCATCAAACTCGCAAAACCCGGATTCCTAATCCGCTATTCTTCCAAACGGGTTACCTCAGCCTTTACTAAAAAGGGGAACAGACTTTAAATAGTTGACAGCGGATACTCAAGGATGCGAAGCTGACGAAAGTAGTCTCACATCGACAGATTGGTAACACAACTCCAGCTTCATTAGAGGTCGTGGTAGACCGATTGGATGAGTAACGGATTGTCAACTGGAGGGTTGCTAGTTCGAATCAAACACAAAGCCATCGCGTACACGGGGGCTGGTTCGCGTTAAATTTGTGGTGGCCGCAAAAGTCCTCACATTGGCGTGGTGTGGATGTTTGGAGAGTGGGATGCCAGCTCAGGTGTGACCTCGTATTCTGACCGTGATTTAAAGTTACGTGGTGCAGTCCTTGGACCCTTCTCTTACCGACCGTTGCCAATTGCCCGTTGTGTGTTCCAGTGCGACTTACCTACCTACCATCTCATTAGTGATTAGTTTTAAATTTATTGATTGAATTTATAATTTTGTTTCAAGTTGTTAAACTAAAGAATATGTTCTTCACTAGCTTTTTGAAATTCGAGAATTACACACACAACTACTTAATATGTTATGAAATTCAAAAATCATAGGTTGTAAAAGAAATATTATTAATATGCATTGGTGGAAAATAAAATTCCAACACCAAGAAAAATTAGTTTAGAGGAATGAAATTTACGAAATGTGAAATGGTGGTACATTAATAACCGATGTAGTAGCCTCGATTTTAAATGCAAGCATGCAAACGTGCATGCACTGTATCGTGTCATGGAGTTCCATTGCCTGTCGCACTTGGTCAGTAAAATCAAAAATGTTTCTAAAGGGATGCTGGAATTTTTTTTTTGTTTTTGAAAGGGGATTTGAGTTAGCAAAATTTGGGAAACCGTGAGTTCCTTTCGAGAAATTAAAAACTTACTTCCCAGTCCATCGTCGAGAAGTGGAATTTCGGATGTTCCGTCAGTTCCAGGATGGCATACATAGGCGACTACGCTTGCATTTCTTACAGGATTTGGCCCTTGTTTGACTTCCGCGAATATTTGGACAGGTGGTGGAGTAACCTAAATAAAGATAAAATCCTGTTCAAGATATTTTTCTTTTGAAGTGTTTTATTCAAGGTAGGTAGGTAATTCCTTAATGTTGCACTAGAGCAACATAACGGTCTGTTGGCGACGGTCCGGAATTAATCCCAAAAGGACATATCCAAGGACAAGACCTCGTAATTTTGGATTTGTGTCTGTAATGGCTTGCTGTGTTGGAAATAAAAAAAGATGGCTTACTTCGGACTCAAGAATTTCGACCCAGACTTTTGCTGTTATAGGATCCTCTTGAGCAGAACTAGTAACTGTGAGTAATACAGGACTTTTTTCGTTCTCTTTTCTTCTAGTTTCCAGAACATACTCTCCAACCTGAATTACAGAATTCAATCAAAGCTTAATTTTCCTTAATATAAAATACTTTCAATGATATGTACTTTCTTACTCGTAGAATTCTTACTTCAAGCTTTTGGAGATGGAAGAACCAACTTGGCACCAGTTCCTGTTTTTTGGGATGAATCATGTATCCAGTAGGACTCGTGAGAGTTGTGGTATCATACATCAACGGTGGAAATTTGAAGGTTGCTCCTGACAATGATACTTTCAGACTGTCGGTCAAAGTGCGGTCTATTGTAAACTTCATTTGAACATTTTCTTCATCAGTTGTTGGTAAATATTCTTGAGCGATCTGTTCCAAAAAATAAATTATTTTGGAACAGTAATTTGGAACAGTATGAAAAAGTAATTGACAAATGACAAAGTTATACAACTTCTAAATGGAATTTATAACTGAAGTTAGTTAGTTAATTAACGTCATACTGGAACAACACAAAGGGCTATTTGTGACTGTCTGGAATCAATCCCGAAGAGAAAGATCCATTTCAAATGAAAGTTACGACCTAATATCTGTGGACAAGGGTAATAACTGGATAAGTGTAAAAACTGCTTTTCAGGAGTGCGTATTTAAGATTTGACTCGAGTTTTTGTAATAATTTATTTTGATTGCATTCTTTGTTACTCTTTATTCATGCACATTAATTTGCCCATTTCTCTACAACGTATAAGGTCCCAAGACAAATCCTCCATCAGACGCACTTGTATCATTTTTTGACAAATTTCGATTTATCCAGTTATTTCCCTTGACTACAGATATTAGGATTATAGTAGAAGATGAAAAAACTTCAGAACAACTACTAATAGAGATAACTTAGAAAGATCACCTATGTCCATTTCGATGGAACAAGACGTCCACCATTATTAGAACAAAAGGAAGTCCTGGTGATGGAACAACATATATAATCCGCTTATTTCCCTTGATTACAGATATTAGGATTATAGTAGATGAAAAAACTTCAGAACAACTACTAATAGAGATAACTTAGAAAGATCGCCTATGTCCATTTCGATGGAACAAGACGTCCACCATTATTAGAACAAAAGGAAGTCCTGGTGATGGAACAACAAACAACTACTAATAGAGATAACTTAGAAAGATCACCTATGTCCATTTCGATGGAACAAGACGTCCACCATTATTAGAACAAAAGGAAGTCCTGGTGATGGAACAACATATATTATCCGCTTATTTCCCTTGACTACAGATATTAGGATTATAGTAGAAGATGAAAAAACTTCAGAACAACTACTAATAGAGATAACTTAGAAAGATCACCTATGTCCATTTCGATGGAACAAGACGTCCACCATTATTAGAACAAAAGGAAGTCCTGGTGATGGAACAACATATATTATCCGCTTATTTCCCTTGACTACAGATATTAGGATTATAGTAGAAGATGAAAAAACTTCAGAACAACTACTAATAGAGATAACTTAGAAAGATCACCTATGTCCATTTCGATGGAACAAGACGTCCACCATTATTAGAACAAAAGGAAATCCTGGTGATGGAACAACATATATTATCCGCTTATTTCCCTTGACTACAGATATTAGGATTATAGTAGAAGATGAAAAAACTTCAGAACAACTACTAATAGAGATAACTTAGAAAGATCACCTATGTCCATTTCGATGGAACAAGACGTCCACTATTTTTAGAACAAAAGGAAGTCCTGGTGATGGTGGACGTCTATGGCAAATACGGATAGAGAGAGAACATTAGAATTATAAAATTGAACTATATACGTTTATTTTAATTCATGTTCCATGGTTTTAAAGTTCAATAGTTAATGGGGACTGGTGGTTCCTGAACACTTTCGCTGCCAATCTCGCGCGAGATGTGGCGTCAACATTAAATAGACAATCACGCGCCAGCGCGTGATACGAAGTCATGCCTCTACAGCCAGTCACGCGTTGGCGCGGGAAGAGCTGCGCTTCAACATATATTATCCGCTTCAGTTGGGATATCTTAGGTGTTGGCGTGGAGTAAAGGTTAGAATTAGTTGTAAATGCATGTGGTTTCGAATTTATAACTTTGTAACGATTTCCCGACAGGTGATTACGAACACAGATAGGTTATAAGAACAGTTGTTCTTGTGTTCTGGTTGCTATTGTTCTAGTGGACGAATATCGATGTATGACAGTGCTTGTGTTCTGATACGATCAAAAATACGAAATGTTGAGTGCTGTTCTGAAAAAGAACAGGAATAAGTCGGATTCGTTGTACACTTGAGATGAGTGAGACGTGTTGTTGCACCGGACGATGCGGCGTATATATTGGAAACTTTACATTATATTGTAAATAAATTTTAATGTCCTATTTAGGTATGCAGTGTCCATTCAGTTCTTGGCCACTACTACACACACTGTTTATCAAATTAGACATTGTTCCGTTACTGACAAGCTTTATTAGTTATTAAAAAAAATCTTGTAAAATGAGTTGTAGAGACGATAGTTCTGCAGGGCCTTCACTCCCCCAAAAAGAAAAATGCAATCTAATAAGCCTCTTACAGATGATGAAATTGCAAATTTGTTGACTGAGCTTTCGCCAATCTATTCTGGTATTGGCGTGATTGGTATTGGCTTCTGGGAAAACTAATTTCTACGGCGGGGCAATAATTATCAATGCACCACATCACTTTTGGCAGAGAACGTGTTAAGTGGCCAAAGTCTAACTCTTGCCCTTCCGAATCTGCATTTAACTATTTGAGGGATTCACACGTATCAATCCGTTCTGCCATATGCACTCTTCCTTGCATGCCTTATAACCAGTTTTGACCTTCTTTAACAAAAAGATCTTTCCTGGGATTCATTCAATCACTAAATTTGGATATTATATGCATTGCGGCCTAAAAGCAGTTACACTCACAAATCACATGACGCTCAGATGGTTAAAGCTTCAAGAAGAATAGAATAACTTAATAACAGAAAAGTGAAGCATTAAATACCGGTATGAACCTTTTAAGCGTCACGAGATTTCCAAGTAAGGTACAAATAGTATTGCTTTTAAGCCACAACACACGCAATGTCTAAGTAGCCATATCTTGTGGATGAAAGAATCACAGGAAATATTTAGTGGTTTTAAGAAGGTCAAACCTGGTTATAAGCCCTGCAGGGGAGACTTCAGTTGGAAGAACGGATATTTGCGAGCGAACCCTCAGAGGGTTAAACCTCCGAGTGGTTTCGAAGAGATATATCGTCTAACAATAGCTTACCAACTAAGCTATGGCCGATTCTTTTAGAGATATCAAGATCTGTTCAGTTTCTGGCGGTTTGTTTGCACCAAACGCCAGTTTTACATAAGTAATGAAATCATGTAGACACAACATCAGAATGGATAAAACTTGCTTCACTATAACATCTTTACACCTCCAGAAATTAGGTTTTTACGAAAAGAATTTAACACAATTCCACAGTCAGCGCGTACGAAGCCTGCGAGGCAGAAAGCTTGAATGAATATAAAATTCAAAACGAACGTTCCTTCTTTTTGTTCTTAATTTTTACATGAGTTCGTAGCTTTCAAGAATTTTCGAAGCTTCGATCGGAACGTCAGAACACAAAGACCAGTTAGAATTGGTGGTCAATTTGGATGCCGTTTCGAATAATCAAGCATCTGACGTGACCGCATGTTTTCTACTTTGCAGGTTTTGAGCTGTTACCTGGTTGTAGTCTTACCTCTACAAGATTTTTAAATTGACGAGATGTCTGATTAGTTTTGCTAAAGAAGGAGATATCTTGTCGTAACAACCACGGAGGGATAATATAGCCATTATTCTATTTAGTATATACTTACCAAAACTTTAGAGTTGCGTCCTGTAACAACATCACCAAACGCCCGGTACAAGTCTCCGAGTACGTCATTTCCCACAGCAACAAATTTATTTCTTGTTGACGAACACAGTTCGTTCAGAGACGTAGTATGATAGGATCTGCCAGGATGGCCATCGAGAAACGAGAGCACGAGTAGTCGAATTTCAGATTCCTCAAGAGCTTGACGAAGCTCTTCTTCCCTAGACACATCGATTTCGGACTGCGTGGCGACAAGAACGATCTCGGGTGCAGACGTATAAGAAGCGTTTTCATTTGACACGATCTAGAAGTACATTAACAAAACATGAATTTAAAGGGATAGTACCATGAGAGAAGTGGTAAAAGCTTCAAAGGTATGCAAAAAAAATTAGTTTTCTGGTGGATTCTTATCAATTTGAGTATTTTTATTGACTAACTTGTGGAAAGCAGCAAGGTGAAAATTGTATAGATTCTTCAATGGTAGAGAAATTTCGTTTTGTATCGAATGAGAATTGTCCTGGGCAACGATTTCTCGCCAACTGCTACCCTGCCAATCTTGAATCGTCAAAGAATAGAGCAGTTCATTAAAAAAATTCACTTGTCATCCGCAGAGCATGTATGAGGTGAAGCATGCGCAAGAATACAAATGGCCAATGAAATTAAGAACCTAAAAATCGTTTTTGTTTCTGTTCATGAACGTAAAAGTTTTAAAGATTGAAGCTTTAAAATTATTTCCTTTTTAAATATAACATCCACACTGATAACAGTTCTAAATTTGAAACGAATCCAATCCCAACTATTCTTTTTAAAAACTTTGAAATTTCTACCTCTTTTCACTGTAGCCTGAGGGTTTAAAGTATCTGTATCCCATAAAGTGAAAACGCATCTAATTCCGAAAGTGATCCAATATTAGCGATCTTGCTTCAGACATTCGATATTAGCATAATTTCAAACTTAATTCATCGTAATAATAATTTCTAAAATAATCCAGAACTCTTGATCCCATCCTCGTCACCAGTTGAAGTAGTCTAAGGGGGCTTTATTACATTTTCATTTTACATAATATTTTCTACATGAAATATTCTAAATGGAATATGTCAGATGGAATGTTCTACATGGAATATTTCAGATGGAATGTTCTTCATAGAATATTTCAGATGGAATGTTCTACATGGAATATTTCAGACGGTTGGTTGGTTGGGTTTTTATGGCGCAAAGGCCACATATGGCCAAGCTGCGCCAGGCACAAGACAAAAAAGTCTAGACGAAATAAAGATTGATAGTAAAACTTTATCTATTTACAATTTTGAATCAAAACTTTATCAAATGTATAAAATCTAAATAAAATTTGCGAAACCAATGTCAGATATAAATAAAAACACATTTTTACTGTAAGGATTTCCTAAAAGATCTTTTAGGTTATTTCAGACGGAATGTTCTACATGGAATATTCGACATGGAGTGTTTTAGGTGATCCAGTCACTCCATTTGATAATCTAGATAGTTCCACTATATAACTAGACCACTAGCTAATCTAGACGGGTCACACAGGAATATGTACAAACGAGCAACAAGAAAAAACATATATTTGAGCAAGTAACGCAGTTAAATAATAAATTAAAATACACTTTGCAGATTATTAGAATACTAGTAGAACACGTGCACAAATAAACTTTAAAAATAAAAATGTAAATCATGACAGTAACCATCTCCAATTGGCGATAATTTTGGAATATGGTAACCCGTCGTAGATTTGTTACATGCAATTTCACTTGCAAGTGGAAGTACCAATAGCAATTGGATGGATCCAATATGATAGCCTGTTTTATAAGCCATTTGGTGGAGAACGGTATCGTGTTATTGAGTCTTACTACAAATGGATTTAAGAAAAGTATGAAATGTTCGTAACTGTACTGCTACCAGTAGATATTAGCAATGAAAATCTTAAGCACAGAACATAAATTACTTTGATAATTTCGTCTATAACGCAGTCTAGGCAGACATTATCTTCATCCGATGGCTCTTCAGGTAGCGGTTGTCCTTCCAAGTAGCTGATCCTAGAATTCTCGTCTTCCAGCAGATGTGAAGAAGTGATCACTGAGAGTCCCTCACTCCCCCCAAAGACGATAAGAGAGAGCTCACTGCCATCAGGTAGAGCTGTGGCCACAAAGTGCGAAAACGCATTTTGAACTAAAGCGTACCTGTCCTGCAATTATTAAATATGAAAATGAATATGTAAGGCTTGAATTCAAATGTTCCAGGCACATAGTGGGTAGGTAATTAATTAACGTTACACTAGAACAAAATAACGGGCTATTGGTGACGGTCCGGAATCAATTCCAAAGCGAAAGGTCCAAGGACCGCTTTTCGTTATTTTGAACCATTGTCAAATGATGAGGTCTACACTTGAGCTGGCACCCCAATTTTTTGTACTAAAACAACTAAAACTTTGTAAGAAATGTAGGTTAAGCAACATTTTAGATCACAGTTTCATAATTTGGAGTCACTATGAATTTCTCGTTTGCACTTAGATGGTAGATTCCAAGGATTGACTAAGCGCATTTTCGAGTAAATCAGTTTCAAACATTTTGAAATCCGAAAAACGTCAGTTTCAATCAGAGAAAAACGCGTTTTTGTAGTAGACGTATTCTACGCATCTAATACTAGCAGTATCCGTACGGCGTTGCCCGTGACAAAGTTCTACTTTGAAAAAATCAACCTCACTGATTCCAACAAAATAAAAAATTGCATAAATTATAAAATTAAATATCGCTATACTTTCAAAACGTCTTAAAACTATAGCAAAAAAAGCAAGAAACAATAAAATTGCAGAAATAATACAAATTCAAAAGTAAGTTATACTTTTAAAAATCTTAACGCTAAACTTCACTGATTCCGACAAAAAAAAAACGTACATCAAAATCAAATTGAACAGTAATACGCTATGCTTTCCAACAAACAACGTAAATCATATCAAATTAAAAAATAATAAGTTATGCTTTCCGACAAACAACGTTAATCAAAACCAAATTATAAACCGTAGTAAGTTTTGCTTTTAAAAAAAGCAAGAAACAATACAACCTGAAGCGACTGAACTGGACCATGACTCAAATCAAACAGAACATTAATTCGCCCAAGTTACAATCCGTTAAGAAAATGAAAGGAAAAAATAAAAGTACCAATGAAATCACAGGAAAATACCGCACGGGGGAAAAATAAGAAAATTACGCTTTGAATACCATTCGACCAATGACGTCATTCATGCACGGCAGCAGAAAGTCGAAACTTGGCGCGCGTTCTAAAGAACCACATGGGGAAAAAAGTTAACAAATTAATTAAAAAATGTTCTAGATTAAATTTTAAAATTCGGGCTTCGAGGTCTATTCAGTCACTTTTAGGACTACCTGTGTGCCAAATTTCATGACTTTAATTGGTTAGATTTGTCTGGACACCTCAGACACACACACAAACACTTCCTTTTATAATAGTTAGATGTTTGGACTATATCTTTGATGTTGCTGTATATGTAACACCATCAAAAGAGATAGTGATTGAAAAATTAGTTTTGCTATCCATAGAAATTAATATAAATTAGTTTTTAAAATTTAAATTTAAAAAAAAAATTAATTTTTTGATCGATATTTTAATTTGGGAAGTCCACTGTCCCCTTGCTCACTCGACTTTCATATTTCCTTTATGGGTGCACACAAATAGCCGGTACTTCACGCTTTTTGTAGTGCCGAAGTGGTCAGTGGTTGGGGTCTGAAAGCATAACAATGTAAGCCATTAATTAAGTTAAAGAGCCAAGAAATGTGTTTAAGAGTTTTGGACTTCCTTTATTTGCGATTTTTTTTGAGGCAGTTGGACTGAATGTTCTAAAATCAATGTTATTTAGGGAACACTTAATTCAAAACTATAGGAAAACTAATTTGTTCGTAAAAACATTCTGTTCGACTGATCAAAACTTTTTATTAGTTTTGCATGGCTTAAGAAAGACTTTTATTAAGTATTTAATTTTAACTTTTAAAAAATCTCATTAATTTGACAGTGGGAAAATAGAGTTGAAAGATGAAAAAGTGTTAAGATATTAACGTAATGAAAGCAATTTGCAAAATTCCGACAAAACTAGGGGACCGCGGTATCCCGGTTTGAGATTAGCGGTGTACCGTCATGTAAGAATTTGACGGACAGCTGATTTAAAATTAAACTATTTATTTACATAAATATTTACAAGATAATTATGGGCACAGCCATCGACAACCGAAACCTGCCTGAAGCCAAAGTAACACAATTGGCAAAACAGAGACGTCTGTCTCTCGTTGAATCTCGAGTCCGCATCCCCTCAAAATCCACGTTCGCTTCGCAGAACCGCCGCTGACAACGAGAGGGGGGTGAATTCCGAGCCCTCTAGAGATGTTTATGTTCTCTGCCGAAGAGAAACACCCCCACACAGCTGCGAAACCGTCTGTCATGCCGACTTGAGTCCCCCACCGCAAAAACTTGGAGGAGCCGCACGTGCAAAGACTAAAATTGTTTTCGCATTCCGAAACATTCCAGCGTCCACGTGTTAGGGAAAAGGGTCGGCAAGTACCATATGGTACAACCGCCCCCACTACTGAAAAAACTTTTCCCAAAGGTGAAAAGTTTTCAACGTACGCATCCACAGACGCACGGATAATCACCCACTGGCAATTCAGAATAACAGATCACTTACCACCACCATATCCTGAAACCGTGACTCAAGAATATGTGTAAGGCTACGTCCATAGTGCGCCGCTTCCAGCTTCCGGCTTTATCGCGGCAGTAGAGCGGGGAGGAAAAGTAGCGTAAACTGTATTGGTGCGGTTATAGTGCACCTGCTTTCCTGCTTCCGCCTGCTTTACCCGCTTCCACCCGCTTTTTCCGGAATGAATTATTAATTCTTTTTCCCGCTTGAACAGCTTACCCGCTTGACTTGCTCGTTTAGTTTGTTGTGTTATTCCGTTCTGCACTTCTACGCTCTTTGGTTGTTGGAACAAAACGGAAGCAGACAAAGATGTTTTAATTTCCAAGTGTTTCTAAAAAGTGTAATTTGGGACAAAATATTTTTTACGTGATTATGTGGATCCAAACATCGTTAAAAGAGCATTTGCAACTTTCTTCATTGATATAAATTATTTTGTAAAGAATCCCATACGTTTAATATATTTGTGCGGGTTCATTCTAATTTGCACTAATTTCAGATATTTTCCCTTCTACTTCGGAAATCAAGTTATCAAATATATTTTTCCAAACTATACTGCTCTGAAATTCAACTAATTCCATTTCTAAATCATGGATACCCAGCCACTTAAATTCGTTTCACTCCATTGTTTCGAATTTCGTTTTGTATGGATATAAAATAAAGTGAAATTCGTTTTCCATATCTTTAAATTGATTAAATATATCTTGAAAGGCCTTGTTTTACTTACTGTATATAATCATTAAATATTTTTTGTATTGTATTTTCTTAAATGTCAAACGTATTTTCCACTGTTATTGTGTTTTGAAAATGTTTTTGTAACTGAGGAAAATATTTCATGATTTTCATTTCCAAATCCCAAGTAAAAATGTCAAGTGTCGTCATAAATATTTTCTAATATTTTCAAACGTCATTAAAACAATTTGTCCATTTCCTTGAAGTTTTTTTATTTACTTCATTAAAATGCTGAGTGTGATGTCGCATAAAAAAATAAAATCATTTAACTAATCTATACTTGAAAATTCGTCAAAATTATTGTTTTTTTCATTCAAAAAGAGCGTAATTTCTTCTTATTAAATGACAAACCGATTAAGAACTTGACCCGAACTGAGCCATCGAACATTGTTGTATGTCAAAATGTTGTCGCCAAACGCGCGTTTTACGCGCCTCATATGAACGGTCTTAATAAATGTCTTTATTATTAGTATTTACCATATGTGTTCATTCTCTCACAAGCGGTATTTTATAAATTTACATATTCTACTCAATAGGCATTCACATAAATTTTAAAACAGCATTATGTATGTATAATCAATAAATCTAAAACCAGGGTGTCAAGATCTAAATCACTATATTTAAATCAACAATTAAAATCATGATTTTAATCAAATGATTTTTTTTAAATCACTGATTTTAATCAAATGATTTTTTTTTAAATCATTGATTTAAATCACAACTAAACACACATTTTTATAACTAAGTAAATGCACCACAGAATAATCACAGAAGCTGTCAAATGCTTTAATCTTTCTTCACTCATACTGATTTCAGCACTAATGGCTACACCCAGCAAAGAGGGAACTGGGTCAATTACTGCATATTATAAAAGATTGCAACATCCAGTTGTAACTTAGAATATACTATATACTGGAAACAGTAATGTAAATACACATGACATCATAAATCTAAATGCCAGGAAGAGTAATGTATAAACATTCCTGATTAACAACACTCATAATATAAACACTTAAAGGAAGTACGTAACAGTTTGATTCAAAATTATAAACTAAAGGGGTGACTGATTTCATGAACTAAAAAAAAAAACACACACAGTTCGAAGGAAAGTTTTTTAAGGCTCAGCTTATTCTTGTGGTGTGCACAATAGAGATTAAAGAGTAGAAATATACATATTCACACAGCCATTGAAATGTCAGCAATAAGAAAGAAAGATCCAATATGAATTACAAGTGAAAATTCATTTATTATTGCTGCTCGGCAGTTTTATTATTAGAATTTACTATTGTCTGATTATTTCTCTGTCCTCTATTCTACTTTTCACACTGTAGTTCAGGTCTGTCACTTACTCTTACTGATAAATTTGTTAACATGATGATGTAATTTAATCAAGAAAAACTGTATGGGATGTCAACTTGTGTTTTAAAGTTAAACAAATGTTAAGTAAATATTGATTTACCAAGTCACAAACTCAATTTTTTATTTAAAAAATTCATACATTTTTTTGTAAAAACAGTTGAGAAACTACAGAAATTTAAATTAAAAAAATCTGATTTAAATAAAAAAAATCCGATTTAAATAAAAAATTCCAATTGATTTATTTTTTAATCATGATTTTCTTACACCCTGTCTAAAACATTTTACAAAAATCCTTTGTGCAATTTTTTTTCAATTTTAAGTTTTTATTAACACTGATATTTTCTTCATGTTTTTTAAAAGAAGGGTTCGAAAAATATCAAAAATTTATGTATATGATGAAATGATAAGTTTATAAAAATCAACGCGTGTGTCATTTAAAAAGCCTGCGTGGGCCAGTGTGACCCGCGGGTCATAGGTTCGCCATAACTGCAATAGATCCTCATGTGATAGCTCCATGTTGCAAACTGACAGGCGGTTCAACGCGCGTTGCACTATAACCACCCCCTGCTAGAATCGCGCGGTTTTACAACGCTGTTTGGAACTGCCGCGGTTTTAGCGGTAAAGCAGGAAGCTGGAAGCGGTGCACTATGGACGTACCCTAAGGCAAGTTAAATCCAATCAATTTAAAATTCATATACCGGAGTAACTTTCTACTCCCTTACAGTATGGTCACTCAAGGCTCAAATACCAAATTAAAATAAAAACAAAATAAACACCAAACATTAAGACTTATACCAAATTCGTTAAAACTAAAACCAAATCACATTAACCACATCACATATAAGAATTTCGTTAAGCGAAAAACCCAAAATTTCAATATACAATACGAACTATAATAATACTTTCATTAAACCAACCAAAATACACCAAAACATATATAAAATATCAATCTTGTTAAGCGAAAACCAAATTCCTAAGTTTCACTCAACACACGTCATGAGTTGCAATTTTAAAACTACAAATCTTCGACAGTGGTTTAGAATGACAGAGTGAAAACATCCTAAACACAAAATTAATTTCCACTCTACACAAAACATAATTTAAATTTGCACGTAGCTTTCAGCGAAAAGTACTCGAGTGAAGAACATAGATACAAGAAATCAATTCCACCATACGCAAAACATAATTTACAACCTTTAACATTTAAAATCCTCAGCAAAAGATACTGATATCATTGAATGAATATTTCATAATTACAAGGCTACCAATTTCACTCCGAGCAAACATGATTCACAATTTTAGCACTTAAAATCTCCAGAAAGAAAAAAGAAACATTTAAGTGAAGTGCCCATAACTACAAAAATCTCCATTTCACTCAACTCAAAACATGATTCGCAATAATATTACACTATACAACACAAATCTTCCTCAATTACATTTTATTTAGCTCTTTGAATTTTCGTGAAAAGCGCGACTCAGACTGTCGGCGTTCAAGTGTTTTTTTCCCGATCGATGGACGATCTCGAAGTTATAGGGCTGGAGTGCCAGCGCCCATCTCATTAGTCGGGGGTTTGAACTGGCGTTGGTGCGCAACCAGACCAGTGGGTTGTGGTCAGTGACGACAACGAACCTTTTCCCATCTAGATAGTAGTGCAGTTTTTTTATAGCGAAAACAATAGCAGCGCATTCCTTCTCTGAAGTACAGTAAGTGCGCTCGACTTTGGAAAATTTTTTACTCATGTATAAAATGGGGTGTTCTTCCCCCTGAACATTCAACTGCGTGAGTACCACCCCCATCCCAAGATCTGAAGAATCGCACTGTATACAATAAACTCGCGTTCAAAATCGGGTGCAAATAACACCGGTTCGCTCGTCAGTTTAGCCTTTAATTCCTGGAATGCCTTTTCGCATTCGTTCGTCCAAACAATTTCTCCCTTTCTTACCTTCCCCTTTAGGGCATCGGTTAACGGTGCTGCGACCACGGAATACATAGGGATGTACCTACTATAGTACCTGGCTAAACCCAGGAAAGCCCGAATGTGTGTTTTTGTTTGGGGAGTGGGAAATTCCTGAACACTTCTGACCTTGGCGTCTGCTGGGGATCGGAATCCGCGTCCAACAATGTGTCCCAAGTATTTTACATGGTTCTGCGCGAACCTACATTTTGACAGTTTGATCGTAAGCTTTGCTTTAGATATACGCTGAAGCACGCATTCGAGGTGTTCCAAGTGACGTTCCCATGAGTCGGAAAAAATCGCGATATCATCCAAATACGGCACTGCAAACGACTCGCATCCCTTCAGTAACTCTGCCATAAGCCGAGAAAAGAAATATGGAGCGTTCTTCAGCCCAAAACTCATTCGTCGGGGACGATAAGTCCCAAAATTTGTACAAAACGCCGCCAATCGTTGGGCCCTAGGGCTCAAGGGTATTTGCCAATATCCCTTCGCAAGGTCTAGAACCGTTATGAAAGAGGCGGAGCTAACGAGTTCGATTCGCTCCTCGATGTGCGGTAGGGGGAAAAATTCTGTTCGAATAATTTCGTTTAGCCTCCTATAATCTACACAGGGCCTGGGGTCTTTCCCCGGGGTTTCTACGAGGATCATGGGCGATGTAAAATCGCTTTCTCCTACCTCGATAATGCCTAATTCCAACATGCGTTGTACTTCTCCTTTCAAAATTTCATTTTGTCTATGAGATGTTCGGTACGGTTTTGCCCTAACAGTTTTATTCCCGATAAGCTCGATATCGTGGACTACTAGGTCCGTTAGTCCAGGGTGATTTGAAAAACTGTTAGCATGCTTGTCTAACAATTTCCGTAATTGCGCTATTTGTCCTGGGTTGAGAAGGTCCGTCAGCTGACTGGACTGAGTAATGTCTTGGAAATCGTAAGCGTTCGGATCTTTTTCCAAGCACGGGAAATCAACTCCGTGATCCGCCAGAGACTCGGCAGCGGTTTCTAACGTCAGCAAGTTTACACATTCCGGTCTTTTATGGTAGGGTTTTAACATGTTTACATGGTAAATTTGCGACCTTTCCCGCTTTCCTGTTAACTCCACGATGTAATTGGTGTCCGTTAGCTTGCTCCTAATCGTCCCAGGTCCTACCCATTGGACGGAGAATTTGTTGGGTCGGTTGGTCGCTAAGGTTAGCACTAAATCCCCATTTTTAAATTCTCGTTTAACCGTGTTTTTGTCATACCAATCCTTCCTCTTAACTTGTGACCCTTCCATTCGGGATATCGCCACTTCCTGACATCGTTTGAGTCGGTTTATCAGAGTAAACACATACTCGGTGACTTCATTATCCTCCTCGTTGGGGCCTAACCATCGTTCATACAGCAGAGTCTCTGGGGTCCTTAAGTTCTTCCCGTGCACGAGTTCTGCCGGGGCGTAGCCATGGCTCTCATGCACTACCGTGCGAAGCGCCAACAGTGCCAGAGGGAGGTGTTTTTCCCACTCTGGGCCAGCTTCGAGACATAACGCGCTCAACAATCGTTTAAAAGTCCGATGGAATCTCTCAACTGGGTTCGATTGAGGGTGAGCCACCGAACTGTGCCGGACTTTGATCCCAAAACGTTCGAAGAATTCCGAAGTCAACTCACTGGTAAAAGACGTACCCTGGTCACACTGAATTTCTTGTGGAAAACCCATGCGACCGAAAATGGTCAACAACGCGTCGGTGACGGTGACCGATCGTATGTCCGGCACGGGGATGGCTTCCGGATATTTTGAAGACATGCAAATTACGGTAATTAGGTACCGGTTTCCGCTCGGCGAGGTTTGAAACGGCCCACAGGCGTCCAGGTTTAATTTCGAAAAGACTTCTCGAATAATCGGAACCAATTTCATCGGGGCCTTTTTCCTGTCATTTGGCTTTCCCGCCCTTTGACAAGGATCACATGTCCGCACATAATCTTCCATCTCCCGAAAACACCCGGGCCAATAAAAATACCGCGCAAGCTTATCCTTTGATTTCGTACCCCCCATGTGCGCCGATGTCCCTTCGTGACACAACGCCAAAACCTTTTGCCTTAACGCCTTTGGCACTACTAATAATTTCTGTGCCAGACCCATTCGGTCTTCTCGATCTTTTACAAGTATTCCCTTCTCAAATGAATATGGTTTATCCCTCTGATTTCGTTTTGGGTCGGACGCCATCTCTAACGCCTCTTTCAAACTAGGGCAATTTTCCTGCGCCTTCTTAAATTCCTCTCTCTTTACTTCCAGAAGCTCCAATTCCGTGCCGCTTGCCTCCGCCACGGGAATAACAAGCGGTTCGTCCAACCTCAATTCTGTAGCTGTCTTGTCTATCCCCGGCGAGGGCGAAATCGAAACTACTTGGGGGTTTTCCCCCTCCCCCAAAACATTCGCTTCTGACTGCCGTTTCTGTAAACGCGTTTGAACGGCATTAATTTGCTCAGTTTCCGAGAACTCATATCCCGTTAATTCGCGAATCATCTGAGCTGTTCGGTTACCTAAGATGTATCGTCGCACATCGGCGGTGTTTGCAAAGACAGCTGCCTTGGTAGTGATTGACCCAAAACCTCCTTCTACTTTCACTTCCGCTAAGGGTAACGAAATTTGATAGTCTAGCGGTTGCTGAATCCACACGGTCTCTCCCGTGTAGGATTTGGGGTCCACGTAATTCCGGTGTACTAAATCCAAGGTCGAACCCGAATCTCGAAGGATGTTTATTTCTTTAGCGTTTACAGATCCCTTTTGTACATACGGCATCAATAATTCATGTTCGGCTTCCCGTCTGAGTCTATTTACCGATTCAACTGTCACCCTATTCCCCAACCTCGGACAATTTGGCCTTAGGTGGTCGCTCGCGTTGCACTCAAAACACCGCGGCGTGCGTCTCCGGTCAAAAGTGTCGAATTTCCTTCCCTGGGAACTAGGCGGGAAAAAATCGTTTCTCCCTCGAATGGGAGCAGGATGGTATTTCCCCTCTCTTTTCGCTGGGAAAGGCGTACTTCCTTTGGGTTTTTCGAAAGGCTTTCTTTTGGGTTTCCGAATGTCTTCGTAGGAATCTAGCAGTTCGGCTAATTTGCCGGGGTCTTTAATCTTAGCCCAATCCTCGAGGAAATGGTCCCTCACCTCCAACGGGACACGTCTTTTGACTTGGTCCGTTATCATTAAATCTTTTAAAGATTCATAGTCCATAACCTCCAACCCTCGAATCCACTCTTCCAGATAATTTCGGGTTTCGAAAATAAAATCCTTCCAAGTGCTATCGGGTTTTCGGCTATGGTGGAGGAATTTTTGGCGAAAAATTTCGGGACTCAACTTATACCGCTTTAGCAGAAGCTCTTTGACGTGGTCATAGTTTTCTGCTACTTCATCTGGTTCGCGTGCGATGATCTGCACGATATCCAGAGGCAATACCGGTTGTAAGCAAGACACCCAGTCTTTTTTCTCAATGTTAGCCCTCTTAGCCTGACGCTCAAACATTATCAGGTACAGACTAATGTCGGTCTGGTCTGAATCGAATTTGGGAACCAGTTTTAAAATATCTATTCGTGGTTTTCCTTGGGAACTTAACGAGTCGACGTGATCGCGGGGTTCTCGTCGGGATGCCTCAATCCGTAGTTTTTCAAGCTCAAAGTTATACTGTCTTTCTTGTTCCCTATCCCTATCCTTACTTGCTTGTTCCCTATCCCTATCCTTACTTGCTTGTTCCCTATCCCTGTCCTTACTTGCTTGTTCTTTTTCCTGCCTCTCCCTCTCCCGTCTTTCCTGTATAATCCTTTCTAACGCCACTTTTGTGTATTCCTCATCGTAGGAATCGTGCGAGAGGATTAACTCCTTAAGTTGGGATGTCATTAATCCCGGAGTAACCGTTCTTTCCAAAAATTCCGCTAGTTCCTCTAGATCTTGTTTCCTACCTTTGCCCAAGTACGCCATTTCGAAAATTCAAAATTACCAAAAAAAAACAACCAAAAAATTCAATTCTTTTGCACAACACCCAATTCAATACTTTTTACGACATACCGTAATCTCACAACATACAATAATTTAGCAATTCTAAAATGCACACAATACAGATTCAAAAAAAAAATACTTAAGCTAAATCAATTCCCATTGGAGTGACCACACTAATTGAGATTAACAAAATTTTAGCTATTACACAATTCTTGAAACTTAGTCACAGTGACAAAATAGGGAAATGGCACTAACCTGTATCTGCTGACTTGGATCACTTGGCACCACTGTCCACAGGCTGGACCACGGGTGGAAACACTGCACTGCACTGCACTATCTTCGGCTAAAAAGCCCACAAACACACTCTTCGGCTGAAAGCCCACTGGTGTAGGTCGTCTCGACCTCTTCCACAACGCGCACAAATAGCACTGCGCCACTGACGAAAAAACGGTTCGCGATGAACCTATAATAGCCGATCAAGATGATCTCTGGACGAACCGGTGGGGAATCTATTCCCCTGATGAACAGGACTTGTCGAGCTTTCCGTCGATTCCGCTCACGCTCCGTTGAAAAGGGCCGGCAACTCGAAACCAAAACCAGAACTTCTTGCGACGAGTTTCGGTGATGGATGGGGTCGGTGACTCCGGTACCTCCTTCTCGCTTTCTCTAAGACAAGGGAAACGGTCTCCAGCGAAAGTGACAATCCGACAGCGGAAATGACAATCAGAACTTCTGGTTTCGAAGTTCTATCGGCCTTCTCTTTCAGGCAAAACGGCAGGTTCGATTTACTTGTCGAGGCTGTTTTAATCTATCAACCCCGCTGCCACCAAATTAATAAGCTGTACCGTCATGTAAGAATTTGACGGACAGCTGATTTAAAATTAAACTATTTATTTACATAAATATTTACAAGATAATTATGGGCACAGCCATCGACAACCGAAACCTGCCTGAAGCCAAAGTAACACAATTGGCAAAACAGAGACGTCTGTCTCTCGTTGAATCTCGAGTCCGCATCCCCTCAAAATCCACGTTCGCTTCGCAGAACCGCCGCTGACAACGAGAGGGGGGTGAATTCCGAGCCCTCTAGAGATGTTTATGTTCTCTGCCGAAGAGAAACACCCCCACACAGCTGCGAAACCGTCTGTCATGCCGACTTGAGTCCCCCACCGCAAAAACTTGGAGGAGCCGCACGTGCAAAGACTAAAATTGTTTTCGCATTCCGAAACATTCCAGCGTCCACGTGTTAGGGAAAAGGGTCGGCAAGTACCATATGGTACAGCGGTCAGCAACCGTTGTGTTGCTCCCGTTGCGAAACTCGATCCAACGATAGATGTATACGTGGTTGTGTTGCTCCCGTTGGGAAACTCGATCCAACGAGAGATGTATAAGTAGTTGTGCTGCTCCCGTTGTGAAACTCGATCCATGAGAGATGTATACGTGGTTGTGTTGCTCCCGTTGTGAAACTCGATCCAACGAGAGATGTATAGGTGGTTGTGTTGCTCCCGTTGTGAAACTCGATTCAACGAGAAATGTATAAGTGGGGGCTGGTGCGCATTAAATCTGTAGTGTCCTCAAATGTCCTCACGTCGGAATGTTGAGGAATTTTGGAGAGTGGGGTGCCAGTTCAACTGTTGACCTCCTCATCTGACCATGGTTCAAAATTGCGTGTTGTCTTCGGAAATTTCCGTTAACAATAGCCTGTTGTGGTTTCCAGTGCAACGTTAACTCCTATTACCTACCTCCCACAAAACTAATAATTTCAGCCATGAAACATGGAACGAAGTGAAATAATTGAAAAACTACGGTAGAAATGATGAAATGTGTGTTAACACTAGAACTGTAGAAATATTGTAGTTAAATATGTTGTGAAAATTGGAGTACTAACTTTGTGACGCATCCTTGAAGAGACTTCGATGGCAACAACCACTTTAGGAGCAGAAACTTCTCTTACAAATCGAAACGTCACTTCTGGTGTAGATTGGTACTTCGCTGCATTTCTGTGAAAACACAAATGTTGGTTAGGTAACTGTCTCATGCATGACTCATCTCAAATTCAACAACTTAAAAACTATATGTATCCATCAACTGATAATGATGGATCCGTATTGTGAGCTCCACGAAACGAAAACTTGTGTTCGTTGACCATTCACGCAGTTATTATTTCCTCATTTATTCGCACCGACCAACCGGTATAGTGGTTAAGGTGTTATAGCCTCTGGATCGGAAGGTTCCTGGATCGAATCTGGGTCCGGGCATGGATGTTTGTAAGCGTATGGTGTAGAGGCGGCTGGTGCACCTTAAATCTGTCGTGGCCGAAAGTCCTCACGTTGGGTTCGTGTGGAAGTTTGGAGAGTGGGATGCCAGCTCAGGTATTGCTTCGTCATCTGACCATGGTTCAAAATTAGGAGGTATTGTCCTCGGATCTTTCCCTTAAGGGACTGATCCCGGACCGTCGTCAATAGCCCGTTGTGTTGCTCTAGTACGACATTAACTAAAAAATTACCAATTACCTCATTTCTTCGCGCAGAATTAATTGTGCATTTTTAAACTTTGTCCTACTTTTAACATTAAATTGTGGCAACGATTTCGAGATATCAATGTTCTCTAATTGTGTTCTAACGATATCAATTCGTGACTCATTGATATCGGAACACCAGTGTGTTGCGTCTTTCCGATCATAAAGATCGACCTTCTAAAGAAATGTTGTTGTTGTCTTGTCCATGGATAGAACACTTCAAATAGGGCCATGCACGGTCCACACAATCTCAGCTATTATAATGCAATTGTCCGAGAACAGGTCCTCCAAGGGAGAGTCACTAATTTGTTGAATGCTCGCCAAGATGGCCGGGCAAGAGAGGACGTGTTCGGGACCTAATTCTGTAACACAGTTTTTACAGCTGGGATATGTTCTTGTTCCATCCGGCTGCATTTTCATTCCCCTAAGGTGTCCAGTTCTCAGTCTTACTATGGTTTTGGCAAGTGATCTGCTTGTAGTTAGTTCACAGATCTGATGTTTCAACTTGATGGTCTTGTCCTTGAATTTTTATTATGCCACTGCATTTATGTCATTAAGGATGACGAGGGGAAATTTATCTTCATTGAGGTTCTAAAGAAATAGACGGAGTATATGGGTGGCAGCATCGACCTTCTAATGAAATAAACGAAGCATGAGCGCACATTTTCATGTTATTTCTTCCAGTTGCTCGGTTGGAAGATCTGTCACGTTGTTGTGGGTAAAAGTATGAATCCTAAATTATTGATAGCTTAAGGTGATTATCCACCGTGATCAAAAACACTAGTTTGCCATTCAGTAGTCAATCTGCCTTCTCGTTTCGTAAAATGTGATTTACTTTTCACAGATCAAAAGACAGCGACTCCGCCCATATGCTCCGACTATTTCATTAGAAGGTCGATGTCGGAAGATCTCAGATGCGTAGGTCTCGTGGGCCTTGGGAATCACTTGTGGTGTTTGACTATCGAAGCCCAAACTGGTGTTTTTCTCCACCCTGTCAATTACAGTGCAATTTCCGCGTGAAAGCGATCGAACTTGGATCAGTTGATTTCTGAATAGTCCATACGTTGTCACAAATGTCCTCACGTTGGTGCGGTGTGGAAGCTTCGAGAGGTAGGATGCCAGCTCATGTATTGACCTCGTCATTGGACCGTGGCTCAAAATAACGAGTATTGTTCTACCTAATTCAACGAATGGACTCGCTCAAAACCACGTGACCTAACTACCTTGGAAGCCGGGTTTTCTTCTACATTAGCATTCGAGCTTTCGTTCAATACCATGTGAACTTTACCAAGGAGAGAGAATGGCCTTGCTTTCACCCGGAGGTCTTCAAACCAAACGATCGGGAGAAATAGCTGCGCGCAAATGCTCTTTCTACTACATTGGAAGGTCGATGATTGGAAATAGCTGGTCTAGCGTTATTTTGGGGAAATTAGAGCAGTCTTACCTTCCGTTTCTGAAATCTGCGTTTCTACGCACTACGAACCAAGTTCCTTGCTCGTTGCAAAGTAAATTATGCTTAGAAGGCGCCTCTGGATTGTGGTTGCGACCTAAAGTCAGATGACCTTCACAAAACAGATCAGTCTGTAAGAACAAAGAGGGTACATGTTATACTTCAATACAGTTCAACGTATTTCATTCATCCACGTAACGGTAAAACAAACAAGGACCTTATTTGTGGGAATAGATTGTCATATAATTTAACCGTCATGGTGGCTTCGAGTCGAAAATTACCCTGTTGTGGCCAGCCTCTGTTACAAACTGTCCCCAATTCTAGGCAGGGGGAGATTTATTTTTCCTATTTGGATCTTTATTCCTCTTGTGGTAATAGGGAAGTTTTGTCTTGACGGGGTATTTCATCATCAGGAATTTGGTGGACAAGATATCTCGTCATTAGCAAAATTCACCAGATCTTGAACAAGATATCTCTTCAAAATAACTTGGAAGGTTACTGATAACGGGATGTTGCATTTCAAGTTCAGTTCCCGAATTAGATTCCGAACGATTTTATTGTGTATGGTTCGGTTTATTCCATTGAATGAACAACCAAAGGAACCTTGAGCATTAACTTCGCGTTCGTTTTATACGATAGGTTTCTTTTAGTTTGCGGTACTGGATTTCGTGCAAAAAAAGAGTGCAGGGAAAAACGAAGAGATAGACGATGCACACACTCATAATTCTGTGAGTTACATGGGAGAGAATTCAAATTCGGCTTCAAAAGGTTGAGGTTACATCAAGTCCGAATCATAAATATATGTTAGCTGGTTCAATGAACTACGAGGCAGGCAAAAAAAAAAGTAACTTTAATAGAAATTCATCAAAAATTAAATAAGCATAATACACTGACTATAGCGTGTTTTAGAAAGATTTAAAAAAAAAAAAGGCTTAACACTTTATTCCAATATTTCAATCTTCGTTTAAATCTGCATTCTAAAGATATTTTAATTAGACAGCTGAAAGAAAACGACGACTTAACTGATTCATTGCTAGAGCCACCCACGCGACTTATTGTCATTCGTAGAGTGGTGCCACCACAGTTTCAAGACAACTACAGGATCAAAATGCAGTGCTTAGAAATTTCAAATGAACAAGGACTGTGATACATTATTAATGAAATTCTGCACAGAGACGTATTGCTTGAACGTGCTCGATTTAAGGAGTTTTAATTAAATTGTTTGTCAATAGACGGCAAAATTATACTCACATTTCATACCTGTTTAAATCCATTTATAATAAATAGTAGCAAAATTACCCGGATTTGCTCGGGTTTAATTAATTATATGTTGATTGAAAAGTCATCATGAATTGTCTTTCGTTAAAGAATGCATCATCTAAGTGTGCAGAAAAAAATTTTAATATCCATTTTAACTTCTCCATCGATTCTACAGTTTATTTAGGATGCAAATATGCATAGATGTTGTATCCATCCATAAAATCCATTTCATGTTCGTTGCACTTTCTTAATGTTGGAATTCATATTTCAAATAACTGTATGCTAAATAGTGCACACCTTAGATACGATATTGCAATTTACTTTTGAACGTCATTTCAGTTGCATTTCATTCATTTTTCTTCAAAGGAGATTCAGTATTATTTGATGTCTATATGGGTCAAATATTTTTTTCTCTGATTTTTATCTTCCAGATTTCTTATAGACATCTGTAAGTAGCCTGCTGAAGAATTTTGGACTCTTCCAAGCAATACAATGCAGCTTCGTAGCTCAAATCAAGCAGATTTAAACCGAGCAGCAAAATAACGAATGATTCCCATAACGGTCGATTTTATCTAGTTTATATCTGGTGTTACCAATCGTTAATAGATAAATAACGTCAATTTTTGTGCCACGTACCTTAGTGAAATGTATTACTTATAAATTTGTGATACATTTAATTTATAACATACTTTGGGAGTGTAATTTTCTCCTTGCTGCATATCTGAAAAATGGACCGTTCCTGCTCCATTCCACTGGTTTGGGGACCTGAAATTGGAAAAAGTTTCGTTAACTTGTGTTATTAATAGTTTATTTTATTGGCCGACGTACCTCACTAAAACTGTGGATCATATTCATTACGATTGATGTAATAATGAAAACTATTTGCAAGTGTCTAATTAAAAGCAAGTCAAAAGAAGACATCATTTTTCATCTACCACGTAGAAATATATGAAAAGTGTTCGCTTGGAATTCAAACAGCTGGTCAGTTGATCTTTCATCTTAATAAAAACAGTTTTTCATTAGAAAATTAGAAACGCTTATTCTTTTCTTCTTTAGGATTTAAGACATTTACTAGGAATCCATTAACGTTACCCCAAGCGGTAAAACTTTCGGGGCCCTCAATCTCAAGTTAGAAAAAAAATTTCAAGGAAACTCTCATTAAATTATTGACAAAAAAGAAAAGTAATCAAAATTTTCATACAAGCCCATTAAATAAATTTATTAAAATTTTTTTTATATGAATTTCCGTCTTGCTTTATTTCTTGCAAATTTGTCAATTATTTTGGAAGTGTCTATTCGGTTTACGATTTCTTGCTCTATATACAGAATGGCCGTATTAATTCATCTTTCTTCTCCCATAGAACTCTTTAAATAATTTTTTACACTCTTTTAAAACAGGAAACAACGTTTCTCCTGTTGCATTAGATAAGGGAAATGTTAAAAAAAAATTTCAATAATGTTTCAGCATTCGGAAATGTGCAAGACATTTCTTTGGAGGCTTGATAGATGACTGGTGAGGTTTTTATGGTGTCCTCGTTTTCCTTAAGAAATATTAAAAAATGGTCAAATTCGTCTTCAAAAGTACAAAGCACCAATGTCATTTTTATAAATATCCTTCATTGTCCGAGATCTGATGACGAATTTTGGGAAGGTACTTTAGGCACTATGAAATTGTAAAATAGTAGAAATTCAATGTTAGTTGAATAGGGAATCGAGGGTTGGGAACGCCGTTTGAGGTTATTTCGCTACTGCGCAGCATAGGATATTTGCAAAAAATCCATCCCACCGAGTATCCTTTAGGCACTTAGAAATTTTTTTAATCTCTTACTTTAGTATTTATAGAATCCAGAAATATGAATCCCAGACTGTTTAGACGGTTTTAAAGTACAACCCGACTGCCCTGAATTTGTATAATAATCTACGCAAAAAATATTCTTTAGGCACTCTGAAATTTTTATAGCATGTTTATTAATTACTATTGAAAATATGTACTAAAAGCCAGACGAATACGGCGGTTTTAAGTTATAACCCGACGCAAATAAAGATTTTACATAAGTATCGGCAGCTACAGGGGAACTGGCTACCCTAGAAGGCAATGCCTTGGCTCGCCGGTCTGTGATTGATTGCGGAGAAACCATGTGACTCGAGTTTGATGGGCATACTTACCAAGCATTTTGGAGGAGTTTATTTTTTTTTTCACACAATTGTGACCACGCTGAAAATTATTTTGAGCTCATTGCAATACTGTTTTTAGAGGTTTTTTAAATACGGTTTTGTTATTAACATTTTAAGTATTCACATATGCACATGTGTATTTAAATATGTATGTATACATAGAAATAATAATTAATTATTATAGTGATCATAATTGTTTTTAGTAACTACGTATTTTATAGGTTAGATAAAATTATATTTTTATAGGTTATATATCATTAATGTACAATGGAATCAAAAACTTTGAGTTGTGCAATTTGTAAAAAAAACCAATAATCTACTATGATAAAAGGTGCCTGTATGTGTGTGGACTGTTCTGACGAATCTATGGCACTTACAATTATACGACTTGGCACACAGACAGTCCAATTTTTTGAAATTTTTCTATACATCGCGATCGAATTTTAAAATTTAATCTAGAACATTTTAAAATGAATTTATTAGTTTTTTTCACCATCCTTTCTTCTGTTCCGGAGAAAGAAGAAGGACCACGATTTTGATAATTTCGCCATACCCACTAACGTCAGCATTTAGAACCATTTATTTCACCTTCCATTTTTATTTTACTCCGAAATGTGACGTCTTTTGTACCTCGGAAAAAAGACGGAAGTGCCTAGTGCCCTATTCAACTAACATTAAATTTCTACTATTTTACAATTTCATAGTGCCTAAAGTACCTTCCAAAAATTCGTCATCAGCTCTTCTACTATCAACTTTTTTATCGAAAAGGCTCCACAACAACTTCATACGTCTGAGTTCTTTGAGATAATTCTGCCTTGGTGTTATCACATATGACATAAAAGGAATTAATTGACCATGAAAGTTTCTCTTATTGTAAATTCATGTCCGACTCCTTTGCTTTAATTAAAAAACATTTTTTCTCATTTGTTATCTACGAGTTTGTCCATCTTTCGCATTAAATGACAGCCCTGATAAATCAGTTGCCTCTTTTTCAACTTCTCTGAAATTATTGATAACATTTTCTAATGACTTCAGGATAGTTCCTTTTAATAGTTCGCATTCCACTGATTGTAGTGATTTACTAGTATAATTTATTCTTTGTATTATATTATTCTAAATAACTGTCATTAGGGCAGTTACATATTTGTCCATTTTCCTCAGAAGTGAAGTTGCCTGTAATATGGTAACTTTTTTTCTTCGGAATTGCAAATTCCAGTTAAAGCCTCATTTATATGGGTGAAACCAAGTTTTATATTTAATACAGCATCTGCTTTTGCTGACCATCTTATATAAGAAACTTTTTTCACTGCACATAAAGACGTTCATTGTAACGACACACACACGCTGTCACAACTTTTCTTGAACCTTAATGAAAAGACATTTTAAGACCTCGAGGCCTCTTCGGTATTTCGGGGCCCTACGCGTTTGCTTAGTCCGCTTACCGCTTAAGCCGCCACTGTCTCTGTTACTTTAATGAGATAAGTTCTGAGTACGTGCCAACCATCACCTCCAGTTGACTATGTGGTTGAAAACTGCATAGTGTTGCCACCGCTATAAAAATTAACTTATAGAATTATATATTGAAGTGTAATCCAACTGCATCATAAAGTTATGTTTGATAAGCAAAGGGGCACTGTATTTTGAAGGTTCTGATAAATTGGTGACTCGGACATGAACTTGTGCACTTTCAAAGAAAAGCTAGGTGGCTCAATTATACATTGGAATGTAACCTAACAGCACCATATAGTTATTTTTGATAGGCAAAGTTGCACTGTCTTTTGCAAGTTCTGCTAAATTGGTGACTCGGACGTGAACACGTGCACTTTCAAAGATAAGCTAGATGGCGCTTCTGCCAAATTCCAGATGGCTTTTGCATATGGCTGGTGTACACTGACTAGCTAACATCCACAATTCTATGGATGGTCCACGATGGCCAGCTGAAATTGCCAAAGTGATGCTAATCATTTCCAGCAACTGTCTTAAGTCCTACAGTATCCAGGCACTGCTCCTATTCTTATCAATGGTGCACTGTTGATGCCCAGCCTCGTTTCTACAAATCCACAAACGTCAAACATCCATTGCATACTCCTCTAATGTTAATTCAACTCCTACGATTGGCAAACAGTCAACTAGTATAGCATCTATCAAATTCAGATATTGTTAAATTCTATAGGGGAGTATTGGTAGTGTAAACTTTGCTATCACTACAAAAAAATAACTTATGGTACAATCGTTTATATAGCCGTATAACAATGGCATCTTTACACCATACGCTTACAAATATCCATGGACTGACCAGGAACCTTCCGATCTAGAGGCTAACACCTTAACCACCAGACCGGTTGGTCGGCTCGTGAGTGTGTAATAATATAGTTTTACCGGAAAAAATCCAAATTGCAACCAGTAGTCCTATTTTGCGTATCTCCCGGCATATTGTAGGTGAGAGGAAACTTTTTATCGCCATCAAATCCATCTTCGATGAAAATGCCGTATCGAAACTCCGACCAAAGATTGACAAATATTTTATCTGAAATAGAAGTGAAATTATGCCATTATTTGATTGTTTTGCATGAACCGACCCAGGAAAAAAAATCAGCAAAAAAACTTCAAAAAAACCTGCAGGTTTCCTGCATGAATTTCGGACAAAAAACCTGCAGGTTTCCTGCATGAATTTCGGACAAAATTCCTGCAGGAAACCTGCAGTTTTTTGACTGTTTGTCATGATGATGAATGACTGGTGGCTCCATCTGGTGGTGAAATAATTAAACACATTATTTTGGATTCATAAAAAAAAAATTTCGTGGGAATGACGTCGACATAGAGCAACACAACGGGCTATTGACAATGGTACACGATCTATTTAACAAGGGAACGAACCGAGAATTTTGAAAATTGTACAAGAATATTTTGAATTTTAACAATTTAAAATGACCACTCTTTTTTTTCAAGAAATTTTAATTTAAAATTTTAGAAAAACTTTTGGAAAAGTTTTGTGTTGTGATTTTGCTTATTAGTTAGATGGGTAATCAGTACAAAAAAATTCTAAATTAATTAATAAAATTTTTTTTCAATGTGTCCCAGACCCACTTAAATTTTGTTTGGAGGGATTTAATACTTTTACAAAATAAGAAACCAGGTGATATATTGCATAATATAAAAACTTATCACATATTATTGGTATGTGATAGGAATTTCCTGTCTTCACAATTGAATTTTAGCATTGAAAATATTCTGAAAATGTTAACATCTCATACAACAAATTCATTATAGATTAGTTAGACCAAATTAAGATATTTGGTATGTTGGAGAAATACATTAGATGCGTTGAAATAAAGATTTTAATCGAATGTTGGCTAGCAGTATCAAATACAAGGTTAATTTTATGATTGGACTGAAAAATGAAATAATCGACAATAAATGCAATTTTTTTATTATGGAAAATTTTCACTTTTTTTAAAGACTAGGGGGCTCCGCCCCCTGCTCGCTTACGCTCGCCAACCCCCGGGGATTGCTGCGCAATCCCATTTGGTTTGCTTCGCAAACCAACACTCCTTTCACAGATGTCATTTCGTTTGCTTCGCAAACCAACATTCCTTTCACAGAGTGAAACTATCTGAATAATTCGTATTATGCTGATTTCACTTTCCGGTACATGACGTCACAGCGAGGGCTTCGCGCCCTGCTCGCTTACGCTCGCCGACCCCGGGGATTGCTACGCAATCCCGTTTGGTTTGCTTTCTCAAACCAATACTTCTTTCGCAATTGATTTCACTTTTTTTTGCTTTAACACTTAATGCACCCTAAACTAATAGCCGCATCAGTAAAAAATCTTCTGTATCTTGTTCCCTGTACAATTTTAAGTAAACAGTGTTAATATCAAAACTTTACGATTGTACTGTGTCGGTTAACTGTCTTGAGAACAGAGGGAAAAAAGCGAGCCTTTTTCCTCGCCAAATAAAAAGAAATCGTTTTTATGGCAATTGTTGCTACGATAAATTTGATATCTGGCAAACCCGATAGTAGAAAATGCAACCCACTGCTGTTTGCGGAACCAGCTATGCGAACTGAAAAATACGAAATTTGTGTCACCAACTTTTGATTGCATTGAATTTATTTATGAACCGATTTCAAAAATAATAGTACCGTAAGAAAGAGTATATTCTGAGGTATACTGCGATATTTTAAAAATTAAAAACTAATAGTAATTAGATATAAATACGGCAGTTTTAAAAAAAAGTAACAAAAATGTCCCGATTTTTCCCGAATTTCAAAAAAATATTATCAAGAACCACATTTAAATTTCAAAAAAAAACTCGACGAGCTGCAAAAATTTACGTTGAGAGGTACTCTTAAAAAAAAACTCACGACTAAAGACTGAAATTTTGAATGTGTTTTGCTCACTCGCGGAAGAAATTTCACTTCTTCAACTTTAACACTTAATAAAACCTAAACTAATAGCCGCATCGGAAAAAAATCTTAATAATTATCCAGGGAATACGATGAAGAACAAAGCATGTTAATTTCATATTTTTCCGATCAGTACTTTCTTGGGAAACTGTCTAAGAATGGAGCTAAACAACAAAAATTTCAATTCTGCGGCGGCGGCGGCGGCGGTAACTTTTTTTTAATATAGAGAGAAAATATTTAATATAAAAAATATATTTTTTTTAATTTTAATAAAACATAATAGTTGATAAGTGTTTTCATAAAAACTACATTTTTTATGAAACAAAACTTTAACTTCAAACTTTATTTTTCCTTCAAAAAAACTGCAGTTTTTATGAAGGAAAAATGCTTTTATAAAATTCCTTCATAAAAACTGCAGTTTTTATGAAGGACTTTTATGAAGGCATTTTTACTGCATTTTTCCTTTATAAAAACTGCAGATTTTATGAAGGTAAAAATTAATTTGGAAAAATTATAAATTTAATTTCCGAAAAACTGCAGTACTAATGAAGGAAACCATTATTCCTTCAAAACCTCTGCATTTTCACCGCGTAAAATCTGCACCTATCTAACTGCCTTCAAAAAACCTGCATTCACCTGCAAAAAACCTTCAAAATAGATATTTTTTTGAAGGAAAGATGCTGATTTTTTTTGCTGGGGATGTACGGTGACATATCATTGAACATGGGATACTTACGTGCATTTGTAATTATTTATCCCCTTGGTGTGGTTTATCTTCGTGTCATAAACTACTTCATAGAGGCCAGCCTCTGGTGGAAAAAACTGTTCCAAATAGTCACTAGTTCTGGTCAAAGTGCAGTTTGGTTTCCTACTTTGTTTTTATATCCCCTTTGGAGTAATTTTGCAGTTTTTTCTCGATGAAATATCTTGTCATGAGCAAAATTTACCAGACCTTTGAAGAGATATCTCGTTGAAGAACTCGGAGGGTTAAATATGTGTGATAACTGTAGGCTTAGAAAACTCAGTTTGTAGATACACATTGAAATCCCTGCTTATGTCACAAGCTCTGGTGTTGCTTTGTCTGACACCTGACCGAGGTTCAAAACTATGTGGTGCTGTCCTGGTATCATTCCCTTGGGGATCGATCCCGGAGCGTCGTCAATAACCCGTTATGTTGCTCCAGGGCGACTTAAATTAAAAAGATACCAAAAATACCTGCTTATGTCTTGAACTAAATCAAAACTTAAGCATTTTTTTATTGGGTATATTTGATACATTTCTCTTCCATCTCGTATGATAGTCCGCCAAATTATAATTGTATATTTAACCAATCAAAAGGGTTGTACCCGTTTTCATTTTGTAACATTCAACATTCTGCCCTTATTAATGTTTCAAAATTATCAAGAAAACAGTTGATTCAATTATATCCAATACTTAAATACTTTTTGTTCAAAAATCAAGAAAATAACTTATGTCGCACTTAATAACACAACGATAAATCTTGAAAGGAAAGAGTCTAGGACAACGCATCGCAATTTTTAATCACTGTCAATAAACACCTAAGCTGCCATCCCACTCTCCAAAGTTTCACACTACGTCAACGTGAAGACATTTGAGGCCACTACAGATTTACTGCACACCAGCCCCACATTCAAGACAGTCTTTCGTCGGATCGAGTTTTACAACGGTTGCAGATTGCCAAACCAGAATACCGCGGCCCCCTAGTATTGTCGGAATTTTGCTAGTTGTGTTTCTGACGTTAATATCTTAGTGCTTTTCCTACTGTCTTTGAGATTAACGGGCTTTCTTTTAAAGTTAAATTAATCTATTTAGTAAGTCATTTTTTTAAGACATACAAAACAAATAAAGAGTTTAGACCGGTCAATCGGAATGTGCTTGCGAACAAATTAGTTTTCCTGTAATTTAGGATTAAGTGTTTCCTAAAGAACATTGATTTTAGAACATTTTATCTAACTGCCTCAAATAAAAAATGGCAAGTAAAGGACTTCCTAAACACTAACTTAAATTAAATAAACACTAAGTTAAATTAATCTATTTAGTAAGTCATTTTTTAAGTCATACAAAACAAATAAAGAGTTTAGACTGGTCAATCGGAATGTGCTTGCGAACAAATTAGTTTTCCTGTAATTTAGAATTAAGTGTTCCCTAAAGAATATTGATTTTAGAACATTTTATCTAACTGCCTCAAATAAAAAATGACAAGTAAAGGACTTCCTAAACACTAACTTCAACGTGGTGACTGAGCTTCAACACTACGCCTATTCAGGACATTTGAGGTCGCGAAAGATTTAACGTGCTTCCCTCAGCGTGCTTGATGGTTCATTGTTTGGTGATTACAAGTTGACGA
This sequence comes from Metellina segmentata, assembly GCA_947359465.1. Classification (NCBI taxonomy): domain Eukaryota; kingdom Metazoa; phylum Arthropoda; class Arachnida; order Araneae; family Tetragnathidae; genus Metellina; species Metellina segmentata. The sequence continues at coordinate 96,771,947 of OX375880.1, read as the reverse complement.
GGCAAATAACTGATGACAATCGCTATGCATCATTTTGCGAATGACAACGCATTCCTATGAAGAGCTTAATAACCATTCTACTAACGGACTTTTAAAGATTATCTACCTTCTCACCAGTCACGTCGGCTTGGTGTGGACGTTCGGAGAGTGGGGTGACAGCACTGGTGTGATAGGCCGATACCCCGGTCAATCACAGGTACACCACAGGCGTATATCACATATACATAAGGCCAATACACCGTGTTGTTCCTAGAGTGAGACGTTAATTGAAATACCTAAATGCCTACCTTCTCACCAGAGTCACACAACCGCGGAGTAATGGATTACTACACTGAGGGTTGCGAGATAGATGCTATATTCAACTAAAAAAAGGGGGGGGGGAGGTGCATGTTAAATCTGTGGATGCCACAAATGTACTCGCGTTGGCATGGTGTGGAAGCTTGAGGTGTTGACCTCCTCATCTGACTTTGGTTCAAAATTACAGGTTTCCTAGGATCTTTCCTTTGGGATTGATCCCGGACCGTCGCCATTAGTAGCTGTGGTGCTCCAGTACGACGTTAATTGAATTACCAACAACCAGCGACACCGTATCAATCATAGAAGAAAACAAATTTTGCTTTGTTTTTCCTTAGTCAAGGGGGTGGGCACGGTAGCCTGGTTGAAAGAGCAACAGACTAGCAACAGGTGATTTGAAGTTTGAATAAAACCAAAGACCGTCGTGTACCAAGGGAGCTGGTGCATGTTAAATCTACCGTGGCCTCAAATGTCCTCTTGTTGTCGCAGTGAGGAAGTTTGGAAAGTAGAGTAGGGCGCCAGCTCAGAAGTTGCCTCGTCATCGGACCTGGTTCAAAATTAAGTGGTGTTGTCCTCGCATCTTTCCCTCCGGTGGGTTGATCCCGGACCATCACCAACAGTCCATCGTGTTGCTTCTAGTATGACGCTGATTAACTACCTACCTACCTAAGTCAAGGTCTACACATTTAAGAACCACATGCAATGGATACATAAGCACGGAATTCCTTGAACCGACGTGCCAAGCCAAATCCTGTAATACGTACTTCTATCTTCTTGAGTTCCGGACATCAGAAAAGACGACGGCACGTAGATCATCAAGCCTCTACGCCCGCATCCGCCTTGATGCAGCGTGTACGGATGACCACCTCGTGTCTCATGTGTCACTGAAACATCGGCGTCCTCTCTGTTGAAGGCAGACCCAGCTTCTTCGTAAGAAGAAACGTTTTGTCCCTTAGGATGCCAAGAATCGATGTCTCCCCAAGTCGGAGGAACGAGGAACACGACTGATCGGAAGTAAGCTCGACCTTTCGTGCCTTCATTTAGCAGCGAAGACGATTGCTGGAGCAAATCCTGCAAAGATGTAAAGGATTATCAAACGTACTTTGCAGCATACTTGCTCAACGTTTTTGGCTCATCGCCCGCTCTTGAAGGAAAATTTAGCTTAGGTGTGACGTGGTTGAAAATTAAGAGGTGTTATAGGACCTTTCCCTTCGTGGCTTGATCCCGGTATGTTGTGTTGCTGAAGAGCGACGTAAATCCAAGTACCTACCCCTACCATTCAAGTAATTACTCATAGGCTGTAAAGGCTTAGTTGAAAAGTCAATGCTATTCTAAATAAACATACACTATATGGACAAAAGTACTTGGAAACTGCAGAAATTAGTAGGAAGATCCATCTTAGTGTGGGGTTGTTTACCTGGTTGGACTCGACCCATTGCTTCGCAAACTGAATGGGAATTCGTAGCCTATTGGATAACAGCTATCACGCCGTTGCCCTTAGTTGCATTTTTTTGCTTGTTTTGTTGCATTGTCGTGTTTTTTTGTTGTAAGGTTTGCTTCTCAAACCAAATGGGAATTCGTAGCCTATTGGATAACATTGATCACGGCGTTGCCCATGGTGTTGGTTTGCATCACAAACCTATAATTGCGAAGGTATCCAATTGGCATGATGTCACAATCTCTTGCGAAAATATAAATATTTAATTGAAAAATTATTTATTAAAAGAAAATCAAACGTATAAGGTGCCTATCTGGTGTAACATTTTTCGCAGATTTCAAACCCGTTAAAAATTTTATTCTGTCTTTAAACTATCGCTGAGACAGAAAAAAGCACTGAAAAACGCCAGTCATAACTTTAATTATTTCTTTTGCTTCGTTTCTCAGGAAATCAAAATGAATTAATCTCGAATCATAAGACTATCATTCTTCGCGGCGGCGTTCGTATTGGAAAAAAATTTCAATTTCAATTTAAAAATGATTTATTAAAAGAAAATCATATTTTTAGGTATCGATCTGATGTGAAACTTTCCGATGATTTCAAATCCGTTGAAATTTTTACTCTATTTTTAACAATCTAGGAAACAGAAAAAATGAGTACATAACTCCAGCTAAAACTTTTTATTAGTTTTGTTCTTCGGGTGAAAGCGTTCGAACGGAAACACGGGAAAAATAATTTTAAAATCTGCCATCTATTTATGGTGTTACCATTCTGAGGAAAACAATTATAATTAAATTCCATTAAATTTATTAAAAAATTTTCTAGATTGAATTTTTAAATTCGGCGCAACCCAAAATTTGCTAAAATTTTGTACTACCTGTGTGCCAAATCCCATTACTGTAAAAAGTGCCATAGATTCGTCAGGTTTTTGATAACAGAAAACAGAGAAACACTTCCTTTTATAATAGTGAAAATTAAAACTAGCATTCATTTTTGTGACGTACTTTGTCCTCGATGGTAGACGAAATGGTCACTGTAACGTTAATTGAAAACGTTACATTCATAATCATCTCCGCACCTACACCGAACCTAAAAATTACCCACACAACACCAATTTTCATGGACTCACCCCCTAAGCTGACCAAAACGAACGCTTTCTGAAACTCACTTGTTTTCCCAACGGAAAAGTACAACGCTACAAGCTGGAATTCCCTTGCATTCCTTCTACCCATAACAGTAGAAGAGACAGCCGATTCCGAGAAAAAGTGGGCGAAAGTTGCCAACTTTCATTCATCGGTTCAAATATCAAAATGGTAATTAATTTAATCAATTTTGATCGTACGACTTCTAAACATCAGTCAAAATGTGCCTTAAGACCTTGTGGTCGTTTTGATAGTTGTTCCAGGTCGATATGATACGACCATCTCACGGGTGTAAGAATCATAGCAATTGCGCATGCGTCAATTTATTCCGGTCCGGACTTCTGTTGCAACCCTTTCTTTACGAGTGGTTTGTTTGGCGACGACGAGGATATTTTCACCCCGCGCCAAACCAAGCATCTGTCCGCGTTGACATTCTCGAATGGATGAACAGTATAAATAGAAGCGTCTCAATCCTATGATAGTACTTTACGCAAGTCCAATTTGATTGGCTAGTTTCACGGGCTTGGCTTCACTTGGATATCTCGCCAATCTGATTGTTGCAGTAACCATTTGATTTTGAATATGCGCGTTGTTTCGTAGAAATACAATACTTACACTATCGCCTCAGCGTACAGCGTAAGTGTCCGTCAAGTTGACTCTGATTTGCTCCTCATATATATGTTGTATGGTTGTTGTTAGTAGTATTTCTTGCAAACTTATATTAAAGGGTACTTATACTTTAAAGAGCTTCTTTTCGTAAAGCAACGATGGCCTAACGGCTAAAGTCACCCACATTCAGATTAGCGTCGGCAGCGGAGGATGACTACCCCAGTTCGTACCCAGCTGGCGGAAAACTTTTTAGATCCTCCAAATTATTTAAAAAAAATTCAAATTTAATTCCTTTTCATTCTAATTTACTTTTCCCAATTTTTAATACCCTTTTTATATTTTTCCAAGCTTCCGTTGATTTTACATAAATAATCTAAGAACCACTCCTGAACTCACAACCAACTGATATTTTTCCGCCCCTCTGCCGTCCCCTTTGCTTTAGGATGATTGTGTCGTATCCACCGCTGGCTTAGGACCATTCTGATGTAACAAAAAGCATACATAAAACACTAACTTATATAATTATTAACTTATATAATAAAAGGATATAATTTTCGGCTCCCACCTCTACCCACCCATAGCCATGGGTCTGAAAAGAAAAGAAGAAAGCACAAAGGAAGTGATAAATCGCCAACAGAAGAATTCTCATGACTACTGCACATTGTGACTAATGTCAGCAATAAAAGAAAATTTAACATAAACTGCCTTGCAGTATCGTGTGAACAAACATTTTCAACACGAACAAAGCTGAGGGAACATGTGACGAGTGCTCATAATGTAGTATTGGATGTAGAGCAAATGGATATAGAGCACAATTACAAGTTATAAAATAATTTATTTTTCAGAAACTCATAATGTGTGTGTTTGACATTTAAATAAACTTTTAAATTATGAACTCACACAAATTAACTTTTTTCGTAGAAAGATAGTATAGAATAGATAGTATTTAATACTTATTTACTGATCGTAAATAAGCCTTACTTATACTAAACTATAAAAATAGGATTCTAAACTGGCCGTACTTATTACTTTAACATCTGACAGCAAACTCAAAAAATCCTCGTATTGTAAGCGATAAATTGCCAAATTTGGCATACCTTTCCCCAGAACCAAACATGGAGTTAAAAATTTCCAACTCCATACGCATGCGCAATTGCTATGATTCTTACACCCGTGAGATGGTCGTGATATGATGAACGATTAATTTTATAATCTACTTTATTCAATAACATTCATTCAAACCCAGAGGGGACGCAAAGTGGGGTTGCCACTTGGCGGTTTTTGACTGGATTTCGGATTGAGATAAATCATTAAAAATGGAGTTTTGGCAACATAATTGGCAACAAAATCGCAGTTTCCATTCAACACATAAAAAAAGGCGTTGGCGTGCTTTTCCTCACTCTCACTTTTTACCAACGTCAAAAGACGTAGAAATTTTTGCTGCCTGGAGTTTCGGGGTAGTTGTGGGAGTTGCGCAAGAAAAGAAGTGATTGACCAAGGGAACCGGACCAACTCCCGTGGAGCATCCCTGCCAACCATCTGGCGGATCCAATTTTTTTCGGGATTTTTTTTTTCCATTTTCACAACATTCCTTTTTTTCAGATTTTTATGTCGATCCCACAGTTACCTCCAACCCGTTCTACACCATCGATGAGTTAGAGCCTTTGGGAATACCGTCCCGGAGCGGCTCCTTTTTTTTCCGTGTAGCGTTCGTGAAGGTCCTACTCCGACAAGAATCTCTACACAAGAGATCATCATATTCATACAACGTACCTGCCCTTTCAAACAAAAAGAAAATGATGGACGTACGGATCCTCTGATGCTTTATTTCATGATTATGATGATTGGAGTAACGGGTATTCCTTTTTCGCTTTATTGAAATAAAGATCAAAAGAAAAAGACACTCATCATCAGTCATCATACTTAAATTTAGTTTTGTCTCTCAAATTTGCTCCATGCAATGTTTTTCAAGAAAATCAGCAATTCATCTTAGGAATGCCAAACCCTGTGACCTACTCTTCATCTTACAATTTCGTTAACTAAAATTGGGAAGTGGCCGTCGTTTCCACTGTCCCCATTGTATTTCCAGTTAGTTTCGTGGGAGCAGCGTTCATCTGGTTTCAGGTTCGAATCCGGTATCCTCATCATCACAAAAAAACTATTAATAAGAACTATGCTAATCACTAGGAGAACCAATAAATGTCATCTCAGAACCACAGATCGTATTTTTAATTATTTATCACTTTTGATTTTTACTGAAGAAATCACCTTATTTCAAATGGGAAACCTAGGGTTATCGCTACTGAAGTCCTCTTGCTAATACTTTAGTAAGTAAGGAACCACTTCACTTTATTCAAATTACTATAATCCCAATATTTAACCACTATATATATGAATACTACATATTATTTATATCTCAAAAATAATACCCAAAGTTTAATATTACAGTCACTTTTTCCGAAATGGTCATTGACGATCTACGTTTTTCATCTTTATTAGGCATTATTTTGAATATTTTTTTTTTACTTCGAACCATATTCAATGGCTTTATCACGGACGACTATTATTCCAATCAGCGAGTTATCTTCGGGATTGATCCCGGATCGTCGCAAATAAGCCCGTTATGCTGTTATAGCGCGAAGCAAGTGCAACTACCAAGTTTCTCGTATTTGCAAACTCGCTTTTAGAAATCCTAAAATTACTCAAACAGGTACAGAAATATTTCGAAAATTTTAGGCACAGAAATATCTACGCTTTATTCTTAGTTAGGAGAGTTTTACAGAAGAAGGGGTGCCGAAGAAAATCGTCTTTGATGCAGATAGGTACTTTAATAACCGTGGCACTAGAGCAACTCAACGGGCAATTATCAACGATCCGTTATCAAGCTCCCAAGGGAAATATTCAAGGACAGCAGCACGTCAATTTGAACCACAGTCAGATGAACGATCTTCAATCTACAACCTGCCTTGAACCCTCCTTTTATCTTCGCATCGAAAGTTACCCTGTAGTGGCCAGTCTTTGGTGGAGATACCTATTCCAAACTGACATCAATTCCGGGCAAGGAGCTATTTGTTTTTTTTCTTACTTGGATATTCATTCCCCTTGAAGTAATAAGGCATTTTTGTCTCGACGAAATATCTCGTTTTTAACAAAACTGACCAGATTTTTGATAAGATTGACCTCAAAACTGACCAGACTCAATTTTATATTTCATATACCGACAAACCTTATGGATAAACCTTCCACGTACAGTCTTCCCCTAACAAGAAACATGCTATTCTATATAATGAGTAATGCTCAATTTTGAGTTCTACATCCATACTAACGTTTTGGACAAAACTTTCATATGTAATATACTCTGTAACAAAAAAATCGACAGACCAAGAAGCAGTTGTTCAGGAGTTGGGCCGAGCTCGATCAACTTCGAACGGCGTGACTGGGAACGTATAGTCTTTACTGACGAGTCCCGTTTCCAACTGTGTCCTGACGACAACAGCAGATGTCTCTGGAGACGTCCAGGGCAGAGTGGGGATCCTACCCTTACTATCGCACGTCACACATGCCCACAACAGGGCGTTATGGTCTGGGGTTCCATCTCCTTCGAAAGTCGAACCCCTTTGGTAGTCATTTCTGCCACACTTACAGCACAGCAGTACGTAGGTACAATTCTACGACCGGTTTACCGTTCCTTTAGTGACACCCCGGACTTAATTTTCAACAAGATAATGCCCTACCGCACACAACCCGTGTTGCTGTGAACTGTCTTCAAGCTTTACCAACGTTTCCTTGGCCAGCTAGGTCTCCAGATCTCTCTCTCATAGAGCATATATGGGACGTTATGGGAATTTGATTGCAGCCATCCCGCGGAATGTTGACCATTTAATCCGACAGGTGGAGAGAATGTGGAAAGAAATTCGGATGATACCAGCCGGGAAAATTTTCAGCCTACGTCACGCCGTGTGACAGCTTGCATCCAGGCCAAAGGTGGACCAACGCCTTATTGACTTCCTCCCTTTGTAACGGTCAAACTCTGCAATAAATCATTCAATTTTGAAATTTCAATCGTTTGCTTTTCTATGTATATTCTTCACATCCACCAATTTCGCAATCGGACAACTCGTTCTTGGTGCGTCAATTTTGTTTGTTATGGAATGTATAAAGAACCTAAGAAGGAACTATATTTTCTCAAGAATAAATACAATAATACTCAATTTGAAGTTGTCTACAGAAAGACAAACGTAATGGATAATACTTTTATTCTCAGCCTCTTCTATCAATCTCAAAAATAAATAATAATGAATATTAAGTTCTACATCCTGACAAATGTTAGGCATAAATCGCCCCGATATAAAGCCTACATCTAAGAAGATACTTTTATAAATAAGGGGCAATACTCAATTTTGAGTTACACATCCGGACAAATGTTCTGGATGAAACTTTATTCCCCCCCCCTGCCTCTAAGAAAATAAATTACACTCACAAATTTTTCAACACAATCATTTTAGATGAAACTTCCATATACAGCCTACCTCTAAAGGCTATTCTCAAAAATAAGTTGCACTGAATTTTATGTTCCTCACAAATGATAGACGTTATGGATAAAACGTCCACTTTACAGATAAAACTTCCAAGAAGGTAATCCTAAAAATAAACAATACACAATTTTGTGTTACACATCTATACAAATGCTAGGGATCAAATTTTCTTGTACTCTCTACCTCTAAAAAGGCATTTTATTCCGAAAAATAAATAATACTCAGTGTTCAGTTCAACAACAGACAAACGGTTTGGATAAAGCCTCCATATACAGCCTACCTGTAAGAAAGCTATTCTCGTTAAACCTGTCGATATTCTCAAAAATAGGCAATACTAAATTTTAAGCTTAAAACAAAAAGAGAAATGTTAATGATTACTAATAACTATTCTTGCTTTTAAACCTGCACACAGCTCTCAAAATAGTGATTTTCAAATTTATGTTCAAAATGCCATCCAACGTTATAATGATTCCGTAACCAGCCTACCTTTAGGGAGGTAATCAACCTGGGTCTGTCCTTGGCCGGAGTCTTGGCAGGTAAAGCAATGAGAATATCCTCGTATCCATTATCCGTGATCTTGATTCGACTCGCAGCAGTAGGTACATGGTGTAAAACGCAGAGAGCGAACAGAAAAATGAAAAACGCAGTCCCCATTATTTATGACTGGACTGTTGATTCGTAACAGACATCTTCCTTTATCAGCAACTTACCCGAAGATAAAATAAAAGATATCAGACGTCACGTATCGGCAACTGTGTTGTTTTCATACCCCGTTTTTTAGCTTATCTTTTTTACCTGTGTGGTGTTGTGTATTTGCCTACCTCTTTGAAACTAACGGCTCTAAGATAAAACCTTCAGTTGTTTCTCTTCATCAGGTAAAGTGGGACCGTCGAAACCCAGTTGGAGGAGCAAAAGATTAGCAACTGGAGACATGCAAGTTCTAAACTCAGTTGGTCAAAAGATCGTTGTGTTCAAGGGAGATGGTCCTCACGTTGGTGTGGTGTGGAATATTGGAGAGTAGGGTGCCGGTTTAGTAGTTGACTTAACTCCGTCATGGGATACCGACCCTTAGATTGGGTTTCTGGTGAACAAAATTTCTCATAAAGTGAAGGTGACTAAATGAGAAAAGGTAAAAGAAAAATAATTTGGTGTGATGCAAAGCAGTAATTTTAGGTTAAGAAATGCACACGCAGGTGTTGTTCTAGTAAAATTTTGCTATGAGGTTACAGAGGCAATTTAAGTGTTGTAGTAAAAAAGCGAACCTAAACCGCTTGCTTAAGTTCAAACTTCCTGGAGGCCACACGAATCCCACGATTTGTATTATTTTCCTTTGAAGCAAGGGATGAACAGCCAGGCGCATACGCCAGGCGTCATAGTACTGAGAAGCTGGTTCCTTGATGTGCAGATGAGATGTGATAGGTCAGATGGTAACGTAATGGCCAGGGTCTGTTTCCATACCACAGATGCAGAGGTCACTACAATGGATATTCATCCTATATAGATAATGTAGGAACGGGCCGTGATCTGTATCAAAGTGTGAGCTTTGGGTGGAGATGAGACGCTTTGTGCAGACCTTTGGAAAGAACACGAATGTTTTCCGATCTTTGATGGAGTTTATCCATCTCTCTTGCCAGCTGTTAGTTGATGCAAGCTTCAGGGACCTCTTCAGATGAGATGCCGGAAGTGTGAGGGGATGCTGGCGGATGGACGTATTACCGGTGGCACTTCTTGCAAGATGATCTGCTGCTTCGTTTCCTTCAACACCGGAATGTCCTATGACCCAAGCTATATAAATGCACATTGATGGAGCTGCCGCTTCAATGATAGAATGTATTATTTGTGCCATCGGGTTAGTAGTGAGAAGGTTGGTCAAAAGATTCACGCTGGTTACTGTCCGAGAAAATACATGTGCTTTATGAGCAATTTCGGAGTGCCCAGGATGAAGCTGTTCGAATGGCAAATAACTCAGCTTGGAAAACTGAGTTGTCGTCGTGCCCACTCAAAAATCTTTCTGTTGTCCAGGAGCACACAAAAAGGCGATGGCGGTTCCATCCTGGGTTTTAGATACGTCTGTATAGATTTGTTAGCGTGTTGCTGGTGGTGTAACGAATGTGTGTTTGCTTGTGTAGGATTCCTGCGAAGTCTAGGCGTTTTCATTTCGAATTGGTAGGGAATCCAGGAGATACCATATGTTGTGTCGAGTCTGGTAACAAGAGTCGTAGCCCCTTCTGTTGCTGCCAGGAGGTTTATTGGTTCCAGACCGGCCAGTGAAAGAACAGTCTGTGGAGGCGGTTCTGTACAGTCCAGTTTGTGGAGCCGTATCTGTTGCCTCTGAATAGGTGGCACCAAGTATCTGAGGGTGATCCAAATGAGAGAAAGATCTCTAAACAGTGGCAAGGTGTCTAAAAAACATTTATTTTTACACAAAGAGAAAACAATACTTTTTTAAGGGGGTCCGGGACACATTGAAATTTTTTTTTTATTTATTAATTTAGAATTTTGATTTTTTTTGTACTGATTACCCATCTAACTAATAAACAAAATCACAACACAAAATTTTACCAAAGGTTTTTTAAAAATTTTAAATTAAAATTTTTTGAAAAAAAGAGGTGTCAGTTTAAATTGCTAAAACTCAAAATACTCTTGATCAATTTTCAAAATTCTTGCAGTATATTATTCACAAATTTATAAACTTTAATTTTGATTCAGCAATTTTAAAAATATTAATTTAATATAAAGTAAAAAATATTTGAATGAAAATGTTTGAAAATTTTAAGGTACTTTTTTTTATAAAGGTCATATTTTTTAAAGTAAATATTTGTTTCAAATTTGCTGAATCAAAATTAAAGTATGATGTTTGAAAAAGATATATTCCCAATTTCAATCCTTAAACATTATCGGTTTTCGACTTATAGCAATTTGAATACAGGAAATCTTGAAAAAATGTATCATGGAGAAAAACGCATTTAAAGTTTTAAAGACAAAATGTTGTTGCCATGACAACAACCGTCAAAAGTGTTAGATTTTCAAAACAACGCACCACAAAAATTATTATATCTCTAGTTCTAATTAAGATAAAAACATGATTTAGACGTCATTTTAAGCAGAAAAACACAGAGAATTTCTTAAAATAATAAAAAAAAATCCGAAAATTTGACGATTTTTGTGTCCCGGACCCCCTTAATGTCTTTATAACTCATTCCATACATTTTAGGTATATCCTTAACTTCTTACCGAAACCAGGAATGACTTATCATGAAATATTTTGAAAACAAATGTTTTGGCAACAGCATTCGGCAGGAAATTTCGCACTTGCCTTCACGCACATATTTGCACATGGTTCGATGCCATTCCTCTAATAAATTACAATTTCTGTCCCGCCAAAATTGACATATTTGAATACCCAAATGAACTTAATCGAAAAATGCAAGGACCGCTTCATAATATATTGACTTGCACTGACAAAATGAATGTATTCTAAAACATAATTCAACTTTGGAAAGATGCGGTGAAAAATGGTTCCCTTGAAATGTTTCGTAGGTGTTGTAGATCGAATCCTTAAAAAGAATTACTAAAACTTGTACGTCAACACTGCTTGCTTGAGAGAAAGTTTCACTTTGAATTAACGGAGACAAAGAAATTCGATTGGGTTCGAAATCTATTTTCATCTTCATAGATCACATGGCATTCGATTTATCAGTGAAAGAAAAGGGGAAATATAAGACTTGAAAAGTGATTGTACCCTTATAGTTGAGTTAAAGGATGTTCTATAATCTCATTTCCGGGTAGCTACAAAAAAGGAATTTCCATCCATCGGCGAAAAAGCTATGAACATTATTTTACGATTTGCTACAACATACATGTGTGATCAAAGTATATCTTCTATGCTTATCAAGAATTTAAAGAGATCACTGAAAAGTCTTGATCATGAATTACGTGAAGCTCTTTCGACAACAGCCCCAGTTATAAAAAGTAGTGTTCACAGAAACAAGCCCAAGTATCTCACTGAAATAAGAAGGTAATATATATATTAACTGTGTGGCAAAAGAATATTATAGATATTTCTATTAATGTATTAGTTTATTTTGTCATTAAATTATCATTATTAGCTTATTATTAAACAATTGCTTTTCATTTTGTTTCACATCATGATTTAAATAAAAAGTGTACTAAAAATTTAATCAGTTTCAGTCAAATCCGACAATTTAGTTCATAGATGCGATATAAAAATTAAAATATTAATCACTATGGATTAGGTATCTTCCTTCCATTTGTTTCGTGCTTATCTCAAACGAATATCCACCTGGAATGTTTACGCATTAAAATGAAAAAATATATATATTTTTTTAATATTAATAATTGAACCCTAGAATGAAATAGAAGAAATTAAGCATATTAATAGAAAAATGGTCTGTCGTGAAATTACTTATGCTTGTTAGGTGCGGCGTCGTGAAATTATTAAAGTTTTTAAGGTGTGCCGTCACGTGAGAAAAAGGTTGGGTAATTTAAAAATTATCGTCGGTTCTAGAGCAACACAACGGGCTATTGACGACGTGAAAAAGGTTGGAAAACACAGCGAGTATATAACATTATTGTTGCTACATCAAACCTACTTTAGAAACCATCGACATACGTAGGCAGTCAATAAACGTCGCATTGGAGCAACACAACAGGCGTCGGTCTAAGATCACTGCAGCGACGGTTTAGGATCAATTCCGAAGAGAAAGACCCAAGTACGACGCTTGGTAATTTAAAACCCCGCCAGTTGAAGAGAACACCTGAGCAGGCATCCCACTCTCGCGTTTGAGGTCACGTCTGATTTAACATGCATCAGCCCCCTTGCACACTACGAGATCTTTGGGTGGACCGCGTTTCTTGATTTCGCAACCCTCCGGTTGCTACCTCGATCCACCATCTGTATAGAAAGCTAAATAATGACAAGGACAAATAACAAATTAATTAATTTTATTATGAATGGAAAACAGACTAGAGTAATGACTCTGGAAAAGGCGGTAGGCCGAACCACTCCGGACGGAAGTCTTCCATGGAAGAGAGGACGACAGTGGCGTCTTGGCAGAGATCGGAATGCATCCGGGGGTCGGGTATCATCACCACCTGCATACCCGCCGCCACTGCAGCCTGCACACCATTCGGGGCATCCTCGAACACCAGCACCTGGAACGGGAGAATTGGATGGGTTACACCAGGCTGGAGCAAACCCAGGTAGACTGAAGTCCATCAGTCCCCTGTTTTTCTAAGGTCTTGCGTTTGGTGAAGCATGTGTGGATGCATTTTTGCATACCGTCAGTTTAATATCACAGGGGATTTCAATGAAACAAAAACTTTTTTTTATTGCCTAGATTAGGAAGTTGAATTTACGTCGCGCCGGAGCAAAAAAAAAACGGGCTATTGGCACGAATCCCGGATTAATGGGTGATGGAAAGATTCGAAGACAGGGCCTCGTAATATTGAACTACTGTTGGTTGCAGAGTTCGATGGCGCAAGGGCCCTATTTAGACAAACACGTGACTGCTAACATCAAGTAATGGGCACAAGGAAAGTTTTATTATTAACACAAGAGAGAAATACACTCAGGGTGGAATCAAATCTGACAGGAATTGAACTTGTGCTGCCTACGCTACTTAAAAGGGGACATTGGGGCACAACTCCTTTGTGTATGTACCGGCTTCACTCTAGTGATCTTTCCTTTCCCCGTGTGGCCCCGATGTACTCTAGTGTGATCTTTTCTTTTCCCATGGGGCCCCGATGTACTCTAGTGATCTTTTCTTTTCCCATGTGGGGCCCTTGAGTACTCTATTGGTCTTTTCTTATCCCATGAGGCCACGATGTACTCTAGTAATCTTTTCTTTTTCCATGGGGCCCCAATGTACTCGAGTGATCTTTTCTTTTCCGATGTGGGGCCTTTGTGTACTCTATTGATCTTTTCTTATCCCATGGGGCCCCGATGTACTCTAATCATCTTTACTTTTTCCATGGGGCTCAGATGTACTCTAGTGATATTTTCTTTTCCCATGGGGACCCGATGTACTCTAGTGATATTTCCCCCCCCCATGGGGCTTACATTCTTTAGCAAATGGTGGTCGCGCTCCCGAAATACCAAAGCAATCTTTGTCTGCTTTCATCCCACCACTCTATTCCCAAAACCATTGACGTTGGTCTGTCTTGAGTTTGGTGCACCTAGGCCAAATATTTCCCCATAAAAACCACCGAGATACTAACATTAACTCTACAAGAGTTTCGATGATATATCTTGTCCAAGCCCTGTTCAATTTTGCTAAGGATGAGATAGCTCATTCATCTAGATTTCATCAGTTTTACTAATGACGAAATAGCTCGTCGAGACAAAACTGCCGTATTTACTCCAAGGAGAATGAAGATCTAAGTAAGAAAAATGAACTATCCCTTGTCCAGAACTAGTGACAGTTTGGAATAAGTTTTTGCACCAGAAGCCGGCCACTCCAGGGCAGTTTTCGACGCGTAGATAAACCACCAGGAGTGTTAAGAATAGTTTCTTAACCCTCCAAGCGTTTCAACGAGATATCAAGATCCCCAAGCCCTCTCTTTTCTCCTATCGCGACATTTTTTCTTGGCGTTGGTCTGTCTCGTGTTTGGTGCAGCTAGGCCAAATGAGGCCTATCAGAGCAAAAGCGACCTAACCAACAAAAATGCTAAAATGTTATAAACTTTTTTAAGACCTCTTTTTTTTATGAAATGCGTGCAGATTCAAGTCTTTTAAAATTACAAAAAAACTCATTGTTGATCACTGAAAAACAATTTTTCAGAATCTCAAACCATACTGTAGATAAACAAAAATATATAAAAATGGTCCCGAAAAAATCGCATTAATCTACATTGAGTAAGTTGGTGGCTTAGGTCTCTCTTGCTGCGAAGACTGAAATACGGCCTGTAATATAGTGGTTGCGTGAACTTAAAAAAAAAAGGGCAAAAATTGTAAGTTATTGCGCCGTGGTAATATGTCAAGGCACCAGAGGGAAGGACACCAGTTGAGCCCGCGGGCGTTGTTAATGAAGTTGCATATGAAAAAGTACCACGTGTTGTGGAATCTTAACAAGTTACAAACATCAAAGGATACGGGTAGAGAGCTGTCTCTATTTCAAATCGTTAATGGTCTGGGAAACCTGGAAGATCTGGCTAAAGGGGAGTTGACATGCCTAAAAGATACAAGCACCAAAGCGTATGTATGCCCAGACGCCCAGAGTCGGTTGAGAAGCTTTAAAAAAAAATGCCGCAGATCGTGTTTGTAGTAAAATAGATCAATGGCTGAGCGGTGGAAAATTCAGGGATTAGCATAAAGGAAGTCTACAGTAAAGTGATGAGTACCATCACATGGCCTTAGCACTATAAAACCAAAGTCAAAACCAAGTGATTCAAAAGCTAATTGGCTTTAGCCGAAACGCATATAACCAACCTTTACTCGAGTAGAAGACATGGAAAAATTTTAAGCTCGCTGATTCGTTGGTTTCTTATTGTCATCGTGGTGCTCCATCCCTCAGTAAAACTTCTTTCTTTTAGTTTTTCCACGTATTGAACCGAGGCGATTCAGTGCAAATAAAAAACCTTGATGATCTAAGTAGTTTTGGTTCTGTGTTTATGGATTGCGCAATATTCTGTTGACAGTTGCAACTACTACCGAAAATAGAATGCTTATAAAAAGGAAAGCGATAGCTTTGAGATGTGAAGCGTCAGCAACGGTTGGTGCCATGTAGTTGTGATCCTAATAAATGTCTTGTGTTTAAATGCAGTGTTAATTTCATTGTAGCTTCTACATGCACAATTTAAAAATACAGTCCAATTTCGAGCTATAAATGACACTTCAGTCCTTGAACGAAATGGAAACAGATCATAGATCACGGGCAACGAATCAGCGGGATTAAAATTTTCCCATGTCTTCTACTCGAGTAAAGGTTGGTTATATGCAGCCGGCACCTTGGTAGCGCGTTAATGTGTTACCTTTTCAGGCGGTGGCTTGTCTGGAAATCGATTGCAGCACACCAGGAAGACATCAGGAGCCGGTTTTCCATGTTTCACTTCGGGGTCGGTGGAACCGCACACCACATGGTTGAAGAGAGCGATCAGCTCCCGGTGGTTCGTGGTCTTGATGTCGAACGTCTGTTTCTTGGAGCTGGTGGCGATGGCGATTGGGACCTGGGACGCATGCAGGTGCCGGATTAACCGTGCGACGCCTGAAAGTACGAATGCACTCAGTCAATGGCGGTGTCAGTGAAAGATACCAACAGAGTGAACCGGTGGTGGCTCCGGCACATGCGTCTGGAAACACCTTTAACCTTTATGGTGGCTCCATACCAACGGCGACAGCAACAGAGACAGGTGACATTTTGTCGCCTGTCTCTGTTGCTGTTAAAAAAGCCTTCACACCGCTAGCGACAGCAATTTATTTGCGCATGCGCATAATCTTCTTTTGCGAAAGCAAAACATTTATTTTCGCATCTGATTCTGCAAGATGGTTGACAGATCGCGTCCGCGTTTGATAAAACTCCTTTCACAGCGAAGATGATTGCTTTCAAAGCTTCTGGTAATTTGGTAATTTTTAGTTAACGTCGTACTAGAGCAACACAACGGGCTATTGACGACGGTCCGGGATCAGTCCCTTAAGGGAAAGATCCGAGGACAACACCTCGTAATTTTGAACCACGGTCAGATGACGAAGCAACACCTGAGCTGGCACCCCACTCTCCAAACTTCCACGCCAACCCAACGTGAGGACTTTCGGCCACGACAGATTTAAGGTGCACCAGCCGCCTCTACACCATGCGTTTACAAACATCCATGCCCGGACCCGGATTCGAACCAGGAACCTTCCGATCTAGAGGCTAACACCTTAACCACTATACCGGTTGGTCGGCTTCAAAGCTTCTGGCTGATGATGAAAGAAAACAGTGGGTGAAAAACATCAACCGAAATCGGATTAGGCTTTATTCTGATTGGCTGTCGGCATGGCGGCAGAGACAAAAGTTGAACTTCCTCCAAGACATGAAAGCGTAGCGACAGAGACAAACCGAGAGAAACAAAATTTGTTTGTAACATGCGCAATAACGAAGATACGTGCTTTTTGTGTGAAGCCACCTATGACAGATTATGGCCGATAAAGCGGTTGTACCATGATCACGCCAAAAAGAATTTAAACAACGGCCAGTGCATCAATTGTACATTGAAAGTTATAATAATCGCGTAAAGAAGAAGCCTATAGATAGAACAAGCATGATTCTTTCTTGGCGCGATTCTTATAACTTTAAAGGTGCAACTGATGTACAGGCCGTTGTCGAAATTCTTTCTTGGCGCGATTGTTATAACTTTCAAAGTATAACTAATGTACTGGCCGTTGTCTAAATTCTTTCTTGGCGCTATCATGGTACAACAGCTGTACCGGCCGTAGTCTAAGTGTTAACCTTCAGCGTAAAATAGGACAAACTTTCCGTGGTTGTGGAAACGAATTTTGAAATAGTCAAACGGAAGCGTAGCATGCTTGACCTTCTACGAAAATTGTCACTGTGCCAATGGATCGCCATATTCCCCATGTGGGGATTTTAGGAAATGGACTAAATAAACCTCCTAGGCGCTTGAAATATTACACGAGCATCCATGACTTATTTCGGTTACCATAACACTTTTAAAAATGCAAGTACACGCCTCGTTCAGTGGCAATTCGTACTGCAATCTTTTAAGATGAGTTTGGTACATCGGATAAAATTCAGAGAACGAAACACACACAAACAGCGATCAAATTTGAAATATTCTCTTAGGTCTGTCCACACTCGTGCGATATCATTTTTCAACTTGCCTTTCAGCGTTCCATTCAATATGCGTCAACGCTTGCCTTATTGCATGCTCTTAGAGGCATGTCTAAATTCCCTTCACCTGTCCACACTCGTGTTTCAATTCAGTTGTGTTTTCAAGATGGATGAAGATGATGCTATTCTGTTAGGAGGAATCACAGTGCGGCATATTTACGCAAGTAAATAAACGTAGGAAATCAAGGCGAGCGATTTGAATGAAAGAATACTTCAAAACTCGTAATGAGCATTGATTAATTTAAGTTAAAATATATTATTAAAATTTAATAATAATTGGAATATCTTTCCTTTTATTCTTTCGACTAATAGATGTGGTTATTTAGTCCTTATGTGTTGTGTAACCAATAAAAATAAATTTAAACACAATGTATAAAGTGGTTACGAAACAGTTGTTAATAATCGTCGTTACCGATTCGCTGGATTTCAACATTTTACTGCTGAAATCAGAAGATAAAACCTAAGTGTGCATTTCATTATACGTAAGTACTTATAGGTATTTGAGTTAAATATGAATAATAATATTTGCATACAATCTATGCTTATGAACTTAGATGACTTTTAGTTTGCATATAATTACATTAATAATGCTTTGCTCAGATGGCAAAATGTTATAAGTCACTTTTTAGTTTTTCGTGACAGCAATTTTAAGATTCAATATTCAACACGTGGTTCTATAATTTTTGATTTATTACATTTTTCCCATCTTTGTTTTCTCATGAACTCAAAGAAAAAGACTTACGACATTTTGCCATCTTCTAAACATTAACAAAAGACTCCAGGATGGGACTTACTCAATTTTTTGAAAAAAGTGAGTTTACCATCAGAGCACAGATTTATCATATTTCTCCTTGCCGGTTTAAAAATATATTTGTTTCGTATTCATCCTTATACACCTTTAGAACCTGCACCATAACAAAGTAAACTTTAATGGGTCCAACACAATGTTAATATTACACTGGAATAATAAAAAGATTGATTTGTCAGTTTTTAATTCATTTACATTAAATATGTTTAATTAATGCCAATACACATAGTCAGATTTTCACTCTTGATATACTTTCTTTAAGTCCATTTATGAAAATAAAATACATCAAAAAAATATTTTAACTCAAGTAGTGTTTCGCAAACAATAATTTGAACATAAATATTTTAAATGCAATCAAAAAATGTTAAAGGCCCCTGTGATGTTATTTCGCTAGGGAAATTTAGTAAATGCTCTTTAAGAGTTTTGAATAAATACCGTTTTTAATTACACTGTACTGCAAAATTTTTTTTTCTCCCAGCCATGACACCATTCTAGCTGATTTTTATATAAAATGCCCTCCTGAATTCGAATATGACCCCCGTTTCCCCCCATCAAGCACCCCCCCCCATATGTTTATCACTTTTCGATGTAATTTCATGAACATAAATTTGATTTCGAGTGGGGAAGAAGATTATTTTAACCATTTAATTTCTTCTGAGGGGCTAAAGAGGTGAAAAGGTCTAAAACATGAACATTTGTAGCAAGGAGGGAGATATATATATTTTTTTTTTTGGGGGGGGGTTGGATTTGTCCCCTTAAATTGTTAAAAAAATCATTAAAAATGATCGTTTTTTCTGGGGTTTTTTCATTTATTTTTTACATACATCAACTTCTAGCCCCTCCTTTCCACCCCAACTAATAAAAATATATATGGCAACAATTTTGGTTAAAAGCTAGTGAGGGGTGAGAGGTCCCGAATCCCTCGCAAGCAAGTTTGTAAGATTCAATGTACGACGGTGACGCTCTCTCAATAACTCGCGTGCTTCGTGGTTTGCGCAGGAATTTTCATGCTTTGACAACTTTAAACTTCCATTGTTTTTATCACTATAGTTGTGAACTGATATCGCTACCTTCCCTTATTACATCTTTCGCGACCTTAGAGTCAACTGTTTGGTATTATAGGCGGGGACTCAGAGTTTCCAAGTTGTTTAAATTGGGTAAAACGGTCAAATTTTTTTGTTCCGGCCTTTTCAAATTGAATTACTAAACGTGAGTGTAAGTTGCGATTAATACCGAGCATTGATTTACTGTTTAATTATGCCACCCGAGTGTAAAATCATCCCGATAGCTTCTGTTATGTTTGCGGTGAATTGACTTTGAAGCAAAATGTTTTGACTAATGTTTGTTTAACATTGATGTTTTAACATTGCCGATGTTTTTATGTTGTTGATGTTTTATTTTTGAATGAAAAAAGTACCATGGTTAAAATTAAGAAAAATAAAAGTGCAACTAAGTATTTAGCAGTGATGGCGACATCAGTTCCATCAGAAAGAATTTTTTCCCTATCTGGTGGGATAGTTAGTGAAAAAGAAGTCGGCTTAAGGTGGAGAAAGATAACTAACTTATTTTTTTTTACAAACTGTAAATAACAAATACTGTAGCATATGATAATTATAGGCCCCCCCTTTTTTTTGTTTACTGTAAATAAAAATAAGTTTGTTATGTTTCGTCCACGAAATATAGCAAACTTATACGTCCGTGGAAACCCTGCAGAATCAGAATAAACTATAAAGACGTCAACTGTAGAAGTGCTTTGTTTAATCTATGCTTTAATTCGAAGATTTATTTAAGCCACCTGATTCAAATACCAAACCCGCCAGAGTCGGACTGCGTAAGATCAGACAATCACATGATATACCATAGACGCAAAATAAAAGTAGACAGCATTCCTAATGAGAAGAGCTTTTAAAAGTGACGAACATGCCATGTGTATGCTTTGAAAATTTCACTTGTTTAGCACATTTGGCATCTTATCGTCTCGTTTCACGATGTAACATCTTATGACAGGGTAGTGATTTGCTTTTCAATAGAGTGACCAAAAATAGGGAAATCGCCAAAGTCTACCACTGTGTCGCGAGGACCAATCAGATGACGAAACAATGAATGGTCGTCTTCTTCGTTCCAATGAAGCATGAATGTTCGTTTCCACTCGGCAAACGAAAGTAATCTGAAAGTCACACTAATACTACGAGGGCTGTTCAATAAAGCAGGCCTCGAAATAGATTTTTAATACAGGTGCACCTAAGTTTTTAAATTAGGTGCACAGATTATATTTTAGGTACGCATTATAAAAAAACGAAGTATAAGAGTATTAATGTAATGTAAAGTACTTTATTAGTTGGGTATGTTTATATAGGTTCGTAGTAGATATAAATAAAAATATTTAAAATTCGAAATTCTCCCTTATCCGGCGTACGACTGTCGTGACACTTACTTCAGCCGAGCCATCTGGAAAATATTTCGATCATCGGAAAGTTCTGTTGGCAGTGACACAAGTAAACCTTCCTCCTGTTTAAACCCGCAACGACCCAGCGATATTGTTTTCGCATAGTGTGTAATAAGGAATTTTAATTACGTTCCTTTAGAGCAAAAGAGGTCGATACTAATATTTTGTTCAAACATCAAAATAACATAAAATACGGCCCCCCCCCCTTTCCTTTTTTTTTTTTACGTTAGGTGCGTGCACCTAGCGGGAAAAATTAGGTGCACAATTTTATTTTCATGTGCACAGTGCACCCGGGTATTTCGAGCCCTGCAATAAAGAATGATCATAATTTTTTTAAAAGTGATATTAAAAAAATCAAGAAAAATAAAATTCATATTGAATATGTAGCAGGATAAGTGGAGAATAGATAGCGCAAGTTTCACGGTCATGACGTCATTGCTGTGAGATGGGCAGCCGGCCAAGAACGTCTAGTTTTACTTTCGCCTACGGCAAAAATGGACATGACACGCGAAATGCAATACATTGGAATTTTGTTTTCGCCATAAAAAATCGTCAGATCTTTCAAAACCCAATGTCACGTGTGTTCCCCATCCTCCATATAGTCCTGATGTACACCATGCGATTTTTTTTTCTTTTCCCGAATTTGAAGAAACACCTCCGGGAAAAGCGATTTTCATCATCCATCACATGCATTGGTAAAAGTTGAGTAGGCGATTTTGAAGGACCTGTCGAAAAATGGCTTCCAGCATGTGTTTGAAGACTGGAAAAGAGGTGGGATAAGTGCATTGCATGTATCGGGGAGTATTTTGAGAAAGACCATAAAAAATTTGGAGGATAAGTACAGGAAATTATTTTTTATAATTTTATGAACATTCTTTATTGAACAGCCCTCGTAGTTTTGGCCACGTGATCCTGGTGTCCACTGAAAGGTACACTGCTCACTATACTTTTATATACCATCTATGGATGCATTACCTGTTGCATTTAAGAGGCGTAGCACTTACCTGGCAGGACTTTGGTCTCAAGGAAAAGTTTTTCGCACAGTTCTGCAAACACTGCATGGTACTCGTCTACAGTGAGAGGGATGTCGAGCTCTGAGATGAAAGTCTTTGCGCCTTCGTCGGCCACTTTGCCCATGCACTTCACTTTCAAATCCCAAGTGAACTCTTTGTCAAACTTGCTGGCGATTACTTGATGGATGTCCGTGTAGATCCTCTCTGTGTCTGAAACACAAGTTCTTCATTAGACAATTTATAACACAACAGATTTACAGGACTTCGTCACATCAAAATTTCTCATGGCGAATGCAAAATACTTGTTCATTTAACTGTTCCTGAATTTTTGTTCGCTAATATGATCTAACCCAGGGATGGGCCAACTCCGGCCCGCCGGAAGGTTTTATCCGGCCCGCGGATAGAATTTTAATTTGCCGGTCCGACGGAAATTAAAAGAAAATATGATTTATATATTATACTAGGGAGCGCGCCCCCTGCTCGCTAACGCTCGCCAACCCCCGGAGGATTGCTTTGCAATCCTCATTGGTACGCTGCGCGAGAATGCTCGCTACGCTCGCATCAATGAAGACACGTGTCCTAGCTAAAGGAATTACTTACAAATATTATGTATCAAAAAAATATTTTTCAAATATAAGTTTTTTTGTATTACCGAAAAGTTATAACAATACCTCTGAAATCAGAATTCAAATGAAAACTTTGAGCAAATTTTGACTCGAAATGTGAGCGATGCTTTGGAATTGAATGCCCAACATGTTGTTTGTGTGTACATTTCCCAGCACTTGAGCCACCTACACTTTTTCATCGAGTTTGTTGTAGAAAGTTGTAGTGCAAGCGTCTTGTTGAACTATAATTGTTGGCCCTGAAAAAAGCTGTATTTCAAATGGCACTGAAAAGATCCTATGCTTTCTTTGATTTCTATTATAAGCTGCAACAGCTCGACTAAAATTCATTTTTTTTCAATAAAACTTCCATCCGATAACGGTAAAAATTCAATCGAGGCGCGAGGCTTTGTTGTAAGCAAACAATCAAACAATGTTGCCAAAACGCGATAACAAATAACGTCTTTTTTGTGAGCCACGTAAGAGAATTATATATATAGATATCCATCTCCTTTTCTACTTTGTTCAAATATTATTTTTTTTCTTCCTTTTTTTCAAAGGACTGATCTTTTTACTTTCCCTATTTTGTTCTACAAACATAAATCGACGGAAATAGCAAGCACAGACAGCTTTCAATTGGTAAAGTGTTAAAAGCGGAAGTTCTTTGTTAGTTATAGCTGTAGACTGGCGTCAACAAGCGTTATCTCTTTCTCGGAGAGCAGACATATGGGAATCCAATTTAGGTGAATTAGACCTCACATGTGGCAGACTGCGCATTTTAATACAAGCGGATACCCTCAGTAAATGAAGAAAAGCTTAAGAATTATGAAGATGGCTTGAAAAACTGCATTTTGAGTTCGAACGCAGATTTCAAGATTTCAGTGCCATTCAAACAGAATTGGATATTTTTACCATGCCTTTCAACGTAAATTGTGAAGCAGTGAGGTCAGATTTGCAGCTTGAATTAATTGAGTTGCAATCTAACAATCATCTCAAGCAGTTGTTTCTAAATATGCCAAAGTTAGTGTTTTACAAATCATTATCGAAAGTAAGTTTCCCAAATTTAATATCTCACGCCCAGAAAATCAGTGCTATGTTTGCTTCATCTTTTATCTGTGAACAAGTGTTTTCAACTATGAACCTTAGAAAAAATTATTTCAGAAGTAGACTGACAAATGAGCATTTAGCCTCGTACATTAGAATCAGTACATCTCACTTCGAACCTCAATATAAGGAACTTTTAAAAATGAAATCGCAATTTCATTCATCTCATTAACATATTTAAATTGTAATACTTGTATATTGTTTTTAAAATTTTAGAAAAATTTATCTTGGCCCGCCAAACTTTTTCTTTTCGATTTTTGGCCCGCGACCGAAAAAGTTAGCCCATCCCTGATCTAACCCATGCATATCATTTTGCATTCGCCATATCAAAATTGTTCATAGAAAATACAAAATTGTTGTACATTTAACTGTTCCTGAATTTTTCTTTGCTGATATGATTAGAGCCATGCATTTCATTCTTATTTTTATAGCATTTGCCAGATCAAAATTGCTCATGACGAATTCAAAATGTCTACATTTAACTGTTCCGGAATTTTTATTCGCATAGTGATCAAACTCAAGATATCTCTTTGCTATTGGTGATTGTCTAGGATGTCTTTATATAAGGGGCATTTTCTGTCAAGCTAAATATACACTGTACTGCAAGCCTCGAAATAGATTTTTTAATACAGGTGCACCTTGTGCACCTAAGTATTTAAATTAGGTGCACAAGGTGCACCTAAGTTTTTAAATTAGGTGCACAGAATATATTTTAGGTGCACATTTAATAAAACGTAATATAAGAGCATTCATGTAATGTTAAGTACTTTATTAGTTGAGAATGTTTGGATATGTTACGAGTAGATAGTAAATAAAAATATTTAACACTTTTTTTTATCTGCGAAATCATTACTGACAAGTATTGAGTCATCATCAGACATTGATGGGCAATCAGAAACGTCTACGTTTTAGGCAGATCTTTACCCATAAGATTTAGTGTCCATCCTTCTTTTTGTATTTTTCCTTCATTGCAACATAGCATTTTCTGGATTAAAGTTTTCGCATAGTGTGTATTTAGTAATTTTAATTACGTTTCATTAGAGCGAGAGAGGTCGATACTAATATTTTGTTCAAACATCAAAATAACATAAAATATGTTTCCCCGCTTTTTTTAACTATAGGTGCACTTAGTGCACCTAGAGGGAAAAAATTAGGTGCACAATTTTATTTTCAGGTGCACAGTGCACCCGGGTATTTCGAGCCCTGCTGTACTGATAGAAACACTGTAATGATATACAAATATTTTTTCTGTAAAAAAAAACTGGAATCTATCATTAAAAGAATACATTTTGCAACAGAGAATAAAGTTCTTTTGCCAAAAAGCATCAAAGTTATCTCATTAAAAAGATTTAAAAAAAATTTCAAAAATGTCGCAATACAATTTTTATTTTGTGAAATTATGAAAATAAATTACCACGATCACTTTAACACGGACAGAACAAAAACAATCCTACTATACGCATCGCTAGCGCCATCTGCTAGCAGTAAAACATTTTACAGACTTCTACACGTTTTGCAGAACGCATAGTGTCAGGTGACCTTTGGCTGCTGATGCATGCATGCTGATAAAAAATAGAATTTAACCAGAATAAATCCGATTTTGTGCCAAATATTATATTTTGCATGTTTTTAAACATTTTTTACATTCATGTAATTAATCGCAAAATACTATATATTAAGAAATGGTTCTCCGAATCGAAATATTCTATTACTCATCAAAATCCACTGCTTCAGATATCTTGAGAAATACTTAAGCCAGGAAATTCAGAGTGATAGGAGAATAATTTTGGGGAATCTGTTTTTGAGGGGGTCATAAAGATTCAAAAATAAGAAAGACTAGTCTTACCGAAGATCAGTCCATCCATGTCGAAAACCACATGAGTAACCGGCTTGTACGTCGCCATTATTTTGATATCTGCATTTTCAATGAAACGGTTATGCGGTAATCAACCGATTGCGTAGTATAATGTGCTGCCATCTTTTGATTGAAATTGTGACTAAAAACTAAATGCTAATATTCGTCTCATTGACTTTAACTTTATTTAAATTATAAAATTATTTTTAAGCTTTCAGTATGTATAAAAAAAATTGAAACATTGTTGTTACACACATTGTTACACACAACAAATTGTTACACACATTTTTCTTTCAAAAATAAAAATTTTTTTTTAAAAAATCGTTCGCTTTAAAATTATAGATAACAACCATAACCACATATGCTCATTGTTTTTCAAAAATCAGTGGTGATTGGCAACAAAATTTTAGAAGTAAACTCTTTCAAACAACAAAAAAGTGAAAAAAAAGCATTAATTTTTTGGAAACCTGAAAAGAGTATTGTTTCTATAACATTTATGTTCTTGCAACAAGGAATTGAAAGGTTTATCGAAAAAATCTTACTTTGATCTATATTCCGCCAACAAGTACGTTGTGCATTAAAATATAGAATGTACATTTTTACAATTTTTATACAACGATGAAAATAAATAAAAAAAAGTCATGAAGTTCAACAAATAACTTATTAAAATAAATTTTGTTTTGAGTGATTATTTTTGTGAATCATTTACTTGATTCAAATAGTATTAATATTTTATATTGTCTTGTGTGAATCCCATTTTAACTCCGTTTATCTCTTGATATCCTTGTTTATTTAACAATTTGAAAGAAATTAAAGAAAAAGCTTTCAATTTCAATCATACTAAAATTAACATTTTGCAAATATTCGACACAAATGTTTTTATTTTATAATTTTTTATAGTGACTTGTTAACTTAAAACTCTACATCAACAAACATTGCAGCGAAAAATTATTAATTTCATACTACAAAGAAGTTTAATAAAGACACAAACATATGTTCAAATGAAGTTTCGTTGTCAAAATGATTAAACCTCTCAAAACGTTTCAAATACCACCAGAAAATACCATATTAGATATAAATACAATTATTTGAGAGGTGCTTGAAAATCGAAACTATCATTTTTAAATTCCAAATATTTTATGAAATTTACTAAAAATATCATTTTTTTTTATAAAATTTAAATTACCTCTAGAGCTTTTAAATTTCTAAGGAAAAAAACTTCAATTTTTCTTGCCCTAATACAGTACATTTTCAGCATTTCTCACTACGCGAAACTGTGAGAGAGATTTTCACTGTGAACAAACCAAAGGGAAGTATAGGTTTTCCATTTCTCTACCCAAAAGCTCACACATTATACATATCGGACTTACCTTAAAATGTAATTATCGCAGTTTACGCGCAAATCGGCGTTTCATCTAAAGGCACGTTGTCACGAATCAAGTTGAATTGACCGATTATAGTTGATCATCAAAAGTTGAATGAAAACTATAGTGAGAACCTTTGTTTCAATAGAGTTGATCAACTTTTGAGTGGATCAAGAAAAGTTTGACAAATTCAAACTTTATCGTTCAAGTGATGAGTCATATGCCATCTGCTTTCGAGTTATTTCCATGCAAACGATCTGTCGTGATTTATTATATTTGAGAAACCAAACAAAAGTGCTATTTTATTCTCTAGGCCAAGTTTGTATCTTCGCGATGGTTAAAGGTAGAGTAAAAATTTCAACGGATTTGAAATCTGCGGAAAATTTTACACCAGTTCTATGATACTTTAAATGTGATTTTCTATAAATAAATAATTCTTCAATTGTAACTTTTATATTTTCGTTTAATAAGCTGTTGATCAGTTTCTATTGAAATGTGACAACAAAATCTGATTGAAATCATATTAAACTTTTATTGATCAACTATAATCGGGCAATTAAACGTGATTTGTGAGAACGCGCCTGAACTGACGTTAACCTATCAGTTAGGATTTTTTTCTCTCGGATTTCAGATGTCGCAGAACTGAAATTGCAAACCCATGATGCAAACCAACACCACGGGCAACACCGTGATGTAAGATAGCAATCTGGTGTAAAATTTTCCGCAGATTTCAAATCCGTTGAAATTTTTAATCTGTTTTTAACGATTCCGATTTTAGGAAAAAGAACTAAACCATGCCAGTCAAAATTTTTTTGTCGTTCTCCGCTGAAATCGAAGAGGGCAGGAAACATAATCTTTTTTTTTTTTTTTTATAACGGGAATGGCAAGAAATGCAATCTGTTTATTTTTGGAAAGCAAAAGTTGACGCGAGGTCAAATCTCTTGCGAAAATATAAAAGATATATTCAATTCAAAAATTATTTATTTGAAGATAATCATATTTTTAGGTAGCGATCTAATGTGAAATTTTCCGCAGATTTCAAATCCGTTGAAATTTTTACTCTGCCTTTAACCGTCTAGGAAATAGAAAAAAGAACTAAGTAACTCCAGTTTAAAGATTATTTGTTTTTTATCGTATGTTCGAAAATCATTCCTCCGCGCAAAATCAAAACGGATACGAAAACAATAAATTTAGAATCTGTGATCTATTCTATGCTGTTGCATTCAATAATGATTAAATTTCATTTAATTCATTTTAAAATGTTCCAGATTGAATTTTAAAATTCGCCGCTACCTTAATAATGCAAAAAATTTGGACTACCTGTGTGCTAAACCTCATTACTGTAAGTGCCATAGATTCGTCAGGACTTCAGGTACAAGAAACAAACAAACACACCCTTCCCTACTATTACAAAAGGAAGTGTTTGTTTGTCTGTTTGGGGCCGCAAAATCCTGATGATTCTATGGCACTTACAGTAATGAGACATGACACACATGTAGTCCGAAATATTTCCAATTTTTGGGTCGCGGCGAATTTTAAAATTCAATCTAGAAGATTTTTTAATGAATTTAATAGTTTTATGCTCCGGCGCTTTTTCAAACGCGGAGAAAATTATATTTTTTCATTTCCGCTTTGATTTTGCACGGACGAATAAATTTCCAGCCAGACGATAAATCTTTAAACTGAAGTCAGTTCTTTTTTCTATCTTCCAGACCGTTAAAGATAGAGTAAAAATTTCAACGAATTTGAAATTTGCGGAAAAATTCAATTTAGATTGATATCTAAAAATATGATTTTCTTTAAATAAATAATTTTTTAATTGAATATATCTTCAACGGATTTGAAACCTGCGGAAAATTTTACATCAGATTAATCACCGTACATCACGGCGTTGCTCGTGGTCCACAAACCAACACCACGGGCACGGGCAACGCCGGGCTAGCCACGCAGTGGCTAGTTTATAATATTAGAGACAGACGGTAGGAGAAAATTTTATTTCTACCCATATCCTCTCTCATGATACATATCGTGGTTACTTTAAAATGCTGATTATCGCTCGGCGTTGAATTTAATAACCAATCATTCATTCTATGGGAATTTTATAGGCGAAGTGATAAAAAATAAGCCAAAACTAACGTCACGTTCAGAATACGTACAGAAACACTTTGAAAAAAAAAATGCCTCTGATAACTGCACAATTCTTATCATTCATTTTATGTTAGATGTCTTAACCTTGGATGTACTGATTTCACGTAAGAGGGTAAAACTTTTAAAGACGATAGAAAAGTTATGAAAAATATGACACGCGATTATATTTCTTGGACTGACAGTCAGACAGGCCTCATTACAAGGAATTTCCGCTTAAAATCTAAATAAAGAAAGAAATACCGATTAAAATAATACGAAGGTTTGTTTATGAAAATGATGACAGGACAAGAGGAATTTCCGCTTAAAATCTAAATAAAGAAAAAATACCAATTAAAAAAATAGAAGGTTTGCTTATGAAGATAATGACAGATTACTTTAAACTGAAAAAATTCTGATCTTCTTATAACAATAATTTCTGATCATATCATATTCCAACATCCTCAAAACAAGAATCAGCTATTTTGGTAACATTTTTGACTTTTAATCTAATTGGCGTTGACCAATAAACCATCATTACCACATTTATTTTGACAGAAAAGGCATTATGGCGCGAAACCAATTTGAGGGGGCTGGTGAACGTTAGATCTGTTGTGACCTCAAATGTTCTCACATTGGTGTTGTGTGGGTGTTGATCTCAGGTGTTGTTCACGTCAACTGACCGTAGTTTAAAATTACGAGGTGTTGTCCTTGGATCTTTCTCATAGGGTAGGAGGCCGCCAAATTTATTTGAACGTCGAACACTTGAAGAGTTTCTTTTTATCGACCCCTCTATTTAGTACAGTCAGTACCGGCTATATGGTCACCCCGCTGATATGGCCAGTTTTCTAAAGTCCCGTCGAACTTAATAGGGAAACGTGTGTTAAGCGCACCGCTTATATAGTCATTTTATTTTCCTGGTTGTAGGGTCGGGATTTCATCTTTTCAATGAAGTTATCGCGGTTTTTTTGTGTCCCCCCCCGTTTATGAGATTGGTGTAAGTTGATGCATCAAATTTTACAGCAGGCAGTTTAAACAGTCGGAGTCGATTTTCCTGAATGCTGCGGGTTTTTAAAATGTGACGGACTGCCAGTTCACGGTTGTGTAATTCAGTCGATCAGCATTGCGTTCAATAAATTTTCAGTGTGTCTGTTTCTCTGAATTGCGGGATCTATTTTGACTTTCAGTTCTGTGGAAAAATGTCAAGTTACAATGATGAGTTTGAACAGCTGCCGTGCTCCATCTTTACAGGAAAGGTGAATTTTGAAAGCAAACCGGGTTAGAGCGTATATCTTGACGACAAAAGTTACAAAAATGACTGTTTCTGAAGAATTCTTTCATAAGGAATCGGGCATGAGACATTTTGCCCGACAATTTGTTTATAAACATCCTGATGACATATGCCTGTTAAAACCGCTGAGACTATTCTGTACAAATATGTTTGGTCTGTGTTAATACTTTGAACAAAAACTCAAACCTGTTTTTGTACGATCTGTTATTGTGCGATCTTTTTTAGTGAGATAAATGAAAAAAATTTATTCAATCTACTTACAGTCTTTTCAAAATTTCAATCAAATTAGAACATAATTGACGAAGTTATCAATAAAAATTACTTAAATAAAAAAAATTTAATGCGTACTTAGATTGCTCTACCACAGTATTGCTGAAAAGGTAATATTTTTTCTTAAAATTATTATTTTTTTTTAATGGAATTTCATTTCTGATGCTTCATTTATTTCGAGTCTTATTTTTTTTCGTTGCGCAATGTAAACGATTTTCGAATATTTGGGACAAACGATATTTTTCAACGAACGAGAATGAAATGGAAACTCGTGAAAACAGATCACCGACTACATGGTAACTGAAAAAAAAACTCTAAACGAGTGCTAGGTAGTATCTTCCAAGTGACGAAAGTGATTTTGAACCAGTTCACCAAAAGAAAGTCCGCGTACTGTCAGACTACGAAGGATAATGGTTATATATTTTGAAAAGTTTTGTGTGTGTAAAATAAGTATACAGTAGAACTCCAATTATCCGAATTCCGACTATCCGAATCGCTGATTATCCGAATCGCTTACAGAATTTCAGAAAAAAAATCAAAAGGGAAACGTATTGCGATTCGCAAAATAATGATTCTGGGTTTCAAATTCTAAATGATGATGAACTTATTGAAAGTTTGAAAGAAGAAAGTGTCGTTGAAGAAGATGACCTTATTGTCAAAGTTGAAGCAGACACGGGACCATATACTAGTGAAGCATTTGCCGGCTTTGAAACTGCGTTGAAGTGGATGGAGCGACAGCCCGAGTGTGACCACATGCAACTTCTCATTGTCAAGCGGATGCGCGACTTGGTTGCCCGAAAACGGATGAAGACAGTCAAACAGCTTACTTTGACGGAGATGTTTAGAAAGCAATGACTTTCATTTACAGTACGGTACGTGTATACTGTACTAATGTATAGCACTTGTAAGTACGCTTAACATGTAAAAGCGTTCCCTTTTCATTTAATTAAAAGCTCTTTTTCTTTAAAACTAGCCGGGCTGCGCCGGCTAGCGCTCGGCGGTGTGTAATAGTGCTTTTTTTAAACATTTTTACGCACCGTAATCAAGCATGTTTTGATTTGTATATTTTATTTATTTTTATGAAACAATTCTTCAAATCATTGCGAGCGTATTCAATCAAATATTTAAGGAAAGTTGGTCGAAATATACATATACCGCTACAAAATTATACATGTCTAGTGATAGTTTGCAGGAAATAGACATATCATTAAAATCTAACTCCTAAATAATATTTCTACAATAGGTAATATACCAGAACACCATAATGCAAACAAAAATAAAATTCCAATCCTTGAAAAAATGCAAAATTCCGAAGAAAAAAAATACGTACGTATCTATTCAAACGTGTTGAATTTCGATTTCCTGAATATATTGTGAAATAGAATAATGCGACAAAAGACTTTTCAACGATATTGACAAAGACAATAATGATTTATTAACAAAAAAAAATACATATTTATAATACTTGGGAATCCTCAAATATGTCCACAACATCTCGCAGTCAACTCAAATACGCAAACACGGAATTCTAAATCAAATTAAAAAAGCAAACATTAATTCTGAAGTGGCCAGATACCGGGTAGCAAAATTATGTTTAAATTACTTTTACATCAAAGGAAGAAATAAGAAGTCAGTTCAAACATAAATTTTTACAATTTAATTCCTTACTTTGCATAGAAATTGACCTCGGCTATTTAAAAACAGCAAGAATTCAAAATATCTGGGTTATTTTATTTACGTTGATTGTTGCCATTCGACGATACACAAATAACGTCGATTTCGGGTCCACGTACGTTAGTGTTTTATATATATGGAATAGTTTTTTTTCTCCCATTTTCAACCATACATACAGCAATTAATTAAAATACAAACAGACCCTTTTTTCGGAAACAATCCAATTATCCGAATTTTTGATTATCCGAATGGGGTCCGGTCCCAATTGATTCGGATAACTGGAGTTCTACTATAGTAAATAAAATATTTAAAAATGTTCGCATGTGTGTTTTCTAAACGAGATTTCTAAATGAGATTTCAAAAGTCTCATTTAAAGGTTTGACGAGATTCAATGTAGTAGCCAAGCCTCGTGTCTTGATTTCGTTTAAAAAAAGCAATTTCTAGTTAGTTCGTAAGATTTTGAGTTATTTTCTAGGCATTAGTTATTTTCTAAAGCAGTTTTAAAAAAATGGGGGTGTGGTGGCATCATGTGGCGCACTGAGGCAACAACCAGCAAACTCTTCGCGTTACGATTTCTCTTGGCTCGAGTGGCATCAGAAAAAGTTTAGAACAAAATAAAAGAATAGTAAAACTAGTTTTTTTAATCTTTTTAGCTTTGAAGTTTACCTATTGTCTTACGCATATATTTTTCGTTAATAAAAGTATTTTAAGAAGTTTGCTCTTTATAATTTACCCGACTTTATTCAACGAACTTCATTGGAGACCACCGGACGTGATTGATTACGATAAAATGATTACAAATGATGACGCCGGAACAGCATCGGAGAATTCGACAAAGCATCAGCAACCCATTTTTTAATTGACACCGGAGCAGAAATATCAGTTATTCCACCATCATTATCAGAAAAAAGAACCGTGTCTAAGCTTGAGCTATTTGCAGCTAACGATACAAAAATCAAAACGTATGGGCAAAAATTGTTGGAACTGGATTTGGGGCTACGTAGATCTTTCAACTGGCCATTTATAATTGCAGATGTAAATAGACCTATTGTGGGAATAGACTTTCTTTCACATTTTAACTTATTAGTCGACAGTAAAAATAGAAAATTAATTGATGGTACAACTTCATTGACGACTAAAGGTACTCTGTGTAACAATAGCGTCGCCCCTAAATTCATTGCTACCACTTTTCAAAACCAATACGCAGCCATTTTAAATAAATTCCCAAACTTACTTAAACCCAACATAAAAAATGAGAAAATTAAAGAACATAATGTGCAGCATTTCATTGAAACTAAAGGAAACCCCACATTCTCTAAAGCCAGAAGACTTTCTCAAGAAAAGTTGAGTGCTGCGAAAAAGGAATTTGATTATATGCTACAAGAAGGCCTCTGCAGACCATCCAAAAGCAACTGGTCAAGTCCATTACATCTCACTTTAAAAAAATCCGGCGACTGGAGGCCATGTGGTGATTACCGTGGGCTTAATGCAAACACCATTCCAGACCGTTACCCACTACCATTTCTAACGGACTGTACAAATATTCTACATAAAAAAACGATGTTTTCAACTATAGATCTTATAAGAGCCTACCAACAGATTCCTGTTCACGAAGCTGATATTCCGAAGACCGCCATCATAACACCTTTCGGACTTTTTGAATTTCCTTATATGACATTTGGTCTACGCAACGCCGCGCAAACCTTCCAAAGGTTTATGAATACTGTGCTGAGCGGCCTCGATTTTGTGTTCTGCTATCTTGATGACATTCTCATTGCCTCTCCCGACGCAGAAACACACGGAAAACACCTTGAATTAGTATTCCAAAGGCTCGATAACTACGGACTGTGCATAAACTTTGCAAAATGTAAATTTGGTCTGAGCAAATTTGAATTTTTGGGATACGATATATCATCGGAAGGAATTAAACCTCTTCCATCGAAAGTTGATACAATTAAACAATACCCTAAACCAGAATCCTTCACAAGCTTGCGCAGATTTTTGGGAATGGTGAACTTTTATCACCGTTTCATACCAAACTGCGCCAAACTGCAACAACCGTTGACAGACTTGCTTAAAGGAGTAAAGAAAAACAGTAAAAAACCTTTAGTATGGACCGAAGGTGCGCGGAATGCTTTTGCTGATATCAAAAGCGCATTGTGCAACTCAACAATGTTGGTTCATCCTAACCAGACGGCGCAAATCACCCTAACAACAGATGCATCGGATTCCGCCGTGGGGGCCGTAATTCATCAGCTATATAATCGTGAAAAGCAACCGCTAAGCTTTTTCTCTCGATCCCTAACATCCACGCAAAGAAACTACAGTGCTTATGATCGAGAATTACTTGCAATCTACCTAGCGGTAAAGCATTTTAAGCACATTCTGGAAGGACGGCTATTTACTATCTTCACAGATCATAAACCAATCACTTTTGCCTTCCAGCAGAATTTAGATAAAGCCTCCCCAAGACAAGCCCGACAGTTGAATTATATTGCTGAATTCACTACAGACATACGGTACATTTCCGGAGAAGAAAACATCGTAGCAGACACACTGTCGAGAATAGAATCCATCGCTACTCCAGCTCCAATTGATTATACAGTTATTGCAGATTGCCAGGAGGATGACGACCTTAAGATTCTTACATCAAATTCCAGTTTCAAAATAGTACAAATTCCTATTCCGGATAGCAGTAAGAAAATTTACTGTGAAACCTCCACTAATTTTAACCGGCCATACATTCCTAAAGAGTTTCGCCAAAGAGTATTTCTCGCTATACATAACTTATCCCATCCGGGAATTCGTGCAACAATGAAGCTGGTGACAAAAAGATTCATTTGGCCCGGCATAAACAAAGACTGCCAACTGTGGACTAGAGCATGCTTGGCATGTCAGCGAGCCAAAGTTCACAAACATACACATTCTCCAGCTGCGGAATTCAAAGTTCCGAATCAACGATTCAAGCACCTTAACATTGATATTGTTGGCCCTTTACCATCTTGCAAAGGTTTTAGGTATCTGCTTACTATCATCGATAGGTTCACCCGTTGGATTGAAGCTGTTCCTTTGGAAGACCAAACTGCAGATTCCGTCGCAAATGCCCTTATCGCGAGTTGGATTTCCAGATTTGGAATACCTGAAAGAATAACATCTGACCAAGGTCGCCAGTTTGAGAGTCAACTCTTCCAATCCTTGAGCAAATACCTAGGTTTCAAAGCTAACACCACCACAGCTTATCATCCACAATCTAATGGTCTAATCGAACGCCAACACCGAACTTTGAAAAACAGCCTTAAATCCCACCTACAAACGTCCAATTCTTGGACTGATATTCTACCTTTAATTCTCCTTGGCATTCGATCCGCCGTTAAAGAGGATTTGGGTTGTTCTTCCACTGAACTTGTGTACGGCACACCAGTCTGTTTGCCTGGAGAATTTTTCAGTAACTCCCCAGCTGCCACGCATTCAGATTTTATACAAAAATTGCAAAGTCACATCCAAAACCTAAAACCAACTCCAACAACCAGCCATGGAAAAAAACCAGTTTTCGTACACAAGGATTTAGCAAATTGTTCACACGTATTCATCTATAATAACATAATCTCATCTTCTCTTCAACCAACCTATCTCGGACCATATCTAGTTAAACAACGTTTTGAGAAATTCTTTGATGTTGTAGTTTGGGGTAAAATTAAGAGAATATCAATAGATCGACTGAAACCATGTTTCAAACTCAAAGATGAAGTAACATCAAACTTTGGGACATGTGAATCCGATAACTCCAAAACCTCACAACCACCTCCCAGTGACAATGATTCTTCCATCAAATTTGCTAGAACCACAAGAACTGGTCGAAGAGTGCGATTTCCTGCATACCTGAACGACTATGAGGTGTAACGCTATCACTGGAAAGGGGGTGTGTGGTGGCATCATGTGGCGCACTGAGGCAACAACCAGCAAACTCTTCGCGTTACGATTTCTCTTGGCTCGAGTGGCATCAGAAAAAGTTTAGAACAAAATAAAAGAATAGTAAAACTAGTTTTTTTAATCTTTTTAGCTTTGAAGTTTACCTATTGTCTTACGCATATATTTTTCGTTAATAAAAGTATTTTAAGAAGTTTGCTCTTTATAATTTACCCGACTTTATTCAACGAACTTCAGGGGGAAAAGTTTAAATACACTGAATTTTAAAAACATCGATGCTTTTGGGGCGATGTATTATCAACATCGATGTCTTATTTTTGAACATCGATGTTTCGAAACATCGATGTTTTACTGTCGATGTCGCATCTCTAATCGCAACAGGAGCTATACACGAAACGTGGGCGGGGAGCGCGCTTTGTGTTCCTTTTTGATATCAATCCGGCAGTCAGATTTATCAGAATATAATAATATTTCACGCATGTTGTTTCGAGACCATTTAGCATCGTTAATCGTTATGTCTCTTAAAAAAGTAGAAAAAAATCAAATGACCCACCCTAATAGTTAATTGCATATACAATATAGTGTATTATTAAGTATTATCACGACCTTTCTCCCATCTTGCAGGACCTATTCGTGTGGTTGTTCACAGCATTCAACTCTTTTATTGCGTTGTCATTCAGGATAGAGGTAATTCAAGTTAACGGAATTAAATATTACCCGTAAAATGATGTTGTATAGTTTTCTATCGACTCTTAACTATGTCATCGACCCCTTTGGCAAACATGATTGATCCAAGGTCAACCATGACCTCTATTGTTGCTCCAGTGAGACGTTAATTAACTACCTACAGATGATGTAAAGGAAATACATATATCCACTTAGGGATTGATCCAAGGACAACCAAGTCCTCGATTGTTGCTCCAGTGCGACAGTAATTAACTACCGACATAATATGTACAGGAAATACATATCTCCACAGCAACGTTACCATCACCTACTTTTAGCTTCACAGAAACTGCATCGCATAAAATAAATTATCATTGTCTAAACCAGGGATGGCCAACCCGCGGCACGCATGCCACAGTGTGGCACGGCGGAGTTTTAACAGTGGCACGCAAATACTTTTTAAAATTAATATTAAGTTTCAAGTTATATTCATTTTTATTTTATACAGAACCTAACTGACTGAACCTTTAAAAATGTTTATTAACAACAAAATCTTAGTTTTTACTTGTGTTTTAATTTGTTATATTATTTTTTAAATCTACACTACTCATAATTACACGAAAAAAATGTGCTAGTTACATAAAAATCCCATAATTAGCCTATAAATAACATTTTTTTATATTTTATAGTATGTTGGAAAAGTTGGAAGTGGCACGCATAACGTTTTTTACCCCGGCACTCTTCCCAAAAAGGTTGGCCACCTCTGGTCTAAGCCCATATTATGTTTAAGTTCATTGTCTAAGTCCTGTTTGAAAGACCTACAGGTCTCCTAGAAACGGTCTCTCGGGAATTTCCTGGTGGGTCCGTCCGTCACTGAGCTTGTAAACATTGTAAAAATACAAATCATAACTAAAAAATCAATTTATTATTCCTATAAACAAAAAAAAATCAAAACAGTCAACAACGGCCCTTCACATCTCTGGCAGGCCAGAGGTTAAGTTCCAGGAAACGGCGGTAAGCCGAACATCTCAGGCTGAAAGTCTTCCATGGAAGACAGGATCAAAGTGGCGTTTCCTCTTAAAGAGTTGTCCAGGCGGGGATCCGGCACCAGGATCACCTGCATCCCCGCTCCTGCGGCAGCCTGCACGCCACTGGGGGAGTCTTCAAACACTAGTATCTGAAACGGAAGGTGATGCTTTTGAGTAGGCGTCCAGGTAGGGTTTGGGGGTTTTATGGCGCAGGTGCCACAGTTGGCCATGCTGCGCCAGACACAAGGCCTGCAGTATCAAGTAATGGAACACATACACGAAAGTGTCACAGACACAGAAGATAGAAATACACCCAGGGAGGATTCGAACCTTGCTCGAAGGTTGCAACTGCAGTGGTCCAGGACGGCACACAGGTTTTCTGTCTCGTCTGTCCCTCAGACCATCTTATTTACGATCCTGAGCACTATTCTGTCTTTCCTGAAGTGGCTCCGAATAGGATCAGAGCCAACGCATGTTCGTGGACGATTCTATTTTGGACCGCAGGTAGGTCGGTAGATAAACTCGTGAGAAGTGAATCGATTTTTCAATTCGATTATCTTTCGTAACTTGTTTTTACCGTATTACAGTACTTCAACTATGATTATTTATTCACATTATGCTTCAAATTCCAAACACGAATTCAGAATGCTAAACAAAAACAAACCTAGTCATCTCAGTTTACCGTTCCCTTCGTGATGGAAATCGAATCACATTTCGAACAAGAAATCTGCTTCAAAATCGCTGAAGACACGATAAAAGAACAACCAGACCAAGTAAATAAATAGAATCATAGTTGTAATACCGTAGAAACAAGTTACGAGAGTTAATATAATTGAAGAATCGTTCACTTTTCAAGAGTTTAATATCTACATTGCCCTACCTGTGGTCCAAAATAGAATCGTCCATGAACATGCGTTGGCTCAGATCCCATTCGGAGCCACTTCAAGAAAGACTCGCTAGTGATCCTGAGCTGGTTCGTGAGAGCCTCAAGTCATTGGCATTGTGTAATTTTATTTACACAAAGTGAGATAAGTAAGAAGCAATCTTAATAAGAGTTTCAAGTATAGCGATAGAAATACGTACTTTTTCCGTCGGAGGTTTTTCATCAAAACGGTCAGCACAGACCTCGTAAATCTGGGGATTTGGTTTTCCCTTCGTTACTTCTTCATCGTCAGGACCATTTACGACATGGTGGAATAGACTGAAGAGTTCTTTGTGACTGTCAATTTTCAAGACGTATGTTTCTTTTCTCGAACTAGTGGCAATGGCGATTGGAATCCCTTTTTGGTGTAAGTGTCTCACGAGCCTGTCAACACCTGAAATGGACAAAAGCTTACAACATCTAAAAGGACTAGTCAAATGTCTCGATTTTAACAGAGAAATTGTAGTTTTAAGTACTTGCTTGATTGCTTTGGAATGAATATCTATTCATTTGTCATATAGAAAAGAGTGTCCAAAGAGATAAAAACATAAAGTAGAACATTAAAAATATAGTTTTCAAAACAATTATCATTTTTTAAATGAATAATTACCATATGATAAAATATAAATTTAAATTCCACTTTTAAATAAGTATAATTCGGTTATATACTTCTGGTTTTTACTCATAATAGATTCTATGCAAGATATTATTTTATACGGTGATTTTACTTTTAAGGTT
This sequence comes from Metellina segmentata, assembly GCA_947359465.1. Lineage (NCBI taxonomy): Eukaryota > Metazoa > Arthropoda > Arachnida > Araneae > Tetragnathidae > Metellina > Metellina segmentata. Next base: position 96,732,246 of record OX375880.1, on the reverse strand, counting down.
AGTTTTGAGTATTTAGGATATTTTTTCCTCTGTTTATACTAACATAATTTTTTTTGTCCAATGCTAGCTTTATGGATGAAGAGTTCTTCAAGCACTTCGTTGACGAATAAATAGCAGTTTCAATTTTTACCCGGGACTAAATAAGACGCTCAAAGTGTAGTTTAAGATCGTAGTAAGAAACCTATAACCTGCAACCTTCGGACGAGATTTTGTTGGACGAGATTTGGGCCAGTGAAAATTTGGATTGTGTGGAGTGAGAACTACGTAAGTGGTATCATTCGGATGCTATCGAACGACACTGCAATCAAAAACATTATTTTGTAATATTAATATCAAACTGAGCTTTATAATCGTTCAAACGAAATTAAGGTGTATGTTTTCACTAGAAGATTTGTTTTTTAAATTTTGACTTTAAAATTCCATTTTTTTTCACAGGTAATTGGTGTATTCTTAAAATAATTTCAAAAAGAAAAAATAGGATTGTGCAAATAATTAACTATCTAATTAAGACATAGTTAGCAAATTAGAATGCTTTTTGAAACATGATACCTTAAATTTTAATTTGTTCAGAAAGATGACTTTTCTCTTGGAATTTATTCTTTTTATTATTCTTCATGTTTTGAACCTTCATCAAGTTGCTAGAAGAAGTAATTTTTTTTTTTAATATTTTTGTCAAGGAAGCTTTAAAAAAAGCAACATTTTTTTCAAGAATTTCAATGTTTAAAAATCAATTAAAAATCAAATATGATTTTTTTATATAAATAACTTTTAAATTGAATATATCTTTTATATTTTCGTTCGAGATTGTGACGTCACGGTAACTTTCCCTTTCCAAAAATAAATAAATTGCATTTCGTGCCGTTCGCGTTAAAAAAAAAACCAGATTACTTTTCCTGTACCCTTTCCGCGAATGAGAGCAAGAAATAAAAAACCTATTGACTAGGATTGATAGATTTTTACCTTAGATTATTACTTTAGATTGATATCTAAAAATATGATTTTCTTTAAATAAATAATTTTTAAAATGAATATATCTTCACCGGATTTGAAATCTGTGGAAAATTTTACACCAGATTAATACCTTACATCACTGCGTTGCTTGTGGTGTTGATTTGCGAAGCAAACCAACACCACGGGCACGGGCAACGCCGAGCTAGCCACGCAGTGGCTAGTAGGTTATAAGAACAGTTATTCTTGTATTCTTGTTGCTATTGTTCTTGTGTGCGAATATCGATGTATAAAAATGCCTGTGTTCTGATACGATCAAGAATACGAAATATCCGGCGCTGTTCTGAAAAGTACACGAATAAGATAGATTAGTTGTAGATTTGAGAGGGGTGAGACGTGTTTTTGCACCGAACGATGCGGTGTGTATATCTGAAACTTTGTATTATATTGTAAGAGAAATGTGCGTGTCCAATTTAAGTATGCATTGCCCCTCTGTTCTTGGCCACTACTACACACATTGTCTATCAAATGAGACATCGCTCGGTCACTAACACATATGATCTGAGTTCCAGGTTATTCGATGAAACCTCGATCCCCGTTTCCTCGGATAATCCGTTTATACAGAACAAAAACACAAATATAATTGATAAATCACCTGGTTTTAATTTAGCTTTGAGAAACTCTTCTCGTGCCATGTCGTAGAAATCGTTGTACTTGGCAGTAACGAATTCTTCAACAGTCATGGGCAGCTGGAGTTCTCGAATGATGAGGGCTGCTGCCTCATTAATGGGGCGAGCCATGCATTTAGCCCTCAGCTTCCATGTCATCACCTTTCCGTACCTCTCCACAATGGTCTGGTACATAAGAGTGAACACATGCTCAGTTTCTGTAACATAGAATTTGTATGAAGGTTTGCATAATCTTTTATACAATTACGACATAATTGGCACAGTTCGGAAAGAACAAGCCATTCCTTATCATACGTGCAATTTCAAAGATGACATTCAACAGTGAATAATATCTTCTATAAATTTAAATGCATACAATTTGCATAAGGGGCCGTCTTCATATTAAACCGAATACCATCTTTATAATTTCCAATAGAAACCCCTACTGTGACACATTTTCGAATCTCTTTCAAAGTTTAATTAGAGATACTAAATTCCAAGTCATTAGGTCTTACCGTTTCGAAGTTCTAAGTACATAAAAATTGGAAAACCTAATGTTAAATCAGTTTCTCGGAATTTTATGGATATCTTCCGAAGTAATATTTCTGTAGCGCTGATATTTGGTACCATGTCAGTGTTAAAGAACACAAAAAGAAGTGATTAATGTTTTATTTCAAATAACTTTTAGTTTTCAAAATTACATTAGTATTCTAATATATTACTATTAAATTAGAATACTAATGTAATTAGAATAGTAATGTAATGAATTCTATATATTAGCATACTAATATATTAGAATACTAATATATTAGAATACTAATATATTAGAATACTAATATATTAGAATACTAATATATTAGAATACTAATATATTAGAATACTAATTATTCGAAATAATTATGAATAAGGACCTGGAATATTTGGGTAGAAATCTATTCAGAAAGACTTATTACGACCATACAAAATTTCAGTCACTTATTTTGGATAGATTTTGCGCTACAATTAAATTTTTGTCATAGAGGGATATAAGGCCCGGTGCACACATCCGGTTTTTCAATGTGCGGCGCCGCTGCGGCACTGAAGCCCAACTATGCACACATAACCGTGAAAAGACGCAAGTACTCATTTCGCGCCATTTGCGATACATATTCTATCGTAGAAAACGTGTTTATTTCCCTTACTTGGTATACAAAAAAGTATATTTTAAAACAAAATATACGTTACTGAATACAACCATTAATTAATTATTATTTATATTCCATTTGTTTATCAAAACAAGGCACTTTAGAACGGAGACGCGAGTGCGGCGAGCTGCGGCGAATTGGGGAACTGCGGTACAAATTGTTGGACGTGCGTCGCCGCAGCGGTGCCAGAGGCATGTGTGCACTACTCCATTGGATCTATTTTATCTCAGACCGCACTTGCGTTGCGGCAGCGGTGACGCGCGTTGAAAAATCGGATGTGTGCACCGGGCCTAAGGGGGCATTCAAAAGTGGAAAAAAATTATGACAAACCTGAAGTATGAAAAGTACTTGGAAGTATCTTTTATGTAATGTAATGTGCATTGCCTTCTTGAAGTCATGTGTGGTACATCTAAACAATGATAAATTTAATAATAGAGATGGGTCAGATTGATTTTACACTAACGTCTTAACAGTTATTGCCAACTTGTGATAACAGAAAATATTAGCTATTAATATTTGCAGTTTTATTACCAGGAAAGGGCACAAACAGCACACACAACTAAACATTACATTTACCATTGACTTAAAAACTTAACATAAAGAGTTAATTTTATCTGTTTAATTAATTTGCTGCCTGCAATTACATTATTATAATATTGTTATTTATCTTACATTTATCGCAATAGCAATGACCCGAAACATTCGTCTAAGCTAGTATGTCGAAATTATATTGTATAAAAAGACACTTTCGAGTCCCGATCTCAATCCCACAGTTTCCGTTGAATGAATCTGACCGGAGAATGATAAAAGTAAATCTTTCGATTATAAATAAACAGTTTGAAGCTCTACTTCAAGGAAGTAACTAAATGACCCCGGTAAATATTGAGAAATTGCTTGTTAAAATGCTTCGAGTATGCATAGCTGCGATAAAAGAGTGAGATGAATATTTTGAAAAAACAAAGATTTTTTCGTCTGGAAATAGCAATGATTTCCTTATTTGATATGCAAAATTAAGTAAAATTTCCTTTAATCTAAAAAATTCAATACATGTTTTATGGTACATTTTATCATATTTGTTAATAGCATTTTTGTTGGTTTTTGAGCAAATGTCAATGCGATTCCAATCTTATGGACTAGTGTGATTTCGAAAAAAATTAATTTAATCGACATTATAATGATCATTATAATCTTCCGAGACGTCTTCGTTTAATGGTGATCGATTCCGAACGAAAGTTTTTTTTAGGTTTCAGGCCAGAATAATTTTAAAATTGCAATTTTTTAGCATTGTTACCCCCCTCCCTCCATTTAAGGTGTTTAGTAAAGTTCAAAACACAAGCGGCAGTCGGACAGCAGGACACCAGAAGATTAATATGTTTTTTAAACTGTAGATTTTCCAAAATCGTATACTGCGCTCGACAGAGAATTTTCTCTATTACGTTCGGAATTAAGACATCCATTCGAACCTCAAAATTCAACCCATTGCTGAACTCCTGCAGCATATTTCGGCCAAGTATTTAAAAAAACTATCTTAGGATCTAAACGAAGCACTCATGTGTATTCCATCAAATGATCCTAGTGTTAAAAGCTCTTAGAAAAAGACATGAGCTACTCTGCATCAGCAGTTTCATACTTTTAAAAATAGACCCAAACGTCGACCTGATCTCTACGACTTCAGTTCCCCAACTTAGCATTTGCAAGCCCAATTACGAGGATCACGTTATGTCACCAGTACATTTGGAATAAGGACTCGACATTTGGAATAAGGACTCGATGCATCACATAACATATCTGCTATAATTGCATAGCAAACTTCTACTTAACTTCTTCAGCATCAGCGAATCGTCCGCCTTTAGTCGTGGCCGGACTTGGAAGGTGACCATGTGAGTGGTGTCTCATGCTGGGAATTAATTAAGATTATCTAGCCCCTTCCGCCTTTATATTTTTTATTAAAAAATAATTCCTTTTAAGAAATCTCTGTTTTTGATTTTCTCCTTTTTGATAAGGACATTACTTCCTTCGTAGAAGATGCTCCATAAATGATATATCCAGTCCAGTCCAGATGGTTATTTTAAGAATCAAATAGTTTTGGCGAGGTTCGGAAAGTATGTCCATAAAACGTGTCTGCGATTATACCCTAACAAGTGGTTTTGAAGTGTTATCTCACTTATCAAGGTCTGACCAATTTTGCTAATGACGTGATATCATTATATCACGTCATTAGCAAAATTATTAGAATTATACTATGAATCATGGAATTATACTATGAATCATGGAATTATATTATGAGTCATGGAATTATGTTATGAATCATGGAATTATATAATGAATCATGAAATTATATTATGAATCACGGAATTATGTTATGAATCATGGAATTATGTTATGAATCATGGAATTATATTATGAATCAAGGAATTACATTTTGAATCATGGAATAATATTATGAATCATGAAATTATATTATGAATCAAGGAATTATGTTATGAATCAAGGAATTATGTTATGAATCATGGAATTATGTTATGAATCATAGAATTATATTAAGAATCATGGAATTATTTTACGAATCATGGAATTATATTATGAATCATGGAATTATGTTATCTCTACTATTATAAAAGGAAGTGTTTGTTTGTCTGTTTCTTGCCGCAAAATACTGACAATTCTATGGCACTTACAGCAATGAGATTTGGCACACATGGAGTCTAAATGTTTTGCAATTTTTGGGTCGCGGCGAATTTTAAAATTCAATCTAGAACATTTTAAAATAAATTTAATGAAATTTAATTATTATTGTTTTCTTTGGAATGGCAACCGCATAAAGATATGACAGATTCTAAATTTATTTTTCCCCTTTCCGTTTTTATTTTGCACAGAAGAATGATTTTCCAGTAGAGGATAAAAAAAAGTTTTAACTCGATGAGAGCAAGAAATAAAAAACATATTGACTGTGATTGTTAAGTTTTTTCCCGTAAAATCGGAATCGCCGCTAAAGTTAGATTGAAAATTTCAACGGATTTGAAATCTGCGGAAAATTTTACACCAGAGTGATACCTTACACCACGGGCACGAGCAACGTCGAGCTGGCCACGTAGTGGCTAGTGAATTAATTATATGGAATTCTTTCACACAGTATGAGAAGAGTGGAGGGAAAGATTAATACTATGATGGTTCCGTTTTGAAGTGTCACCTGAGAGGGCCAGTAAAGTTCACCTCGAAGAAATCTTTCTCCACTCATGTCAACTCCGGCCCCGTTAATAAATACCACAGCTGAAATAGATTTTAAGGAATAAAACCATGATTAATGAACAATTTTATTCTAAAAAATGTTTCAGAGTTGCGCTTTATTTGTAGTAGAGTCATTCCACGTGAAATAAGTAAAAATCAGGAAAAACCTGTGGCCGTATGGTATTGGATTTTTATGAAATTTGGTACAGGGGATTAGTTTATGCATAAATAACGATATCCAAAATATTTAGTTTCAAAATTAAATATTTTCGAAGTTTGAGGCATTTTAAGGTAAACTGCTGATAAAAAAAATTATTACTGGTAAAAAAAAATTCGGGATTGTAATCTGAGTCGTAAAGCAACAATAATAAAATCAAAATCACAACATTTGCTTCCCAGTCTATGCATATTACGAGAACTTCAATGATAACAGTGAAATTAAATACAGATAATGAAACCCAATATAAAATAAGAAATACCAAATCATTTTTAACTTAAAAAGTGAATTATAAAAGTCGAAAAAATCAGAGTCAAAACAAGCTTAGAAATTTCAACTTAGTATCATAGACATTATGACTTCTAACATTATGACATAATGACTAACATTTAGACATTATGACTTCTGATAGTTGCGCATTCCCGTAATGGCCTGCCGTCACTTCATTAAACCTTAGTTGAAGCTTAGACTCAATATGAATAACATCAGTTGTAAACACATACAAAAGAACGATAGTTGAAGTACAGAAGGGGAATAGTTGTGTTGCATTTAAAATATGATTGTCGTGTGGTCTTTCTTGCGGTTAACCATTTGATAGTTCCACCGATTCCATCGCATGGACTTTTGCCATGACTTCTGGATTGCCACTAGAACATTCGCCGGTGTTCGAAAGCTTTCGGTTCAGCAAAAAAATTATCTGTTTAGCAAACCAAGTATATTTATAACCATAATTCACATTTAATAGTGTTTATTTATTCGGTTATCTGTCCTTGAATGTAATAGCATCTCTTTCAAAGGCGGAAATAGATGACTTACTGGCGTGTATGCGATAAAATAAAACGATAATTCCCATCAAGTTAAAAATTTTCTAGGGAGGAAAATAAACAAATTACAATGATGAAAATTTTAGGAAAGATAATATACATCTTGACACATAATACTGAAAATTTGTGAAGTTTTCGGAGGTGTCCTTCACTATAAAATTTGTATTTAAAAAAATAGAAAATCACTGCTTACAAGTATTTTACTTTTTCATTATTTTTTTCTTAACTAAAGAATAGAGAAACACAATCACTACATTATTCCAAACTTTTAGATAGAAGAAGTACTTTGTTAAGAATAATTTTTGATACCGTTTTCCCCCATTTTTATAGGTACTAGAGCAATTTGAAATTTGTATCAAATAAGCAAAATCTCTATTTTCGCTGAAACCTGAGAATGAGCAGTGACGGGTATAAAACTATATTCTGACATTTCCTAAGACCTTTTACTGAAGAATGTAACAATATAATTTGTTTTTAAATTTGTGTCACTAACTTATTGAAATATAGGGTCTCAAACAGGCTACTATTAATGCTAAAAAATCAACATTTGTGTGACCTCGAACTTTAAAATTCAATTAAAAAATTAAATATACATTTTGGACATCGATGATTTGGCAGTTCCTCCTTACTATATGTGCTCTATTTAAAAACTAATTTTCAATCGGTGATGAATATCGGGGATGCGTCAACCACAGCCGATTTGATCATTTTACGTGGAATGACCGTATTCAATGTTAGTTGAATTTTAGTAACTTGAGTTTCAAATTTTATTTTTCATTTCAATCATCACTATTCACGACTTGGAAATTGCATCATTATTCACGAACTTCGGACTTGGAAATTGCATCATTGTTCACGAACTTAGGACTTGGAAATTGAATCAATGAATTCATGAACTTGACTTTTGAACTCTCACATTTTCAGAAACAAGCATTATTATTCATGAACTTTCGACTATTATTTACTACTTCCAGAAAGACTTGCTTCCATGCGGTGGACATATCTGGATCCTGAAGCAGTGCAAAACGAAACACGAAATTTGAAGAGCAGCACATCGAACTAGTACTAGTCTACCAGCTTATATATCTAGGGAAACGGTGAAGAAATAACATAAGAGCTCACCCAATAGCGTCCCATCCAAATCGAAAATCACATGCGTTACAGGTTTGAAAGCCGCCATCGTAAATGAATGCTACGTCACCGTTCGTTCTTCGCTGCCGAAGTGAATGAGCAGCTGTTTATCCTCATCGTCAACGTCACTACTTCCACAAGCCCTTGATAAAAAGAAAAAGATATTTTTAAATGCTCGCTCAGTGTTTGTTTCCATTCCCGAAGCTTGCTTTGTCTGCTATCACTGAACGGAAACCAAATTCACTACCCGCATTCTTTCGGCGCTGTCGTAGGTCTAAGATGCACCATACAGACACAGGAAGAGAACATAATTCAAATACCCTGTTTGCGAAAGATTCGAACTGCTCTGTGACGCATTTTGCTCTTGTCATGAAAGAAATTTCTGGTTTCCAAAAATCTTTTGGAAAGCATCTGGTAAATGTTTGACTGGACGGATTTTGAAACTATTTTCACCATTCTGTGGAGCATTTATCGAAGAAGGTTCGAAACAGAGATGCAGACCGCGAGTCGCATGAGGCCCTCCGTCGATTTCCTGGCGATTCCCCCCACCATGTGTTGTTTTAGTATTAACAAGCCTATCGATAGGTAATTGTTTAATTTAATGCAAACTTCAAGACTACTTTGAAACGGTGTTAAAGATGTCATATCCGTGGCATTTTTTTTGTCACCAAGTAATTTTTCTCGCCAAATGAAGATGACGGCCATCTTGACGTTTCGATTTGTTATACAGTCAGTATCAGTTATATGGTCAGCTCAGTGGTCCAAAAAAATCAGACCCTATAAGCGGGGTAACCATATATGCGGAACAATACTACACTATTTAATTATGGCAGGATTATATTCACCAACCAAAATATAGTGATCACAAACAAATAATTAAACTTTTAAGAACATTTTAAAAATTAATTCTCGAAGTAAAAACTACAGTAAGAAATATGCAATATTTTTAATTTAAATTTATTAGCTTACGTTACTAATCTATGTACAGTACGCATACATACGTGCATCCATATTCAATGCACTTATCTCTACTATTATAAGCCGATCAATCGGTATAGTAGATTCGTCATGTATGATCCAAAAGAAACAAAATTTTCCTTTACTTTTTGTCTTAATTTCAACATACTTTTCAAACAGATAATTTAAACCAACCAACAAACAGATATCCACCTGTTGTGCTTGGGGAAGAAAAGAATTGAGGGTGAGGTAATTGCTGACGATGATTCAACGCAAAAAAGAAATGAGAGGAAGGGGAGTGAAGCAAAGGTGTAAATTCAGGTCCTCTCCGGGATCGCAGAGACCTTTTTTTCATCTGGTTATTCTCTGTGTTGCTCACCGTCTCTAGAAATGTTTCAACAGTTAATATTTTTCGGGAGGGGGGGATATAAAAAACGATAACCTTTTTGAAAAGATAAAAAAAAAAACGACCATATAACCGATAACCAGGTAATAATAACCGATAACCAGATAAAATAAAATGACTATATAAGAGGTGCGCTTTAACACATTTTCCCTATTAAGTTAGATGGGACTTTAGAAAACTGACCATATTAGCGGGATGACCTTATAAGAGGGTAACCATATAGCCGGTACTGACTGTATATGGAAGTGGAAATGAGGAATACACAAAACAAATAAAAGTAAAGAATAATTTGAATCTACATGGTGGACCTTTGCATATATATGGGAGTAAAAATGAGGTAATGGTAATGGTAATTTTAGTTAACGTCGTACTAGAGCAACACAACGGGCCATTGACGACGGTCCGGAATCAGTCCCTTAAGGGAAAGATTCGAGGACAACACCTCATAATTTGAACCACGGTCAGATGACAAAGCAACACCTGAGCTGGCACCCCACTCTTCAAACTTCCACACCAACCCAACGTAAGGACTTTCGGCCTCGACAGATTTAAGGTGCACCAGCCGCCTCTACACCATTCGCTTACAAATATCCGTGCTTGGACCCGGATTCGAACCAGGAACGTTCCGATCCAGAGGTTACCACCTTAACCACTAAACCGGTTGATCGGCGTAGCAGTAATGGAAAAAAAAACATGATAATAAAAACCAGAATTCTAATACGTTAAATTCCAAAAAAAAGTAGATAATTCAAAATACAAAAGAGAATAACAAAGCTAGAAAAATGGCAAACTGTGCAAAATATTACGAAAACGGAAATTTATTCAGCTTGCTGCCGATGATATAAAAAAAAAAGCAAGCACTGTTGCTTAGCAACGGGAAAGAGTTGGTGTCATAAATGAAAATGATATATATGGTCTCTCTTGCTCAACTCGTTAAACTACCACATCACAAATTGAAAACAATCCATGGCATGCCTTGTCCTTCACGTGGGGCAAAGACACTGTAAAGTATTTTTTCCAAGTAGTCATAATGCCTCCACCATACTTTTAAATTTTCAAAATGTTTTGTGTCAAACTTACTTAGTTTCGTATGTCAGCCAAACGAAGTTTATTTTTGTGTACAATTCCTGATGTAAGAAAAAAACCATTTGCGATGGATTGAAAATTGGCATGCTTTTTTTCCATCGCATTGCCTACCTCCCATACTTGCCCTTCACCGAAAAATTTAACTTTAACTGTCTTTTATCAGTGGACAATCTTTTATTTTCACATTCATTTTCAACGAAGTTGCAAAACATTTAACAAAAGCATTAATAAAAATAACACGAGCTAGCATTAGACTAGTACCTTGTCAGGACAGTAATAACTACCAATATGGTTTCATTCGAGTAAAGAAAGAATGTTTCAAACGTATTAAAACTATTTTTTCCCAATGAATTTCTCGAGTGTCAAAAATAACCGTAGAGTAGTGTTTTTATACCTTTGTGTGTGCGAGAGAAGCTCTGTAAATGGCTTAAAATTGCATGATGTTGTCCAAGGATATTTCCCTTTGGGATTCAACCCGGACCGTCATCACTAATAGCCCGTTGTGTTGCTCCAGCGCGACGTTAATTTATTACCATTACCTATTTCTTTAAAAACCCACTCGAGTTTTGAAGCAAGCAGTTACACGCTGCAATGCGAACTTGAGAAGAAATAGTATTCGGTATTGTTAGATTTATAAGAATTAGATATATACTATAGTGTAATGTACCTCGTATGGTTCTTCTTGATAAAAAAAGAAAGAGAACACTTAAAATTCAACAGACGTACATTGAATAAATGATATAACAACCGTAAAGTTCCTTGGGTGGTTATTTTTAAAGCGGTGTCAACGTATCTATATAAATAAGAATGGAGTGTTTGTTTGTACATTCAATATTTTCGACCCATTTCAAGTTTTCTATCCGTTTTGGACCCTTCTGATGCCGAATCCGCCTTTTTCTCGTTTGGTGTCTGTCTGTCCGTCTGTCTGTCTGTCTGTATGTTGTGCCCTATACACGTCCACGCGGTTTAAGATATTTTCATGGAAATTTGCATACAGTGAGTACTTATCTTCATTTAGTGAGTGGCATTGGTTGCGAAAGTCTGTCTGTCCGTCTTTCTGTTCTATGCTCGATTTTGCGTTTGTGTGTTTGTGTAGACATCACATGAATTGTATTCCAGATATTTGATTGCAGTGTATTTTATTTTATACAGTATCTATTAGTTTAGTGAATGCAATATTAAACATTTCTTTATTGTTATATTTAGTTGAGTTTCATGGTAAAACACCTGAGTAAGTATACTTAAATCAACCATAATTTGGTAGTTTTGGAAAAATTGGAATGTCTATTGAATATTACGATTACTTCGATTGCTTTACCAGTACTGCTAAAAAAGTAATTATTCTTCAAAAAGTTATATTTTTTTTATGGAATTTCATCTCTGATACTTCATTTATTTCGAGTCTTATTTTTATTCTTTGCGCAATGAAAACGATTTCCGAATATTTGGGACAGACGATATTTTTCAACGAAACGAGAATGAACAAGATCGCGCTAGCTGTTATATTTTTTCTGGTTCTTTGGCTCTCAATTATTTTCTCATTTCTAAATTTTGTACACTTTTAGTTGTAAGTTGTGGCAACTGTGCGAGATCAAGAGATAAAATTGAATCACAAATTAATATCTTTAGAACATTTTTTTGCGACATCTTTTATTTTGTTTTACTTCGCTGTTTCCTGTTTTAAATATTTGTTATTTTAATAAATGTGTTTTCCTTCTCATAACACGCAACAGCACCACAAAGTGACTTGAAAATGTTAGGTAAGTCAGTATAAATTTTCAGTAAATTTTAAGTGTAGTTATGCCATTATTTATAGAATAATGCCGTTATTGAAAGAATAATAATGTTTAAAAATCCAAACTAGAACTTTTTGCAACATTAAAAAATTCGTTGTAATAATGACAGGAGAAGATTGCAAAATTTCACAATGTCGCATACCGGAGGCAAGAGTGCCACAAGTAAAAAAATATGTTTTGTTGACTATGAGTGCGAGAGCACTCGCCGCCGTAAATCGTAATTTTAATTAATTGAGTTGTGAACATGAAAAGAAATTAAGAAAGGGAATTCAAAATCTTCCTATAAATCGTCTTTTATAGTAGTAACCTTAGTATCATCTTTCGTCATTTTGTAGCTTTGTCATACAGCAATTGTGCGATGTATGTGTAATGTGTTACATGAATGGATATGCATGTGTTGGATTTGTGTCCAAAGTAAGTTGTAGAAAATATAAAGATGGCGAAAGGTGTTAAAATAAATTTTTATTCTACATAAAACGTAAGTCATTATATATTTTGATTATCTCTTCAATTTAGAGTAAACCAATTCAAACCGAGTAAGGTCGGGTATTTTGCTAGTCTATCTATATATATATTTCTCTTACGTGGCACGCAAAAAAGACGTTATTTGTTACCGCGTTTTGGCAACATTGTGCGATTGTTTGTTTACTAGGAGCCTCGCGAGTCATTTGAATCTAGAGCGTTATCGGATGAAATTTTATTGAAAAAAAAAATGAATTTTAGACGAGCTGTTGCGGTTCGTAATAGAAATCTAAGAAAGCGGAGGATCTTTTCAGGGCTATTTAAAAAACGGTCCTTTTCAAGGCTAACAATTATAGTACAACAAGACGCGTGCACTACAACTTTCGACAACAAACTCAGTCAAAAAGTGTATGGGTGGCTCGAGTACTGGGGAAATGTACACACAAACAACATGCTGGGTATTCAATTTCCAAAGCAGCGCTCACATTGCGAGTAAAAATGTGCTCAAAGTTTTCATCTAAATTCTGATTCCAGAGGTACTGTATATATCTTTTATGTAATACAACAAATTTAGATTTGAAAAATATTTTTTTGGAATATATTTTGTAATCAATCCCTTCTGCTAGGACACGTGTCTTCATTGATGCGAGCGAAGCGAGCATAGGTTCGCGCAGCGAACCAATGAGAATTGCGAAGCAATCCTCCGTGGGTTGGCGAGCGTTAGCGAGCAGGGGGCGGGCCCCCTAGTATATATATAATTCTCTTACGTGGCACGCAAAAAAGACGTTATTTGTTTTCGCGTTTTGGCAACATTGTACGATTCTTTGTTTATCCCAAAGCCTCGCGCTTCAATTGAATTTATAGCGTTATCGGATGAAATTTTATTGAAAAAAAAATGAATTTTAGTCGAGCTGTTGCAGTAAATAATAGAAATCAAAGAAAACGGAGGATCTTTTCAGGGTCATTTAAAAAAAAAGTCCGTTTCGGGGCAAACTATTATAGTTAAACAAGACGCTTGCATTACAACTTTCGACAACAAACTCAATGAAAAAGCGTGAGTGGCTCGAGTGCTGGGTGAATGTACACACAACCAACATGCTGGGTTTTCAATTTCCAAATCAACGCTCACATTTCGAGTCAAAATTTGCTCAAAGTTTCCATTTGAATTCTGATTCCAGAGGTATTGTAAATATCTTTTCTGATAAACAGCATAAAATTTAGATTTGAAAAATATTTTTTTGGAATATCATATTTTGTTAACAATTCCTTCTGCTAGGACACATGTCTTCATTGATGCGAGCGAATTTAGCATAGGTTCGCGCAGCGAACCAATGAGGATTGCGAAGGAATCCTCTGGGCGTTGGCGAGCGTTAGCGAGCAGGGGGCGGGCCCCCTAGTGTGCATTATTGTACAAACCTTGTTCTACGGATTTATTTAATCATTTAGATTTGTAAATAGGTACCATTTATTGCTACAACATTTTAAATTGGCTTTCGTCGCACTTGCTATTTTTGATTAAAATGTCAAACATTCTATTTTAATGCATTAACATTCTATAATGTTTCTTGTGTTGAAAGAGTTTAAAGAAAGAGAACACTTAAAATTACACAACATAGAGTGTAACTAGTTATGGTCAGCCAACCAGTAAAAGGTAGATTTACATTGGATTGACAAAATAAGGATTTTAAAAAACCTTCTAGGAACCATTGGCTTCTAAATATTGATTCATTAAATATCCTTCTAGGAACACACATATCTATATCTTTCCCAAACAGCATTTTTGTTTCCAGTGTGATTTATGATTTCAATTGGGGGCTCGCCCCCTGCTCCTTTGCAATCCTCATTGGATCGGTGCGAGAACCTATTCTCGCTTCGCTCGCATCAATGAAGACATGGGTCCTAGCAGAAGGAATTGTTTACAAAATATGATATTCCACAACAAAAACATTTTCAAACATAAATTTGTTGTATTACAGAAAAGATATACAGTACCTCTGGAATCAGAATTCAAATGGAACTTTGAGCAAATTTTGTCTCGAAATGTGAGCGCTGTTTTGGAAATACCCATACACGAGCCACCCATACACTTTTTCATTGAGTTTGTTGTCGACAGTTGTAGTGGAAGCGTCTTGTTGAACCATAATTGTTGGCACTGAAAAGGGCCGTTTCTTAAATGGCCCTGAAAAGAGCCTCCACCTTCTTTGCTTTATATTATAAACTACAACAGCTCGACTAAAATTTTTTTTTTCAATAAAATTTCATCCGATAGAAATTCAATTGAGGCGCGATGCTTCGTGGTAAAAAAACCAATCGTACAGTGTTGCCAAAACGAGATAACAAATAACGTCTTTTTTGTGTGCCACGTAGGAGAATTATATATATAGATTCTGCACGTGTCTCAAATGGGTTACGTTTTTTGTATGTTAATTTTTGAAGTGCTTCTTCCTTACGGAACTGATATCTCTGCTTTACATCAGAACATGCTTTACATCATTCTTATCGGATATAATGTTTTTTTTTATATATATTTATTTTAAGCCATAGTGCCTATAACTAGTCAATGAAAACTAAATATTTTGTAATGGGCACATGGTGAGCATTATTAATTTTTTGGCGATTTCTAGTATGGTTTTATTATAAAATAAGAAAAATGCAAAAAAGAAAGAGGAAGGCAGAAACAGAAGAAAGAAAAACTTTCCCAAGAAAGTTAAATTATCGATTAATGAGGTATGGAAATTAGTATTGTTAATTTAAAAATGAATTAATTTTAGTCTCACTCTTTTAGGAAAGGAAATTGTTTAAAAAATGCTGAAGGAGTAACTTGGGATGTGCTACAAGTGTGCATCTGACGTAAAATCGAGGGTTTTTAAATGGAGCTTATGCAACAAAATTTATCATCACAGATGTCTGCCTACGGAATTCGAAAAAAATTTACCAGAGAGAATTTACCATATGAGAAATACCTTTTATAGTTGTATCCTGTTTGAAACAAATATTATTACATAAAAATGCTTAATTAAATTTTTTATCTAATTACTAATAATTAATTTATAAACAGCTGATGTGCAAGATTTGTTTTGTGTCAATTAATGGGTATCTGCTCCAAGCTCACCAGCTCGCTAGCTAGCTTTAGGTTAATGACATTTCATATGATGATTAACCTAAATTATTGGGAATTAAAAAATTACATAATAGTGAATGAATACTTTTTCCCGCCCACAGTATACTACAGAACGAAAGTGTACATACATTTATAAATAGAGTAATCAGTTTTCTCAAAAATATGAAATGAAAAAAAAAAAAAATTAAAGTAGGCCTAAAGATTGCTCTGAAAATATAGAAAGACTTGATTCATATTGCACATATACTTGCAAATATTTCCGGGTATGAAGCATTTTGTGTTAGTCAAATGAAATGTAAAGAATTTTATCTGTTACTTAAGATTGCGTAATTCTGTATTTTGAACAATGGTGAAAGCGAACGGTATTACTAATCGATACGTTTTCCACTACACCTGCAATATATCTTTCATATCTTTGGTTTATCAATGCTGTGACGTGCACAGCAAAATATTTCATCGATTCCTATTTTTATGAATTGTAGAGTTATCATAATACTTTCCTTTCAAATCATGACATTTTTAAACGAGTTTTTATCATATTTATTTTTCATTAAAATAGGCATTTTATAGTACCCTTATCATATTTTATATACAACCAGGGACATGTTAAATTATTAAAGTAGGCTTACCATAACAGTAAGATAAACGTTGAAGCAAATATTAGATTGATCTCAAGCCCTGAGACACAAGATATAGTCCTATATGCCCGCAGTGGAGATACGAATTTATTTCATAAATTCTTATTTTTCATAAATGTAGGGTTAAATCATATTAATTTCCTTTCAAATTAGAACATTTATAAGAAGGTTTAACAGATTTTTTAAATTCAATTAGGTATTTTAGAGTAGGTTTACCATATTTCTTTATTCATACAGGGACATTTGAAAGTACGGTTATCATATTTTTCATTTAAACAGAAAACTTTTTAAAGTCGTTGTACCAAATTTGTGCAGCATGAGAAGTAGCTGTTCTCGTAGGGATAAGGTTTTATCAGCTGGTCACAAAATACAAAAAGGACCAGGAAAGTAAAGAACGGTTCGCGTAAGATAAAACAGTTGAAGCGAATTAATTGATCTCAAGTCCAAAGACAAGATATAGTCCTATATACCTGGACAGGTTTCATCAACCTACAAGTCAGAATGTAGTACCCCCAATATTTTTTTATCAGGATAGCAGATCAGTTACAACTCTACGGACATGTTTAAACATCCCAAATGCCAGATATAGCATTGTTAAATAATTTATCAGGTGGGCAGATCAGGTATGCCCTTTCAAACAGGTTCATCGAAACTTCAGAGCAGATAAGTTTTTTACGTACTGTTTACGTACAATTTTTTTTTACTTGTGCCACTCTTGCACTAGACATTAGGGATGCGACAGCAAAACATCGATGTTCAAAATTAAAACATCGATGTTGATAAAACATCGTTCCAAAAGCATCGATGTTTCTAAACATCGATGTTTTTCAAATTCAATGTATTTAAACTTTTTTCCCCATTTCTTAAAACTAGTTTAGCAACTAAGGATGCAACATCGACATGAAAACATCGATGTTGATAATGCATCGCCCCCAAACTATCAATGTTTATAAAATTCAGTGAATTCAAACTTTTTTCCCTATTTCTTAAAACTGGTTTAGCACCTAGTGATGCTATATCGACAGCAAAACATCGATGTTCAAAATTGAAACATCGATGTTGATACTGCATCTCCCCCATACTTTCGATGTTTTTAAAATTCAGTGTATTTAAACGTTTTACCCCATTTCTTATAACTGGTTTAGCAACTAGTGATGTGACATCAGCTCCAATACATCGATGTTTTTTTACAAAACATCGATGTTTTGAAAACATCGACATCGATGTAGTATCCCTACTTTTCACACTTTGGTCTAAAAGTATGTTCAATTTGCTGATTATAAAAATTATGCTACTAGGTTATTTTTAAAATTTTTATAATGGGACTTTTATCATTTAAAAATAAAACATCGACAACGTAAAAACATCGACAAGTATAAACATCGATGTTACAAAAACATCGACCCCAATACATCGATGTTAAATGCATCGATGTTTTGAAAACATTGACATCGATGTCGCATCCATCGATGTCGCATCCCTACTAGACATGCGACATCTTTGAATTTAGCAGTCTTTAAGGTAAGGATTAGAAATTAATTTCATCAGATATTTATCACTAAGTTTTTTTTGAAGCGAATACATTTTTTACTGGAGATTTAATTTTCTGACAAGTGCAATAGTAAAAAAACTTGTTTCAAAATTGAATGTCTGCGGTACAGACAAAACAATGATAACCTTTACCTTTTAAAAGTACTTTAAATATTACCATTTTTTAAATGGTAAATCATAAAATTTACAGGGTTTTTTAACAAGAAAATCTTTTTTTTTTGTAGAAACTTTTAACGTCTGTAATGAATTGCTTAAATATATCTTAAACTCGTAAAACAGGCCACACAGGCATATCACTTTCATATAGAATTTTTAGAAATTCAAAAGTCCTATTTCGGATATTTTTAACATTAACATATTTTGTGGAAGTATTGTGCGAGATGAAACAGAATTACAATATATTAAAAGAAATATTTAATAAATTTGCAACAGAAAAGAGGCAAAATGAAATTAAAGTGAAGTCTACGGGAAAATATTGTTCTGTAATTATCAATTCGTAATTCGATTTTATCTAGTAATTTCGCATAACCTGTCACAACGTACAACTAACTGTCACAACTTACAACTAAAAACTGAACCAATTAAAAAATACGAAATTAATTCCAAGCTAAAGAAACAAGATTACTGCATGTGGTCAATAAACACAAGTTTCTGTTTCGTTTAGGCTAGGCCTCCACTTGCGATTTCTAGTTGCGGCGACCAAAAAGTCGGTGCCGCAGAAAATCTACAAGGTGCACACACTACGATAGATAAACAGTTGAATTCAAATAAATTTTAGACTGGCATTCTTTCGTTCCTTTCCGTAAAATCGGGATCGTTAAAGATAGATTAAAAATATCAACGGATTTGAAATCTGCGGAAAATTTTACATCCGATAAGATACCTTACATTTGATTTTCTTTAAATAAATAATTTTTTTATTGTAACTTTTTTATTTTTGCAATACGAATAAGTTTTCCAATGGATGTCACTGAAACTACTTGTGTAATCGCTCTTTTGCTTCGGGAGAGAAGTAAACAGAGGAAGCATCGTTATTGGATACATCCAATAACAAGTCAAAGATTATAGAAAGGGCAGTTTTACAAGTTATTTGAAGATTTATGTAAACACCCTGCAAACTTTTTTCAGTATTACCAAATGACAAAAAATAGTTTTGACGAATTGTTTGGAATAATTAGTCAATTAATAACCTAACGACACAACGTGGAGAAAGTCCATACCACCAGAAGTTTGTCAGTAACTTTGAGGTAAGTACTATTATTACGTAATTATTTGTTATTATATCTACATATTATGTTTGCACGCTAAAAACACAAAATTGAGACCAATTACCTTTTACATTTACATAACCATTCTAATATTTAATTTATC
The DNA here is from genome assembly GCA_947359465.1 of Metellina segmentata. Lineage (NCBI taxonomy): Eukaryota > Metazoa > Arthropoda > Arachnida > Araneae > Tetragnathidae > Metellina > Metellina segmentata. The sequence goes on along the minus strand of OX375880.1, from coordinate 96,712,658 downwards.
CAAGATTTCCTTTTAGCCGGTAAATCCCATCATCTGGATCTTTCCAACGCGTATTTTGAAATACCTAAAGGGCCCGCCCCCTGCTCGCTAACGCTCGCCAACCCCCGGAGGATTGATTCGCAATTCTCATTGGTTCGCTGCGCGAACCTATGCTCGCTTCGCTCGCCGCAATGAAGACATGTGTCCTAGCAGAAGGGATTGATTACAAAATATGATATTTAAAAAAATTTATTTTATAAATCTAAATGTGCTGTATTACAGAAATTATATAAACAGTACCTCTGAAATCAGAATTCAAATGAAAACTTTGAGCAAATTTTGACTCGACATGTGAGCGCTGCTTTGGAAATTGAACACACAGCATGTTGTTTGTGTGTACATTTCCCCAGCACTCGAACCACCCACACTTTTTCATTGAGTTTGTTGGCGAAAGTTGTAGTGCAAGCGTCTTGTTGAACTATAATTGTTGGCCCTAAAAAGGACCGTTTTTTAAATGACCCTGAAAAGATCCTCCGCTTTCTATTATATAAACTGCAACAGCTGAACTAAAATTATTATTTTTTCAATAAAATTTCATCCGATAACGCTATAAATTCAATTGATGCGCGAGACTTCGTGGTAAACAAACAATCGTACAGTGTAGCTAAAACGCGATAACAAAGAACGTCTTGTTTTGCGTTACACGTAAGATAATTATATATATAGATTATGACACCTTAGTTAATTCTCCGTCTTCTCCCAAACATTATCTCCCTCGCTGATCCCATTGATCGATTTTCACACTAAAACGAACTGTTTTGGGAACACGGCTCCTTTACTAGATATCGGATATTTAAAATAAACACACCCATAGAATGTCCTTTGGTCCTTCTATATAACTATCTCAACACACAAAACATATCTTCATAACTTTAGTTACCACAAGGCTACAAAGTCAGCAATTAGGCACTTTTGTATCCACCCCATATTAAGGGATTCAATATTGAGACAAACCAACTCTTAATTCCACGTATCTTTTTCGCTAATTTACTTATCCCTAAGTTTCTTTATGCGGTGAGTCATATATTCAGGAACTTTTTAATACATATATTGTAACAATAGTGACAACAGCCAACCCTCCGTCCGATCTCAAAATTTGCACTTACGCAAATAAAATCTCACCATATTAACCCTTAACTGCTATCACAAACCGTCTCGTAAACTAATATGGAGGAGTCTCTCAGAACTCGCTCACTAAAGTGCGTATAAAGTTGATTAATATAATATATTAATGAAAGATTATTTAGATAATTATTATTTATAGATTTTAAATTTGGATAATTCAATTCTTAACATGAAATACATTTTATATTACTATATAAGTTAAGTAGATTCCATGTCTCTTCAGGCTCAGCTTTCGGACCTAATTTTGCAGGACGTTTCAACCCTGGAAACTGTAAATCTATGTTGTGTTTTGGTGTTTTAACTGCACGATTCGGTTCCCACCCCCGGACATCCCTTTTGAAGTTATTTTTTCCGTAGAAATATTCTTCTTGTGAAGACGCACTTGAAATGTCTTCATCTGCATAAATTTCCGAATCCGTTTCGTGTTCGCTTTCAATAATATTATTCGAAATTTCACTGTCCCAGTACTCTATTTCCGACCCATTATCAACAATATCCTGAATTTCTTTTTGTGTAAGATACACAGGTCGTTTCTTAGTAAAGTTTGTTGCCATTTAAGGCTCTCTGCCGAAATTTCCTACTCAAACGTAGACGATTTCATTCAACTAGAACGGTAACACAAATGCTGTGAAGGGGTCTAAGAGACCACGCGGGAAATGCAAATAGTTTAATACGAAACTGGAAATAGCTGTGAAATACGAAATAGCTGGGACAGCCAAACCAGTTTTGAAATGTGGCTTCTGTTGGACGTAGTAGGAAGGTACTGAATAGGACAGGGACCAGTATTCGCTTTAACGGGGTGGAAACGACCTGTCAAAAATGACTCGGGGTCTGTGATACCCATGACAGCAGTTAAAGGTTAAAACATACCTGCTTCAGAACTGCGACTAAACTATCACAAGTGGGTGAATGCACCTGCCTTTCCATATGATTCATTAGGATAGAGCAGGGATTGCGAACCTATGACCCATGGGTCAGACACTGACCCATGCAGGCGTTTTAAATGACCTACGCGTTGATTTTTATAAACTTATCATCATATACATAAATAATTTTAATTAGTTTTCGAATCCCTCTTTTAAAAAATATGAAGAAAATATAAGTGTTAATAAAGAACTTAAAAATGAAAAAAAAAAAAAAAAGTGCGAAATGATTTTTGTAAAACGTTTTAGATTTATTGATTATACATAATGTTGTTTTAAGATTTATATCAATGCCGATTGAGTAGAATATGTCAATTTATAAAATACCGCTTGAGAATGAACAGATGTGATAAACAATAATAATAAAGACATATTTATTAAGGCCCGGTTCACATGACGCGCGTTTGGCGAGGCTAGCGAGGTCCCGCTCTTCAAGGTCGCGAAGATAGTAACTTGAATTAGAGGAATAAAAAACATAATAAACGACAATTTGCACAATTGTTAGTGAAAGTGGTGTGCCAGTATTAAGGGACTTTGACGTACAACAATGTTCGATGGCTCAGTTCCGGTCACGTTCTTAATCTATTTGTCATTTATTAGAAGAAATTACTCTATTTTTAAATGAAAAAAAAAACAATAATTTTGACGAATTTTCAAGGTTAAATGATTTTATATTTTAATACGACATCACTCAACATTTTAGTGAACTGAATAAAAAACTTCAAGGAAATGGACACATTGTTTTAAAGATGTTTTAGAATATTAGGATATTTATGACGAAACTTGACATCTTTAGTAGCGATTTGGAAATGAAAATCCTGAAATATTTTCCTCAAATACAAAAACAATTTCAAAACACAGTAACAATGGAAATTACGCTTGATGTTCAACAAAATGCAGTCAAAAAATATTTAAAGATTATACAGTAAATAAAACAAGCCTTTGAGGATAGATTTAATCAATTTAAAAGTATGGAAAATACATTTCACTCTATTTTATAACATTACAAAACTAAATTCGAAACAATGGAATTAAACAAATTTAAGTGGCTAGGTATCCATGATTTAGAAATAGAATTAGATGAATTTCAAAGCAGCATTGCTTGGAAAAATAAATTTGATAACTTGTTTTCCGAAGTAGAAGGGAAAATGTCTGAAATTACTGCAAATTAGAATTTCCACACTAATTATTATATAAAACGTATGGGATTCTTTACCAAACAAATTTATATCAATGAAGAAACTTGGTAATGCTCTTTTAACGATGTTTGGATACACATATTCATGTGAAAAATTGTTTTCTTCGATGAATTTTGTAAAGTCTACCAATAGAAATAAACTCGGAAAAGAATTGACTGCAAAATGCGTTAAACTAATGAATACTGAATATGAACCTAATATTAAAAAATTATCTGACCAAAAACAACAACAGATTTCTCATTAACTATACTTTAACTTTGTTGTACATACACCTGTAATTTAAAAAAAATATATAATGGTTCATATATATGTTTTTTTATGTGTTGTTTGTATATATATATAACACAGTCCATTCACATTAATGTGACCACCACCTACTTTCGATGTCAACGTGAAATAACCAATTACAAAAGGCAGGTGACAGCACATTGGAGTGGAGTGTATATAAAGGATGTCCTATGGCATCGGAAAGCATTTCAATCGATGGCGTAAAGCAGAAACGTAGCGATTTATCCGACGTCCAAAAGGGCATGATTATTGGCTTTCGGGCCAAGGGTGGAAGCATTTCGGAAACGGCTAATTTTGTGAACTGTTAGCGTGCCGCCGTGGTAAAAGTATACCGTGCATGGCAAAATGCCACTATCCAAAATCAGCGGCGTGTCACATGTGGTGCACCACGGGCTATAGATGACAGAGGCGAACGAAGGCTTCGGAGATGTGTTCAGGCGAATAGACGTGCAACTGTTGAACAACTGACCGCTCAGATGAACCAAGGGGCTACCAAGAGTGTATCCTCAACAACGGTTCACCGAACGTTGCTGCGCATGGGCCTCCGCAGAAGACGCCTGGTTAATGCACCTATGCTGACTGCTGTTTATCGGCGACGAAGGCTGGAATTTGCACGCGAGTACCGCAACTGGACGTCCACAGAGTGGCGACAGGTGGCTTTTTCCGATGAATCACGTTTTATGCTCCATCGGACAGATGGACGTTGGCGTATACGGCGTGAAACGTCTGAAAGCAAACACCCTGCAACAATTGCCGGAAGGATACAGGCTGGAGGAGGGTGCATTATGGTTCGGGGAATGTTTTCCTGGCATTCACTGGGTGCACTCATCATCAGAAACCTAATTGACTCTCTTCCTGCACGTCTCGCAGCGGTCCGCTCTAGCAATTTGTAGCATTTCTTTCTTTAAAATAGAGAGAAATACCAACCCTGCATTAAAATTTTTTTTTTTGAAAGTTAATATCCAACGCTATCCCATAACAGAATAAGACCTCGCAAAATTCTTCTTGGAGACCAATTTTACAATTCAACCTCCTGCCATTTGTAGTGCCGTCAATGATAACTCCGCATTTAATTTAGTTCAGCATTGAAAGCTTTTATCCATTTCAACGTTCCAGATCAGCACTTCGGAGCTTTCCCAAGTGGTCATCCAGTTCGAAGCTCAACCTTTTTTAAGATTTCAATTATGCAACTTTGGATTGAACTACACCTAGTGCAGTAGTCGGCAAACCGCGGATCGCGAGCAGTATGCGACTCTTTAGCCACTTGAGTACGGCTCTGCCACGAATTGATTTCGACTAAATGCTGGTAAAAGGTAAATATCCCGCCGGTAATGCGAAGAAGAAAGCATCTGATGAACTTCAGAAGAGTCATGAAAAATCAAGTTCTGTATTTAATTATTGGGTGCAATCTCACAAGAATTTTAATATTGCAAGCTTTATTGTTAGTCAAACCATACACAGACGGTGAATACTTTAAGAGTTGTTTTATAATACATGCATCCGAAGAGCTATTCCGAGAACAAGGCAGAAATTCTGTAGAAAAAATTAAAGATTTACCACTGTTTGCTAAAACAGCAAAAGAACAGTAAAAATATCTTCGAATATAACCAATCCGCAAATCGAAGATCTTGAATTGTTTTCAGCTTTATCAATAGCTGTTGACGAACCATGTGATATAAATAATACAGCACACGGCTCACATTTTGCTCGGTTTATTTCGTCTTCGGGTTGTACCGCTCTAAACGCGGCTTCTCTGGTCAGGCCGACATATTCAAGAATTACATAATTAGAGGTCATAAAACTTCTTTCAAAAGATCAACTGTCCATAACTAACCCTAGTACTATTACAGCACTCTAATTGAATTACATCGGTCATAAAGTTCTGGGACATTGAAATAAACCCTCTTCAACTGACGTTACACGAACATTACGATCTCATAAATCTCAAGTCCATTGAGAACATTCTAGATTCCGTTGACATGTGGTTTTCAGATGAAGGTGGCCTGGCTGTAAGAGGTCAGAGGTCCTTGGAACTGAGATCTATGTCATGGAAATGCTCGCTACTCTGCCGAACCCTTCTTGTCCTAAAATATCTGTAACTTTGCTGTAAATATCTGCAAAGCTGTAGGATGTTAGAATAAATGTTGTAGTGGTGAAACCAAAAAAAACTTGTTCCTTTACGCTACCATTTCGTTTCTGCCACCACACCATTTCATCCGGTACAGGGTCCTAAAGAAGAACTTCTAGTATTATAGTCACTGAAAGGTCAAACACGTGACGAGTACTATATTACAAATGCTGTCATTGAATGCATGAAAAAACATATTCCACTCGATAAAATTGTTTCAATTTCAACAGATGGGGCAGAATGTATGTCCGGAGTGAGAAAAGGTTTTGTTTCTATTTTGAAGGAAAAAATTAATCACGAGATACTTGATCACTATGAGCATAATTCATTAATAGTGATCAAGAAGCGCTTTGTGCGCATACATTTCCAGAACGAATTTTCAATGTTATGGAATTGGTGATCAAGATTTTCAACACAATTGTAGCTAAAGCTCTTTATCATCGCCAATTTAAAGAATTTTAGTTGAAATTAAGAGTGAATACGCAGATCTTCTGCTACATAAGGTACGCTGGCTTTTTGAGGAAACGTTTTAAAACGTTTCGTTTTCGTATTACTTGAAATTAAAGCATTTCTCCTTGAGAAGGGTGTTGACTATCATAAATTTACGGACGATCAGTGGACCCAAAAATTTTATTTCATGGTAGACCTTGCGTCTTATCTAAACAATCTTAATGCTAAACTACAGGTGAAAGGAAACCCAATTTTTTGGATATTGGAAGGAAACAAATTATTCCTTTTTGCTCAAGATCTTGAAAGAGTGTAACCATATGGTACTAGACGACCCTTTTCTCTAACACGTGGACGCTGGAATGTGTTCAACAGCCAGACGGTGACAAAAAACAACTTGACTTTGCACGTGCGGGTTTTGACAAAATACCGAAAGAGAGTATTTTCTCATCGTCGGCCCGGCGTTCCGTTTGATCCATCGACACAGCTGGAGTTTCCGTCGGTTCCCTAATCCCATGTCTGGGATGAAGATTTGCTGTTGGGAACCCAAGTCGGTTACAAACGGTTTTTGCATCTGTGTGGGGGTGTCATGAGTTCTGTGGAGGACATAAACATCTCTCGAGGGCTAGGAATTCACCCCCCCCCCTCTCGTTCGCAGCTGCGCTTCTGAGGACCCAAGAGAACGGGGACTTGAGCTTTAGACTGATTCTAGATTCGACGAGAGACAGACGTCTCTGTTTGCCATTGTTACTTTGGATCCAGGCAGGATCTCGATTGTCGATGGCTGTGCCCTTAATTAATCTTGTAAATTTACCTGTAAATATTTAATTTATCTAAATAAATAGTTTAATTTTAAACCAGCTGTCCGTCTAATTCTTACATGACGGTACAAGAGAAACATTAATTCCTTTTCCAAGCCTGCTTAAACATCGCCAAGAAAAAATCTCGGAAATTGACTTTTACTATTTCAGAAAAACAATTTTAAATATGAGGGAAGCTTTTCTACGAGGTTTCAGGAATTCAGAAATACCACAGCGACGTTAGCCTTTGTTAAAAACCTTTCAGTGATGATGAAATAGAATTGAAATTTTCAACCTTAATATTGACATTGGTGCTTCTCAAATGCAATTACTGGAGTTCAAAACAAAACATTATGGAGCTCTAAACTTGAACGCCTTAATGATGATACGGAAAAGTCGGAGAAAAATAAATGTTATCTTAGAAACTACTTTGAAAGACATGATAATTTTTTACAACTGGAATAGTATTCCTGACTCATATTATCAATTAAAAAAACTAGCATTTGCTGTTCTTTCATTCTTTGGCTCTAGATATCCATGCGAAATATCGTTTTCAAGCATGAACCTTATCAAAAGTAAATTAATAAATTGTTTTACTGATGAGAACCTGCAATCTTATTAGAAATTAAAAACGACATTCAAATCTGACCTATCTAAACTTTCCAAGGAAATTTCAAGGTCATTGTTCACATTAAATTCGTGTTTTGTCATATTTTTATTTTAATGTAAAACATATTTTTTTTGTCAATCAATAAGATTATTATTATTTTTTTTTATCTGGTTTTATTTAATGTTAGCTAGTTTGAACCGACTCCTAAAAACCTGGTTCTTAAAAAGAAATTTGGCTCTCAAAAGAAATCTTAATCGTTGTACTTCTGATCTTTGACTCTTTTGACTAATAAGTTTGCGAATGACCTAGTGACAGAAAAAATAATCAATGCTAAAAAACCTATTACTTTATATATTTATTATTTTAAGCTCTTTTCTTAATCTACCAATTTATTAAGATTCCCAAATACCAAGGCAGGCCCATTTATCAAGTGCTATTCTGTCAATACTAGAGATGGAGAACATTTCTCTATGACATCATCATCACCTTTTAATATTTTGGTACAGCTACACTCCACCTATATAGCGGTGGTAACGTCTTTGGCGATTTTTTGATGCACTTCTAGTAGCGAGTTACGGTAGATTAAGGCAACCCACCTGTCTTTACGTTTATTGTGGTGTTTTCATGGCAACCTTGGCAAACTGTAACTTTAAATTTTGAATATTCTTGAAAGTTCTTCTTTAATTCGTTATTTCTATAATTCTATATCTTCTATAATTTCAAAATTTTGATTTCATTGGTTTGTTTGAAATTTTTTCTTTGCTTCCATTGGTTATTTTAATTTTAAAATACCATATGATTGCATTGGTCTTTTAGAATTATTTTCTGTGATATCATTCGTTCATTTGTTTGTATTTCTACAGTTGTGAAATTTTATTTTGTTGTAATATTTTTCACGAAACGTTCATGAGTTTTGTTTTTTAGCCATTTGTGGAATTTTCGTTTTTTATAATTTTTTCCCGGAACAATTCTGACGTATCAAGTTGTATTATTTCTTGCTTTTTTATTTTAAAATATTTTTTCTTTTCAAACAGACCTACTGTATTTAGTGTGATCGATAAGTTTCAGTTTATTCTTACCCAACATTCGCAGCTTAGTTTTTCTGATGGTTTACAAATGTGATAAAGCTTACTACTTATTGCGAAAGATTTTTAAAAATATACTTTACAAAACGTTCTCAAATGTGTTTTGAAGCATTCATTTTTCGTTGTAAAAAGAAAATTTTTTTTGAAATAAAAAGGTTTTTGAAATAATTTTTGCCTTAGCGACTTTAAAAGTCTAAAAAAAAAAATTAAAAGAAAAAAAAAATTGACAAGGCCGTTGCCACCATTATAAACGTAGATTGTAGCTGTACCAAAATTTTATTTAGAATTCTGCGTTTGTGTATTTGAGTTAACAGCGAAATATTGCGGTCATATTTGAGCATTACCAATTGTTATAAATGTGTGATATTTTTGTAAATAAATTGTAATTTTTTTGATGAATATTGTTCAAAAGTCGTTTGTCGAACAGAATGTATTCAGGAAGTCAAAATTCGACACATTTGCACAAATCTTTCTTTTTTAAGAATTTTGCATTTTTTCAAAGATTAGAATTTCGTTACTGTTAGTACATATTTTTGTGTTACTGTATTTATGTGTTAGAGTTAAATTTTAATAACTTATTTATTTCCTGGAAAATATCAGATACGGGTAATTTCTTGGCGGTAATGTGCATATATTTCGACCAACTTTTCTTAAATCTGATTGAATACGGAAGGGATTGTAGAATTCTGCTTCCTAAAAATAAATAAAATACACAAAACGAAACCCTTTTTAAATAAACTTCCAGTATTAAAATGACCAAAATTTCGTTTCTGTTTGTATTTATGTGTTGCAATATTTTACCTTTTGCAGATATATTATTTAGGAGTTAAATTTGAATGAATTATTTAATTTCTGCAAATTATCAAATTATATATATATATATATATATATACCAACTTTCTTAAAGTCTTTGCTTAAATAGGTAATGGTTTGTAGAAAGCTGCTTTATAAAAATAAATTAAGTCTACAAAATAAAACACTTTTTAGAGAGTGTGTAATTTGTTATTTTAAAATGGTTGGAAAAGTTAAAAAAATCACTTTAAAATAATACAAATACAAATACAAATATTGTCGACCAGCTACAGGCTCAAGCCCAACAAGGCTGCTCCTTTGTTTATGAATTCTCCATTTCCCACTGACTATCCAATTGTGTCTTAAATTCGTACACTCCCTTTGAATTAACTATATTTTCTGGCAACGCGTTCCAACTGTCTATTACCCTATTAAAGTAGTAGTTTTTCCTTAAATCCCGATTAAAATGTGTCTTATTCAATTTATACCCATGACCCCTTGTTCTGTTATCCCTATTGAAATTTAAGCCCTCTGTGTCCCCTTGTTTTACAAACTTGAAAAGCTGAATCAAATCCCCCCTCCTTCTTCTTCTTTCCAGTGTATACATGTTTAGCTTACTTAAACGTTCATTATAGTCGAAATTTGCTAGCCCCTTTATTATTTTTGTAGCTCTGTGCTGAACCCTTTCAATTGATTCTATGTCCTTTCTCATATATGGAGCCCAGAATTGTACAGCATATTCTAGATGTGGTCTTACTAAACCCTTATATAACGGCAAGATTATATTCTTATCCCTTGAAGTTACAGTCTTTTTAATATACCCCAGTAACCTATTAGCCTTTTTACCCGCAGCTGAACATTGATGACCCATTTTAAAATCCCTGTGAATTATCACCCCAAGATTCCTTGACTGTTTCTCCCTCCTTTACCTTTACTCCCTGCAGCCTGTACACGGCTCCACTGTTCCTGTAACCCATATGCAGAACTTGACATTTCCCTATATTTAAATGAGGTACCCCATTTTACAGCCCATTCGGATATCTTATCAAAATCCCCTTGTAAATTTTCTATCTGTAACTTGGTATCCACTGTCCCCCATATTTTTAAGTCATCTGCAAATATACTGATTCTATTCTTGATCCCCTGACCTATATCATCTATGAAAATCTATATAAATAAAAATGGAGTGTTTGTTTGTACATTCAATATTTTCGACCCATTTCAAGTTTTCTATCCGTTTTGGACCCTTCTGATGCCGAATCCGCCTTTTTCTCGTTTGGTGTCTGTCTGTCTGTCTGTCCGTCTGTCTGTCTGTCTGTCTGTCTGTCCGTCTGTCTGTCTGTCTGTCTGTATGTTGTGCCCTATACACGTCCACACGGTTTAAGATATTTTCATGGAAATTTGCATACAGTGAGTACTTATCTTCATTTAGTGAGTGGAATTGGTTGCGAAAGTCTGTCTGTCCGTCTTTCTGTTCTATGCTCGATTTTGTGTTTGTGTAAGCATCACATGAATTACATTCCAGATATTTGATTGCAGTTTATTTTATTTCATACACTATCTATTAGTTTAGTGAATGCAATATTAAACATCTTTTTATCGTTATATTTAGATGAGTTTCATGCTAAAACACCTGAGTAAGTATACTTAAATCAACCATAATTTGGTAGTTTTGGAAAAATTGGAATGTCTATTGAATATTACGATTACTTCGATTGCTTTACCAGTACTGCTGAAAAAGAAATTATTCTTCAAAAAATTATATTTTTTAATGGAATTTCAGCTTTGGTACTTCATTTATCTCGAGTCTTATTTTTGTTCTTAGCGCAATGAAAATGATTTCGGAATATTTGAGACAGACGATATTTTTCAACGAATCGAGAATGAACAAAATCGCGTGAGCAGTGATATTTTCTGTTTCTTTCGCTCTGAATTAATTTCACATTTCTAAATTTTGTGCACTTTTAGTTGCAAATTGTGGCAACTGTGCGAGATCAAGAGATAAAAATGAAACACAAATTAATATCTTTAGAACAATTTTCCGACATCTTTTATTTTGTTCTATTTCACAGTTTTCTGTTTAAAATATTTATTATTTTAATAAATGTGTTTTCCTTCTCATCACACGCAACACCACCACAAAGTATTAGACTTAAAAATTTTAGGTAAGTCACATATAAATTTTCAGTAAATTTTAAGTGTAGTTATGCCATTATTGAAAGAATAATGCCGTCATTGAAAGAATAATGCCGTTATTTAAATAATAATGCCGTTATTGAAAGAATATGCCGTTATTAAAAGAATAATAATGTTTAAAAAATCCGAACTGGAACTTTTCAAACATTAAAAAATAAGTTGTCATAATGACAGGAGAAGATTGCAACATTTCAATAGGTCACATACCGGATGTAAGAGTGCCACAGGTAAAAAAATATTGTTTTGTTGACTATGAGTGCGAGAGCACTCGCCGTAAATCGTAATTTTTTAAAATTGAGTTGAACATGAAAAGAACTTAAGAAAGGGAATTCCAAATCTCCCTCAAAATCGTCTTTTGTAGTAGTAACCTTTCGTTTGTTCGTTTGTAGTAGTAACCTTTGTAGAGTCACCTTTCGTCATTCTGTAGCTTTGTCATACAACAAGGGTGCGATGTATGTGAAATGTATTACATGAATGGATATGCATGTGTAAGGATTTGTGTCCAAAGTAAGTTGTAGAAATTATAAAGATGACGAAAGTTATTAAAATAAATTTTTACTCTACAAAAAACGTAAGTCATTATATATTTTGATTTTCTCTTCAATTTAGAGTAAACCAATTCAAACCGAGTAAGGTCGGGTATTTTGCTAGTTATAAATAAAATTGGTCCCAAAACTGATCCCTGAGGCACCCCACTTATAACTTCTGTCCACTGTGAATAATTTCCTTTTACCTGCACTCTCTGCTTTCTACCCAATAACCAATTCTTTATCCATATTAATGTTTTTCCCTGAATCCCCAGCCTTTCCAATTTAAACAGTAATGCCTCATGAGGTACTTTATCAAAAGCCTTTTGAAAATCTATGTACATGATATCCACACTGGTCTTATTATCCAGCTCCTCAGTAATTTTTTCGTAGAACTTCAAAAGGTTTGTAGAGCAGGATCTGCCATTCCTAAACCCATACTGATTCTCTGATAACAGTCCCCCCTCCTCCAAGTATAACATTATATGCTTTTTTAACAGAGATTCAAATATTTTGCAAATTACTGATGTTAGACTTACTGGTCTATAGTTGCCCGGATCACTTTATATTCCCTTTTTGAAAATTGGAGTTATGTTGGCCAACTTCCAATCCATTGGTACCCAACCTGTGCTATATGTTGAATTAAATATCGTGTGAATTACTTCCCCCAGTTCTTCCGCGCATTCCACTAGTACTCTCGGATAAATATCGTCTGGCCCTGGTGCTTTAGATGGCTTAATTCTTTTCATCTGATGTACTATTTCTTCCCTGTTGAATTTGCATTCTTTAATTATACCCCCTGCAAAGGCTCCATCCTTGGGATCCTTTTTTAAATTATAGTTACCATTGAAAACCCCCAGAAAAAAAGTCATTTAACACGTTTGCCATTCCCACCTCGTCTTGAATTAATTCACCTCCCTTCCCCTCCAACGGGCCCAGTGTAGTACTAAATTTATTTTTACCGCTTGCATATGCAAAAAATTCTTTTGGGTTTATATTTATTTCCCTTGCTAATTTTTCCTCCAAGGACACCTTTTGCTTCCGACTAATAGTTTAAAACTCCTTTCTGGCTTTCTGATATGCCTCCTTGTCCCTGTCGTTACCAGTGCTTTTATATACCCTGTATGTTCTTTGTTTTAATTTTAAAACTTTGTGTGTTTCCCCTGAAAACTTATTCTTGAATTCCTCCCATTGTTCAGAATGATGCGGTGCTAATAATCCCCCTCTGAATGTTTCCTTTAACTCTTCCCTTATCTTATGAAAATTTACCTTTCTGAAATTTGGAATTATTACTATTGATTGTGTATGCTGACTGAAAATTTATACTTAATCTGATACTTCTATGATCACTTTCTCCCAGTGCCTCACCTATAACCAAATCCTGCACCCTATCCTCATCATTGCTGAAAATCAAATCCAATATTGCATTGTCCCTAGTATCCTCATACACCATCTGGTACAAAAAAAATAATCCTGTATGTCATATTAGATAAACACAACTTCCGTAATTCCACGTACCAATGATTGAAATTTTCATGAAAAAATGCATTTGCTTCAAACTAAATTAGTCATGAATGCCGTTTCAATCTAATTCACCATCCTCTCATGTTGATGATGAAATTCGTAAACATCGCATACCAGGTGCTAGAATGCCACCAGTAAAAAAGATCCATAGGAGAATTAAATACAAAACTATACTCCGAAAATTCCTCCAAATCTCAAAATCAATTTCTGTAGCAATAGCAGTCACTTTAGAATAAACTCTAGTAGTAGTTTTTCTTTCAGCAGAAGTGCGATGAATATAAAATGGAACTTTGCTTATCAAAGAATCTAACAATCCGTAGATTTATTTGATAAGCCAAACAAAGGCTAATTTAAAAAAAAAAAGGAAGAATCAACGATGAAAGCATTTTAAATAAAAAAAAATGTCAAGGAAAACTTGATAACAAGTTGCAATCTAACACAGTTGAAAGTGTGTTAATCTTTCATGTGACATGCTTGGTTAGTTTTCGATGGATGTCTTTGTTTTTATTTTATCTTAGCTCAGATCTTGGAAAACCTCGGGCTTTTGAGTTAACTTCGAAAATAACTAGCAGCTACCAGTACTGACAAGTAAAAAGTGATAGAAATAGTATCTTTTTAGAAAGTACTCCATTTTAATTTCTGGTTTGAATACTCCCTGTGTATAGTTTTCTCTTCTGTATCAATAAAGCATTTCTGGTGTATGTGAATGTCCTTTTATTATGTTATTTATGCTGTGTTTGGCACAGCTTGGTCAAATATGGCCCTTGTGCCACGAGACCCAAACAGGCAATTTGAATTTCTAAATTATATAAATACAGAGAAACAATCTGATTCTTTGATTTTAAAATTATAAGACATAACACAGTAACTGCAAAATGTGAGTAAAATTCATCTATAAAAAGGTTTCTGTGTTATAATCATCAACTAAGCAAACAATACAATTTTTAAAGTTATAAATTATTACAACAATAAAAATACAATAGAAATTAACAACAATAAAAATACAATAGAAATTAACAACAATAGAAATAAATGTGATCAGTGTAGACAAATTAATCTCAATCGATTATGATTTTTTAATAAACACAAGGTTTATTTTACAACGCTTTTACAAAAAGAAAAGCACGACATTCGACGAATGATTCACATGTATCTAAGTTGGGGAAGAACAGCTTCACTATGTAGAGTAAGCAACTTTGACTTTCTGTCACTAAGACAAAAAATTTCAATGTTTCAAAATTACTAACTGTGATATTATTATTCCAATATTAACAAAGTCTTGTATAAATTCCTTTTTTCCAACAGACATACAATTTAAAATTGAACCCTTATGGTAATTTTTTAAATTCAGAAATTCGGTTTTTAAATGGAAAGCACGTACCTATTTAGAATGATAGATGTAGTTACTTGATTATGAAGAAGAGCTTTCAATAACACCCATGAAACACGACAAAAAATTAAATTAAATTGATTTTAATCGTCTTTCAATATAAAGCTATATAAATTTTGAAATATATTTGAACTACAACGTATGACTACCCGTTTCAATTAAACGTAACCCATCTTATTTTAAAGTTATTTCTTAAATTTACTTGTTATTTTAAAATAAGAAGTTACACGATAAATAATATTTTGATGCACATATTTTATTTATTTTATGATACAGCAATCTTCACACTATTACGTATTAAACCAGAGATTTAAGGAAAGTTGGTTGAAATATACATATACCACCAAGGCATTACCCATGTCTAGTGATATTTTGCAGAAAATAAATAAATCATTAATATCTAACTCCTGAATAATATTTCTGCATTAGGTAATATACCGGAACACATAAATGCAAACAGAAAGACAATTCCAATCCTTAAAAAAATACAAAATTCTGAAAGAAAATTTAGTTCCAAAGTGCAAAATTTCGATTTTCTGAACATATTCTGAAATAGAACAATTCGACAAAAGACAATATTGATAAAGACAATAATGATCTATCAGCAAAAAGAACACATATTTATAATACTTGGGAATCCTCAAATACGACCGCAACATCTCGCTGTTAACTCCAATACCCAAACAAAGAATTATAAATCAAATGAAACATTAATACTGACGTTGCCAGATACCAAAAAGCAAAATTACAATTTAATGATCACTAATGTTTTTTTTTTTTTTTTTTTTTTGGGGGGGGGGCTTTTGTGTTCTATTACAAAATGTAAGTTATGTAAAATTAAATGCTTTAAATATTCTCTCTCTTTTTCTTCATCAATCAAATATTGAAAAAAAAAACACCATAGGAAGAAAAAAAAATCAAGTTCAAACATAAATTTTAAAATTTAATTTGTTTAAAAAAATTGTTTTTCGATCAACACTGGTTAAGCAATTTCAGCTGCGTACAGCAATCGTTTTATATTCTATTCGAGTTTATCGTTTGGGCTTTTTGTGTTCCATTACAAAATTTAAGTAAATGTAAAATTAAATGTTCTAAATATTATTTCTTCATCCATCAAATATTTATAAATATTATTTTCATCATGATAAGAAGTAAAAAGTCAGTTCAAACATGAATATTATAATTTAATATGCTATAAAAAATTGTTTTTCCATCAACACTGGTAAAGCAATCTGAGCTGCATACAGCAA
This sequence comes from Metellina segmentata, assembly GCA_947359465.1. Taxonomy (NCBI): domain Eukaryota; kingdom Metazoa; phylum Arthropoda; class Arachnida; order Araneae; family Tetragnathidae; genus Metellina; species Metellina segmentata. The sequence goes on along the minus strand of OX375880.1, from coordinate 96,696,335 downwards.
TCGTTTTATACTCAATGCTATTTCTATGGCGATTTCAAATTGCTTTTGGCTTAGGCCTTAAGTCAATTTTAGGCCCTCTTAGGAGTCGAATTTTTCAAAATCCTTTCTTAGTGCACGTCTACGGTATAAGAAGAATCACCTTGCAAAATTTCAGTTTTCTTGGACTTGTAGTTCTTGGGATACACTGATCAGTGATTGAGTGAGTCAGTGAGGGTATTGGAATGATATTGGGGCGATGGTATTGGAATTTTATACAGGGTGTCCCTGAATTAATGGGCCAAACTTTAAGGGTAAGTAAAATACATATAAAGAAACATATTTTTGTATAGCAACATGGGGTCGGAAATGAAAAGGGCAGGTGGAAAAACAAGAAATTCTGAGGAAATGAAAAGCAAATAATCGTTTCTAACAGCAAAGATTCTAACAGAAAGCTAATTCTCTAACAGCAAAGAACCGTTTTTAGATCGAGTAATGCCATTCAAGCTCAATAAATTAGTTTTGCAGACGATTTGATAATGCAAACTAAATAAACGTCTGCTAATCAATATTTTCTTCCCAAAAATGCACTTTTTTTTTAAGCTACGTCACTAAACGTTTCTATTGTCTGCTCTAAAAATATTATGTAAGTAAAGAGCTTTTGTTCATTTCCTCACAGCATATCTTGTTTTACCACCTGCACTTTTCATTTCCGACCCCATGTTGCTATACAAAAAATGCTTCTTTATATGTGTTTTACTTACTCTTAAAGTTTGGCCCATGAATTCAGGGACACCCTGTATACAGGGTGGTCCCGAATTCATGGTACAAACTTTAATGGTAGGTACAGGACATTGTAACAATGATTTATTGTATAGGAATGTATAGTCGCAAGTGACGCGGTGAGGCGTAAACAGGGGAAATAAAAGTAAAGAGAAATGGAGTGATCGGTTGGTATCATTGCCGGTAGAGGGCAGTAGATGTCTAGCCGCTGTTGAACATGATGCATCGCAGTAGGGAAAAGCGCCATTCACAATTGTGCTGCCGTAGACGATGGGTGACTTTACGTATGCAGAAAAAGCAGACATGCATTACATGTACGGCCGTGCAAATGGTAACGGCAGAGCTGCGTTACGAATGTATCGCGCGGAGTATCCTGATCGACGAATGCCGGATCATAGAATTTTTCAACCGTTACATCGTCAACTTTGTGAAACAGGTGCGTTCGACGTCAACAGACATGGCGCTGGTCGAGTAAGAGCTGTACGCACTCCAAGGCTGGAAGAAAGCATCTTGAACATTGTGGCTGATAGACCCGAGTCAAGCACAAGAACTATTGCGCGTGACGTAGGTGTGAGTCATCAGACTGTATGCAGAGTGTTAAACGAAAATCGCTTACACCCCTTCCATTTTCAGAAAGTACAAGCATTGAATCCGGCAGATTATCCTCGCCGCGTGAACTTCTGCCTGTGGGTGATGCAGCAATGTGCGTTGCAGCCGGATTTCGTAGATTATGTGCTATTTACAGATGAAGCGACATTTTCACGCGAGGGTGTCTTTAATGCGCACAATTCCCATGTGTGGGCAACCGATAATCCACATGCAACGCGTCGACATGCGTTTCAACAACGTTTCAGTATTAATGTGTGGGCTGGTATTGTGAACGACTTTTTGATTGGCCCATACTTACTACCCACGCGGCTCATTGGCGGAAGCTATCTTATTTTTCTGAAAGAAGTGTTACCACAACTGCTGCATGATGTTCCGATCGCCATTCGTAACCGCATGTGGTTTCAGCACGATGGGGCGCCAGCACACTTCAGCATTGATGTACGGAATTACCTGAATGCCACGTTTGGTACTCGATGGATTGGGCGTGGTGGACCAGTCCCTTGGCCACCCCGATCTCCCGATTTATCGAGCCTCGATTACTTTTTATGGGGACATCTAAAGCATCTTGTTTATGAGACTCCAGTTGACTCAGATGAGGATCTCGTCGCTCGCTTATCTGTAGCTGCTGCAGGTGTGCGTGAAATACCAGGCATCTTTGAACGTGTACGCCAATCGCTCCACCGACGCTGTCAAGCATGTATCGATACTGGTGGACGCAATTTTGAACAATTACTGTAAACATGACACTTGTCAACAACGCTTTCAATAAAATCTTTGTTTTTCCTTTCGGCCGTTATTTCCCCTGTTTTAGCCTCACCGCGTCACTTGCGACTATACATTCCTATACAATGAATCATTGTTACAATGTCCTGTACCTACCATTAAAGTTTGTACCATGAATTCGGGACCACCCTGTATATAGAAGAACATGACCGTATTGATGTGCAGTGGGTTGAAGTAGTTAATATAAGAACGGCTGATAGACTTCTAAAATTCGCTAGATTGGCCAAAATTATGCTTTCTATTTTGCTCATCCCCCATTCCAATGCAAAGTGTGAGAAAAACTTCAGCCTCGTCAGAAAGAACAGAACTGAGTACCTATCGTTCAAGTTTAAGTGGTATGTAATATTTTTTACTGTTCAATTTGGTATTAAAACACTACTGCTTTTCAAGGTTTCTGCAGTTGATAAAAATGTGATTTTTTACTTATACATTTTTAAATACAAATAATACTAGTTGTGACATATACGGATATTTCTAATACACATTAATCCATGTATTTATGTATTTTATGGCAAGGGCGTTGGGCACAAAAGTTTTATTGATGCAGTTTTTAAAGTTGCTTACGTAGTTCTAATAAGATAGTAGCGTCAAGGGGCAATTCTCTCTTGACACCCGTTTCCTATGATATCCAACTAGTTACCACCGTCCCAGCCTAAGCCATTCGGCGTATCGCCACGTAATCTAGAGCCAAGGTCAGATGACGAGGCAACATCGTAGCTGGCAACCCACTCTCCAAACTTCCACACCAAACCAACATGAGGACTTTCGGCCACGACAGATTTAAGGTGCACCAGCCACCTCTACACTATACGCTTACAAACATTTAGTGTACAAAAGCATCCTCCACTAGTCGGTAATTGGTAATTTTAGTTAACGTCGTACTAGAGCAACACAACGGGCTATTGACGACGGTCCGGGATCAGACCCTTAAGAAAAAGATCCGAGGACAACACTTCGTAATTTTGAACCGCGGTCAGATGACGAAGCAACACCTGAGCTGGCACCCCACTCTCCAAACTTCTACGCCAACCCAACATGAGGACTTTCGGCCACGACAGATTTAAGGTGCACCAGCCACCTCTACACCATACGCTTACAAACATCCATGCTCTGACCCGGATTCGAACAAGGAACCTTCCTATCTAGAGGCTAACACCTTAACCACCAAACCGGCCGTTTCTACGATATGCCTCATGTGTTTGTGTCAGTGGCAGATCCCTGCACGCAAGAAGGAGGAAAGTTTTCCCATCTAATTTTCTACCCTAAATAAATAACATTTAGTGTACAAAAGCATCCTCCACTAGTCGGTAATTGGTAATTTTAGTTAACGTCGTACTAGAGCAACACAACGGGCTATTGACGACGGTCCGGGATCAGACCCTTAAGAGAAAGATCCGAGGACAACACTTCGTAATTTTGAACCGCGGTCAGATGACGAAGCAACACCTGAGCTGGCACCCCACTCTCCAAACTTCCACGCCAACCCAACATGAGGACTTTCGGCCACGACAGATTTAAGGTGCACCAGCCACCTCTACACTATACGCTTACAAACATTTAGTGTACAAAAGCATCCTCCACTAGTCGGTAATTGGTAATTTTAGTTAACGTCGTACTAGAGCAACACAACGAGCTATTGACGACGGTCCGGGATCAGACCCTTAAGAGAAAGATCCGAGGACAACACTTCGTAATTTTGAACCGCGGTCAGATGACGAAGCAACACCTGAGCTGGCACCCCACTCTCCAAACTTCCACGCCAACCCAACATGAGGACTTTCGGCCACGACAGATTTAAGGTGCACCAGCCACCTCTACACTATACGCTTACAAACATTTAGTGTACAAAAGCATCCTCCACTAGTCGGTAATTGGTAATTTTAGTTAACGTCGTACTAGAGCAACACAACGGGCTATTGACGACGGTCCGGGATCAGACCCTTAAGAGAAGGATCCGAGGACAACACTTCGCAATTTTGAACCGCGGTCAGATGACGAAGCAACACCTGAGCTGGCACCCCACTCTCCAAACTTCCACGCCAACCCAACATGAGGACTTTCGGCCACGACAGATTTAAGGTGCACCAGCCACCTCTACACTATACGCTTACAAACATTTAGTGTACAAAAGCATCCTCCACTAGTCGGTAATTGGTAATTTTAGTTAACGTCGTACTAGAGCAACACAACGGGCTATTGACGACGGTCCGGGATCAGACCCTTAAGAGAAAGATCCGAGGACAACACTTCGTAATTTTGAACCGCGGTCAGATGACGAAGCAACACCTGAGCTGGCACCCCACTCTCCAAACTTCCACGCCAACCCAACATGAGGACTTTCGGCCACGACAGATTTAAGGTGCACCAGCCACCTCTACACTATACGCTTACAAACATTTAGTGTACAAAAGCATCCTCCACTAGTCGGTAATTGGTAATTTTAGTTAACGTCGTACTAGAGCAACACAACGGGCTATTGACGACGGTCCGGGATCAGACCCTTAAGAGAGCGATCCGAGGACAACACTTCGTAATTTTGAACCGCGGTCAGATGACGAAGCAACACCTGAGCTGGCACCCCACTCTCCAAACTTCCACGCCAACCCAACATGAGGACTTTCGGCCACGACAGATTTAAGGTGCACCAGCCACCTCTACACCATACGCTTACAAACATCCATGCTCTGACCCGGATTCGAACAAGGAACCTTCCTATCCAGAGGCTAACACCTTAACCACCAAACCGGCCGTTTCTACGATATGCCTGATGTGTTTGTGTCAGTGGCAGATCCCTGCACGCAAGAAGGAGGAAAGTTTTCCCATCTAATTTTCTACCCTAAATAAATAACATTTAGTGTACAAAAGCATCCTCCACTAGTCGGTAATTGGTAATTTTAGTTAACGTCGTACTAGAGCAACACAACGGGCTATTGACGACGGTCCGGGATCAGTCCCTTAAGAGAAAGATCCGAGAACAACACTTCGTAATTTTGAACCGCGGTCAGATGACGAAGCAACACCTGAGCTGGCACCCCACTCTCCAAACTTCCACGCCAACCCAACATGAGGACTTTCGGCCACGACAGATTTAAGGTGCACCAGCCACCTCTACACCATACGCTTACAAACATCCATGCTCTGACCCGGATTCGAACAAGGAACCTTCCTATCTAGAGGCTAACACCTTAACCACCAAACCGGCCGTTTCTACGATATGCCTGATGTGTTTGTGTCAGTGGCAGATCCCTGCACGCAAGGAGGAAAGTTTTCCCATCTAATTTTCTACCCTAAATAAATAACATTTAGTGTACAAAAGCATCCTCCACTAGTCGGTAATTGGTAATTGGTAATTTTAGTTAACGTCGTACTAGAGCAACACAACGGGCTATTGACGACGGTCCGGGATCAGTCCCTTAAGAGAAAGATCCGAGAACAACACTTCGTAATTTTGAACCACGGTCAGATGACGAAGCAACACCTGAGCTGGCACCCCACTCTCCAAACTTCCACGCCAACCCAACATGAGGACTTTCGGCCACGACAGATTTAAGGTGCACCAGCCACCTCTACACCATACGCTTACAAACATCCATGCTCTGACCCGGATTCGAACAAGGAACCTTCCTATCTAGAGGCTAACACCTTAACCACCAAAACGGCCGTTTCTACGATATGCCTGATGTGTTTGTGTCAGTGGCAGATCCCTGCACGCAAGAAGGAGGAAAGTTTTCCCATCTAATTTTCTACCCTAAATAAATAACATTTAGTGTACAAAAGCATCCTCCACTAGTCGGTAATTGGCAATTGATAATTTTAGTTAACGTCGTACTAGAGCAACACAACGGGCTATTGACGACGGTCCGGGATCAGTCCCTTAAGAGAAAGATCCGAGAACAACACTTCGTAATTTTGAACCACGGTCAGATGACGAAGCAACACCTGAGCTGGCACCCCACTCTCCAAACTTCCACGCCAACCCAACATGAGGACATTCGGCCACGACAGATTTAAGGTGCACCAGCCACCTCTACACCATACGCTTACAAACATCCATGCTCTGACCCGGATTCGAACAAGGAACCTTCCTATCTAGAGGCTAACACCTTAACCACCAAACCGGCCGTTTCTACGATATGCCTGATGTGTTTGTGTCAGTGGCAGATCCCTGCACGCAAGAAGGAGGAAAGTTTTCCCATCTAATTTTCTACCCTAAATAAATAACATTTAGTGTACAAAAGCATCCTCCACTAGTCGGTAATTGGTAATTTTAGTTAACGTCGTACTAGAGCAACACAACGGGCTATTGACGACGGTCCGGGATCAGTCCCTTAAGAGAAAGATCCGAGAACAACACTTCGTAATTTTGAACCGCGGTCAGATGACGAAGCAACACCTGAGCTGGCACCCCACTCTCCAAACTTCCACGCCAACCCAACATGAGGACTTTCGGCCACGACAGATTTAAGGTGCACCAGCCACCTCTACACCATACGCTTACAAACATCCATGCTCTGACCCGGATTCGAACAAGGAACCTTCCTATCTAGAGGCTAACACCTTAACCACCAAACCGGCCGTTTCTACGATATGCCTGATGTGTTTGTGTCAGTGGCAGATCCCTGCACGCAAGGAGGAAAGTTTTCCCATCTAATTTTCTACCCTAAATAAATAACATTTAGTGTACAAAAGCATCCTCCACTAGTCGGTAATTGGTAATTGGTAATTTTAGTTAACGTCGTACTAGAGCAACACAACGGGCTATTGACGACGGTCCGGGATCAGTCCCTTAAGAGAAAGATCCGAGAACAACACTTCGTAATTTTGAACCACGGTCAGATGACGAAGCAACACCTGAGCTGGCACCCCACTCTCCAAACTTCCACGCCAACCCAACATGAGGACTTTCGGCCACGACAGATTTAAGGTGCACCAGCCACCTCTACACCATACGCTTACAAACATCCATGCTCTGACCCGGATTCCAACAAGGAACCTTCCTATCTAGAGGCTAACACCTTAACCACCAAAACGGCCGTTTCTACGATATGCCTGATGTGTTTGTGTCAGTGGCAGATCCCTGCACGCAAGAAGGAGGAAAGTTTTCCCATCTAATTTTCTACCCTAAATAAATAACATTTAGTGTACAAAAGCATCCTCCACTAGTCGGTAATTGGCAATTGATAATTTTAGTTAACGTCGTACTAGAGCAACACAACGGGCTATTGACGACGGTCCGGGATCAGTCCCTTAAGAGAAAGATCCGAGAACAACACTTCGTAATTTTGAACCACGGTCAGATGACGAAGCAACACCTGAGCTGGCACCCCACTCTCCAAACTTCCACGCCAACCCAACATGAGGACTTTCGGCCACGACAGATTTAAGGTGCACCAGCCACCTCTACACCATACGCTTACAAACATCCATGCTCTGACCCGGATTCGAACAAGGAACCTTCCTATCTAGAGGCTAACACCTTAACCACCAAACCGGCCGTTTCTACGATATGCCTGATGTGTTTGTGTCAGTGGCAGATCCCTGCACGCAAGAAGGAGGAAAGTTTTCCCATCTAATTTTCTACCCTAAATAAATAACATTTAGTGTACAAAAGCATCCTCCACTAGTCGGTAATTGGTAATTTTAGTTAACGTCGTACTAGAGCAACACAACGGGCTATTGACGACGGTCCGGGATCAGTCCCTTAAGAGAAAGATCCGAGAACAACACTTCGTAATTTTGAACCGCGGTCAGATGACGAAGCAACACCTGAGCTGGCACCCCACTCTCCAAACTTCCACGCCAACCCAACATGAGGACTTTCGGCCACGACAGATTTAAGGTGCACCAGCCACCTCTACACCATACGCTTACAAACATCCATGCTCTGACCCGGATTCGAACAAGGAACCTTCCTATCTAGAGGCTAACACCTTAACCACCAAACCGGCCGTTTCTACGATATGCCTGATGTGTTTGTGTCAGTGGCAGATCCCTGCACGCAAGGAGGAAAGTTTTCCCATCTAATTTTCTACCCTAAATAAATAACATTTAGTGTACAAAAGCATCCTCCACTAGTCGGTAATTGGTAATTGGTAATTTTAGTTAACGTCGTACTAGAGCAACACAACGGGCTATTGACGACGGTCCGGGATCAGTCCCTTAAGAGAAAGATCCGAGAACAACATTTCGTAATTTTGAACCACGGTCAGATGACGAAGCAACACCTGAGCTGGCACCCCACTCTCCAAACTTCCACGCCAACCCAACATGAGGACTTTCGGCCACGACAGATTTAAGGTGCACCAGCCACCTCTACACCATACGCTTACAAACATCCATGCTCTGACCCGGATTCCAACAAGGAACCTTCCTATCTAGAGGCTAACACCTTAACCACCAAAACGGCCGTTTCTACGATATGCCTGATGTGTTTGTGTCAGTGGCAGATCCCTGCACGCAAGAAGGAGGAAAGTTTTCCCATCTAATTTTCTACCCTAAATAAATAACATTTAGTGTACAAAAGCATCCTCCACTAGTCGGTAATTGGTAATTTTAGTTAACGTCGTACTAGAGCAACACAACGGGCTATTGACGACGGTCCGGGATCAGTCCCTTAAGAGAAAGATCCGAGGACAACACTTCGTAATTTTGAACCACGGTCAGATGACGAAGCAACACCTGAGCTGGCACCCCACTCTCCAAACTTCCACGCCAACCCAACGTGAGGACTTTCGGCCACGACAGATTTAAGGTGCACCAGCCGCCTCTACACCATACGCTTACAAACGTCCATGCCCGAACACGGATTCGAACCAGGAACCTTCCGATCTAGAGGCTAACACCTTAACCACTATACCGGTTGGTCGGCCTCCTCCACTAATCGGATGGTAGCATAGAGGAAATATATTTTCTCTGCGCTATGGGGGAAGGGGAAGAGAAATCTTTTCCTTCCTTTGTCCTACTCAAGGATAGTTTAAATTCACCTCGTGTGACGTACTGAACACAAATTTACAACATCTTCTCTGTTCACTAATTGAGTTACATTGTTCACTAATAGAGCCGTTCCGCTTATTCGCGCTGCAAACAACGTTAATATGACAGAGCAGGTAGGTAATTAACTAAAGTTACTCTGGATTAATAGAACGGGTTATAGGTGATGGTCCCGGATCAATCCGGACGGGAAAGACCCAAGGGCAACGCCTCGTAATTTTGAAACACGGTAAGATGATGATGTCAACACCTGAGCTGGCACCCAATTATCCAAACTTTTCCCCGTAAAACTAATTTGCCTAGTTGGAAGTGCAATCGGAGCGTTGCGAGTTCAAAACTAGGTCCTTGTGAGGACCGTCGTGCAGAAAGAGGCTGGTACACGTTAGGGATGCGACATCGATATCGATGTTTTTTAAAAAACATCGATGTATTGGGGTCGATGTTTTTGTAACATCGATGTTTATACTTGTCGATGTTTTTACGTTGTCGATGTTTTATTTTTAAATGAAAAAAGTACCTTTATAAAAATTTTAAAATAACCAAGTAGCATAATGTTCATAATCAGCAAATTAAACATACTTTTAGACCAAAATGACCAAGGATGAAGGGTCGGAAGAGTAGAGATGCGACATCGATGTCGATGTTTTCCAAACATTGATGTTTCATAAAAAAAACATCGATCAATTGGAGCCGATGTCGCATTACTAGTTGCTAAACCAGTTTTAAGAAATGGGGAAACAAGTTTAAATTCACTGAACTTTAAAAACATCGATGATTTGAGGGCGATGTATTGTCAACACCGATGTTTTAATTTTGGACATCGATGTCGCATCAATAGTTGCTAGATCAGTTTTAATAAATGGGGGAAAAAAGTTTAAATACACTGAATTTTAAAAACATCGATGGTTTTGGGGCGATGTATTATCAACATCGATGTTTTAATTTTGAACATCGATGTTTCAAAACATCGATGTCGTATCCCTAGTACACGTTAACCACACCACGCTAACCCCATGCTACGCTAAAGAGAGAACATTTGAGGCCCCGACAGATTTAATTTTTACCACCCTCCCTCTGTGGATATTATTTGAATCTTTGATGCCGCTGGCGTCATGCGCCTTCCCTGCTCTCCTACATTTGCAGCTTTTGTCAGTTAGAATCTTGATTTAAATTCGATAAGAACCTAAGCGTTCTTAGGCCCGGTGTACACATCCGGTTTTTCAACGTGCTGCGCCACTGCGGCACTGAATCCCAACTATGCACACATAACCATGAAATGACGCACGAACTCATTTCGCGCCATTTGCGATAAATATTCTATCGAAGAAAACGTGTTTATTTCGCTTACTTGGTGTAAAAAAAGGATATTTTGAAACACAAAATAGACGTTACTGGATACAACCATTTGTTAATTATTATTTATATTCCATTTGTTTATGAAAACAAGGTACTTCACAAAGGAGACTAATGTGCGGCGACAGTGCGGCGCCATGGGGAACTGCGGTACAAATTGCACGCAAGTTGGACGTGCGTCGCCCAGCGGCGCTGGAGGCATGTGTTCACTGCTACATTGGATCTAATGTATCTCAGACCGCACTTGCGTTGCGGCAGCGGAGCCGCACGTTGAAAAACCGGATGTGTACACCGGGCCTTAATCTGATTTGAAGGAGTAAGCGCTTTGTTGACAACAGAAAGGAGTAAGCGCTTTGTCGACAACAGAAAGAAGTAAGCACTTTGTCGACAACAGAAAGGAATAAGCGCTTTGTCGACAAAAGAAAGGAGTAAGCTCTTTGTCGACAAAAGAAAGGAGTAAGCGCTTTGTCGACAACAGAAAGGAATAAACGCTTTGTCGACAACAGAAAGAAGTAAGCACTTTGTCGACAACAGAAAGGAATAAGCGCTTTGTCGACAAAAGAAAGGAGTAAGCTCTTTGTCGACAAAAGAAAGGAGTAAGCGCTTTGTCGACAACAGAAAGAAATAAGCGCTTTGTCGACAACAGAAAGGAATAAGCGCTTTGTCGACAACAGAAAGAAGTAAGCACTTTGTCGACAACAGAAAGGAGTGAGCGGTCGTTTCACTCCTTTGTAGAGAAGAGTTTTCACCCATTTGAGTTATAGACAAAATACTAACGATGAAGTCAAAATGTCATGTAGAGCGAACAAAAGACGGCGTAAGCCCCGGTGCGCAGCAAGGAAGCGGGTGATTGTCTGTAACATCGAAAGGGGATGAAATAAAGGAACATTTTCACCCCAAATTTCGTCACAGAGAAATTTCCTAAAATATTGTTGCAGTCTTTTGATCCTTACCGACTCCTGGTGGAAAACAAAATGGGTGTTGCAAACACGCCAAATCGCCATCCCGACACGAGATCTTGACGTGGACGTGTTTGACGGACAATGGAAGTGTTTGATGGACAACGGATTTGTTGACAATGGACGTGTTGATTGGGACGTGTTTGCAATTCCGGTATCAACACGGCTTAAGCCTTTGTGTTACCCCTTCCCAAATCCGGTTCCAACCGGCAGGAGAAAGGTGTTTTAATAGAGCCTCAGATGAGAAAACCCCATAAAAACCAGACATCCTAAATGAGTTGTCCACGGCTATGTAGACAGGGGACGGGCTGTGATTTCCTACCGTAAATTAGAACGCATTAAGTGGCTCACCTTTCTCGATCAATTCCGCTCACTTCATTCTTACCTTAATAAGCATCTGGATCTGGAAGGACATGCACAAAGTCGTAAGAGAGGGGGGTTCAATGTGGGGCATTATGCATGGTAATTCAGTGGGAACTCGTTAGGGAGCTCCTTTGTGAAGGAGTGGAAGCGTTTGTCGGTGGGAATAAAGTAAAGCAGTTCCTTAAAATTTCATTTCACTCTACGCCCCACGGAAAGAGGTGTTTCTAAGGGAAGGGGGTCGACAAGAGCACAGTCGAACCAAGTACAATATGAAAAATATTTATTTAAAACTTTCGGCATTTTCTTGAAAAAATGTTTAATTTTTGGCACAATCTTGTCCATGTCAGAAGCATTTTTCAGCGATGAGCGTGTGAAGTGAACACTTTCATGACCTCTATATTTAAAAACACATCGTTAAAGAGCCAGTCCGTTCTTTATATTCTCTCATCAGTCGCATCACTAGTCAGAAAATAGAGGTGAAAAAGAACTGAAATTATATTGTAGTATGTACAAAATAAAAGACAAGGAGGCACCTTTTTGTTCCTGGAAATTCATGTGGACCAGAGTGGCTCAGTTGGAAGAGTGACGGATAAGGAACAGGAGATTTGCGAGATAGAAACTAGGTCCAACCAAAGACGTCGTCTACACGGGGCTGGTAGCTGTTAAATCTGTCCTGACCTCAAATTTCCAAACGTTGGCATGGTGTTGAAGTTTGGAGAGTAGAGTGAAAGCTTAGGTGTTGACATCGTCATACGGTCATGGTTCAAAATCGCGAGATCTTTTCATCCGAGATTGATCCTGGACGTCGCCAATAGCTCGTTGTGTTTGTTCAATTAGACGTTAATTTACTACCTACCGACCTCGAGATCCATTGAGGGGTGCCATCAACAAAGCTTGTTTTGTTTTCCTATTTTTTTTGGTTACCAATAAAAAAACCTGCGGAGTTGACTCTTGACCTCGAGCTGTTCCTAAGGTAGGAATGTAGGTAGTTAATTTACGTCGCATTGGAATAGGAAAGATCTCAGGGCAACACCTCGTTATTTTGTAACACGGTCACGGTTTGCGAATTTCCACGTATGTGAGGCAGGGAATCTGTAGAAGTGAACTCATAATACTCCAACCGAATGAGGTTAGTATTTTATGGCACAATGGCAATATTTGGCCATACTCCTCCAAGTATAATGCAGACAATGTCAAGTTGTAGACATAACAAGGAAAGTTTTGCTGTCACAGAGCAGAGAAATATACCCAGAGAGGAATGAAACTTGAGTAGCCAACTGCATGAGGATTATGCTAAAAATTTGCAAAAGACACTCAAACATTAGTTCTATAGAGCTGACTTGGAGGCAATCTTGATTTCATTTAAACCCCCATTAGGGCTCTTAATTTCACTTTGCAACATGCAGTTTACTATGCATGACATCTAAAGAATTTTGATCTCGATCATTAGAATCTTTCCAAAGGCCTATTCCAAGAAAAGTGCTGTATATAATCTTTCCTATGGATTCTATTCTACAGAATGGGCCAATGGATACTCTTCAAAGGATTCTATTCCCGGAATGGGCCAATAGAACCGTTCCAATATATTCCATTCCAATAAAATCTTTCTAAAGATTGAAAGAATTCATGGATTCTTTCAGTATTTCCATTTTTTTCAAACACATCTCTTAATTTAAATAATCCATGGATTCTTTTTCGAAGGATTGAAATATATTGGTTGATGAGTCCATGTATTCTTTAAACAAATAGGTGTGATTATGTAGTCCTTCAGTGTGTTGTTGGATAAAAGCAATGTTATACTACTTGGAAACGCTCAAAGAGTTTAAACCATTTGAAGCTTCGAAGAAAACCAGCCTAGTGACAGTTAGCATCAGTGCCTAAGGAAGCTTTTTACTATGCAGAAGAGGATAGTATTTCCATTGCGATAAAAGGATAACTCTCGAGACTAACGACATTTCCCAGGTAGTTCCGACGGTAGTACAGTTTCACATCCCTGACCGTTGTCAATATACCTTTGTGTTAGCTCCAATGCGTTACTGAGGCCCGGTGCACACATCCGGTTTTTTGACGTGCGGCGCCGCTGCCACAACGCAAGTGCGGTCTGACCCATTAGATCCATTAGAAGAGCAACGGATTAGTTGCGAGTTCAAAAGTAGGTGCACAGCCAAAGACGGTCGTGAACACGGGGACTGGTGTACGTTAAATCTGCCGTGGCCTCAGATGTCCTCATGGTGATGTGGTGTGAACGTTTGGAGAGTGGTGTGCAAAGTCAGGTGTTATTTGCGTCATCTGACCGTACTTGAAAATTTCTAGGTGCAGTCCTTGGATCTTTTCCATTCGGTGTAATCCCGAACCGGAGTCTAGATACCTTTGTATTGCTCCAATGTTACTTAACTGCCTACCTACCTTCTTATGTGGCGCTGAAGTGGAGGACTTGCTAAAGCTGGCTATAACTTAAATTTTTACAGGGGCGAAACTACGCAATCTTCGAAGAAATAGACTCCGTGAACAAAAAAGAAAACTAAGTCTGAGTTAGAGCAACACTACCCCATATGCGAGGAAACTCTTTAGAAATAGACAACTTCAAATGATGTAGAGATGTACAAAGACATCATCCAAACTTAGAACTTATCACAACAAAGTTGATGGGCAGGAAGTAAGATTTATCCTATCTGTCACAACTGTCAGGAAGACAGCGTGATTCCGACGACTTGAAGAACTGGGGCTTTGGAGCAGGAAGCGCGTCCAACCTATTTCTCCTTTAACTGTATAACTATCGTAAAATTCAGCGTTAATTCATTAAAACGAAAATGTTTAAAATTAAGATGCAGTTGACTGAATGCAATTATGTTGACACGCGGAAATTTCTACATATGAATTGATGGGTGTCATTTCTCACTTTTCATGCCTAATTTAAGTCGTTTGTAATGGAATTTCATATCTCTAAATGGTATAAAATTAGTCAAAATATTTAAAACAGCAAGTCGTAAATGTCTGTTGGTATTATTTCCTATTTCCAAATTCCCATTCGCAATAAAATCCGATAAATCAACTAATTGTGCATAGCAAAATGTTCGGGACCCAGTCAGGTTAGCACAATTTGCTTCAATACATCCACTTCAATTGCATCCCATTTTCTTGAAATACGATTCCTATCTATATATATATATAATTCTCTTACGTGGCACGCAAAAAAGACGTTATTGGTTAACACGTTTGGGCAACATTGTACGATTGTTTGTTTACCACAAGGCCTCGCGCATCAATTGAATTTATAAGCGTTATCGGATGAAATTTTATTGAAAAAACATTTTTTTTTAGATATGCTGTTGCAGTTTATAATAGAAATCAAAGAAGGCGGAGGATCTTTTCAGGGCCATTTAAAAAACGGTCGTTTTCAGGGCCAACAATTATAGTTCAACAAGACGCTTGCACTACAACTTTCGGCAACAAACTCAATGAAAAAGTATGGGTGGTTCGAGTGCTGGGGAAATGTACACACAAACAACATGCAGGGTATCCAATTTCTAATGCAGCGCTCACATTTCGAGTCAAAATTTGCCCAAAGTTTTCATTTGAATTTTCAGGGCCAACTATTATAGTTCAACAAGACGCTTGCACTACAACTTTCAGCAACAAACTCAATGAAAAAGTGTGGGTGGTTCGAGTGCTGGGGAAATGTACACACAAACAACATGCAGGGTATCCAATTTCTAAAGCAGCGCTCACATTTCGAGTCAAAATTTGCCCAAAGTTTTCATTTGAATTTTCAGGGCCAACTATTATAGTTCAACAAGACGCTTGCACTACAACTTTCAGCAACAAACTCAATGAAAAAGTGTGGGTGGTTCGAGTGCTGGGGAAATGTACACACAAACAACATGCAGGGTATCCAATTTCTAAAGCAGCGCTCACATTTCGAGTCAAAATTTGCCCAAAGTTTTCATTTGAATTTTCAGGGCCAACTATTATAGTTCAACAAGACGCTTTCACTACAACTTTCAGCAACAAACTCAATGAAAAAGTGTGGGTGGTTCGAGTGCTGGGGAAATGTACACACAAACAACATGCAGGGTATCCAATTTCTAAAGCAGCGCTCACATTTCGAGTCAAAATTTGCCCAAAGTTTTCATTTGAATTTTCAGGGCCAACTATTATAGTTCAACAAGACGCTTGCACTACAACTTTCAGCAACAAACTCAATGAAAAAGTGTGGGTGGTTCGAGTGCTGGGGAAATGTACACACAAACAACATGCAGGGTATCCAATTTCTAAAGCAGCGTTCACATTTCGAGTCAAAATTTGCCCAAAGTTTTCATTTGAATTTTCAGGGCCAACTATTATAGTTCAACAAGACGCTTGCACTACAACTTTCAGCAACAAACTCAATGAAAAAGTGTGGGTGGTTCGAGTGCTGGGGAAATGTACACACAAACAACATGCAGGGTATCCAATTTCTAAAGCAGCGTTCACATTTCGAGTCAAAATTTGCCCAAAGTTTTCATTTGAATTTTCAGGGCCAACTATTATAGTTCAACAAGACGATTGCACTACAACTTTCAGCAACAAACTCAATGAAAAAGTGTGGGTGGTTCGAGTGCTGGGGAAATGTACACACAAACAACATGCAGGGTATCCAATTTCTAAAGCAGCGCTCACATTTTGAGTCAAAATTTGCCCAAAGTTTTCATTTGAATTTTCAGGGCCAACTATTATAGTTCAACAAGACGCTTGCACTACAACTTTCAGCAACAAACTCAATGAAAAAGTGTGGGTGGTTCGAGTGCTGGGGAAATGTACACACAAACAACATGCAGGGTATCCAATTTCTAAAGCAGCGCTCACATTTCGAGTCAAAATTTGCCCAAAGTTTTCATTTGAATTTTCAGGGCCAACTATTATAGTTCAACAAGACGCTTTCACTACAACTTTCAGCAACAAACTCAATGAAAAAGTGTGGGTGCTTCGAGTGCTGGGGAAATGTACACACAAACAACATGCAGGGTATCCAATTTCTAAAGCAGCGCTCACATTTCGAGTCAAAATTTGCCCAAAGTTTTCATTTGAATTTTCAGGGCCAACTATTATAGTTCAACAAGACGCTTGCACTACAACTTTCAGCAACAAACTCAATGAAAAAGTGTGGGTGGTTCGAGTGCTGGGGAAATGTACACACAAACAACATGCAGGGTATCCAATTTCTAAAGCAGCGTTCACATTTCGAGTCAAAATTTGCCCAAAGTTTTCATTTGAATTTTCAGGGCCAACTATTATAGTTCAACAAGACGCTTGCACTACAACTTTCAGCAACAAACTCAATGAAAAAGTGTGGGTGGTTCGAGTGCTGGGGAAATGTACACACAAACAACATGCAGGGTATCCAATTTCTAAAGCAGCGTTCACATTTCGAGTCAAAATTTGCCCAAAGTTTTCATTTGAATTTTCAGGGCCAACTATTATAGTTCAACAAGACGCTTGCACTACAACTTTCAGCAACAAACTCAATGAAAAAGTGTGGGTGGTTCGAGTGCTGGGGAAATGTACACACAAACAACATGCAGGGTATCCAATTTCTAAAGCAGCGTTCACATTTCGAGTCAAAATTTGCCCAAAGTTTTCATTTGAATTTTCAGGGCCAACTATTATAGTTCAACAAGACGATTGCACTACAACTTTCAGCAACAAACTCAATGAAAAAGTGTGGGTGGTTCGAGTGCTGGGGAAATGTACACACAAACAACATGCAGGGTATCCAATTTCTAAAGCAGCGCTCACATTTTGAGTCAAAATTTGCCCAAAGTTTTCATTTGAATTTTCAGGGCCAACTATTATAGTTCAACAAGACGCTTTCACTACAACTTTCAGCAACAAACTCAATGAAAAAGTGTGGGTGCTTCGAGTGCTGGGGAAATGTACACACAAACAACATGCAGGGTATCCAATTTCTAAAGCAGCGCTCACATTTCGAGTCAAAATTTGCCCAAAGTTTTCATTTGAATTTTCAGGGCCAACTATTATAGTTCAACAAGACGCTTGCACTACAACTTTCAGCAACAAACTCAATGAAAAAGTGTGGGTGGTTCGAGTGCTGGGGAAATGTACACACAAACAACATGCAGGGTATCCAATTTCTAAAGCAGCGTTCACATTTCGAGTCAAAATTTGCCCAAAGTTTTCATTTGAATTTTCAGGGCCAACTATTATAGTTCAACAAGACGCTTGCACTACAACTTTCAGCAACAAACTCAATGAAAAAGTGTGGGTGGTTCGAGTGCTGGGGAAATGTACACACAAACAACATGCAGGGTATCCAATTTCTAAAGCAGCGTTCACATTTCGAGTCAAAATTTGCCCAAAGTTTTCATTTGAATTTTCAGGGCCAACTATTATAGTTCAACAAGACGCTTGCACTACAACTTTCAGCAACAAACTCAATGAAAAAGTGTGGGTGGTTCGAGTGCTGGGGAAATGTACACACAAACAACATGCAGGGTATCCAATTTCTAAAGCAGCGCTCACATTTCGAGTCAAAATTTGCCCAAAGTTTTCATTTGAATTTTCAGGGCGAGCGAGGTCCCGCTCTTCAAGTTCGCAAAGATAGTAACTTGAATTATAGGAATAAAAAAGCACAATAAACGACAATTTGCACAATTTTTTGTGAAAGTGGTGTACCAGTATTCAGGGATTTTGACTAACAACAATGTACGATGGCTCAGATACGGTGAAGTTCTTAATCGGTTTGATATTTTATTAGAAGAAATTACGCTCTTTTTGAATGAAAAAAAACAATAGTTTTGACGAATTTTCAAATATAGATTGGTTAAATGATTTTATGTGACATCACTCAGCATTTTAATGAACTGAATAAAAAACTTCAAGGAAATGGTCAAATTGTTTTAATGATGTTTGAGAATATTAGGATATTTATTACGAAACTTGACATCTTTACTAGGAATTTGAAAATGAAAATCATGAAATATTTTCCTCAATTACAAAAAAAAACATTTTCAAAACACAGTAGCAATGGAAAATACGCTTGATGTTCAAGAAAATACAATAGGAAAATATTTAATGATTATACAGTAAATAAAACAAGCCTTTGAGTAGATATTTAAACAATTTAAAAGTATAGAAAATACATTTCACTTCACTTTATATCCATATAAAACTAAGTTCGAAACAATAGAGTTAAACGAATTTAAGTGGCTTGGTAAACATGATTTAGTAATGGAATTAGTTGAATTTCAAAGCAGCATAGTTTGAAAAAATAAATTTGATAACTTGATTGCCGAAGTAAAAGGGAAAATGTCTGAAATTAGTGCAAATTAGAATGATCCCACACTAATATTATATTAAACGTATGGGATTCTTTACCAAATAATTTTGTATCAATGAAGAAACTTGCTAATGCTCTTTTAACGCTGTTTGGATCCACGTATTCATGTGAAAAATTGTTTTATTCGATGAATTTTGTAAAGTCTAATAATAGAAAAAAACTCCGAAATGAATTGACTGCAAAATGCGTTAAACTAATGAATATTGAATATGAACCGTTTATTTAGAAATTATCTGACAAAAAACAACAACAGATTTCTCATTAAATATACTTTATTGTACATACATACCTGTAACCATGTTATCTACTAGCCCCTGTGTGGCTAGCCCGTGCCCGTGGTGTTTGGTTTTTATCTGGTGTAAAATTTTCCACAGATTTCAAATCTGTTGAAATTTTTAATCTGTCTTTTACGATTCCGATTTTAGGAAAAAAGAACTTAACAATCCCAGTCAAATGTTTTTATTTCTTTTCTCTCCTTTGCTAAAATGAAAATCTGTTTTTTTTTTATAATTTTAACGCGAAGGGCAAAAAATGCAATCTGTTTATTTTTGGAAAGCGAAAGTTCACGTGACGTCACAATGTCTTGCGAAAATATAAGAGAATAAAAGAAAATCAAACAAATAAGGTATCTGTTTCTAAGGTTTTTCGCTAATTTCATATCCGTTAAAATTTTTATTCTACCTTTTTACGATCGCTGAGATAGAAAAAAAGCACTGAAGAACGCCAGTGATAACTTCAGTAATCTTTTGCTGTTCTGGAATCCATTTCGCAGGAAATCAAAATGAATGAATCTCGAAACAAACGAAGGTCTTTCGAATGTGTTCTCTAAACGATGATTAAAAAAAAAACGCATGGTTCCAAAGGCTGACGTCAAGGTGATACGTCAAGTGAGGTGACGTCAAGTGAGAGCGAAAAGTCTAAATTTTTATATTTCTTCATTCCTCGGAAATACCTCGGTAGAATGAAGAATGGTTAAAAAAGTATTAAATTCATTTTAAAATTTTCTATATTAAATATTAAAATTCGCCTCGACCCTAAAATAGCAAAAAGTTCGCACTACCTCTGTGCCAAACCCCTATTACTGTAAGTGCCATAGATTCGTCAGGACTTAGAGGGGAAAAAACAAACAAACAGACAGACAAACACTTCCTTTTATAATAGTAGAGATTAAAATATAATTTTTCATATACACTCATTGCCATAAAAATTTACGCACCAGGAAATAATTGTGGGATCGTAACGAAACTTGGCATGAAGGTACATGTCGTCCAGATATGCAAATGATTATAAATGCAGCGTGATTGCGCATTGCGTAATGAAACTAGAGGGCGTTGAACTTCGTTCTTCTTGGAGTATAAAACAGGTAAGCAGAGCTTGTTTGAGTGTACTTAATCTTTTGCAAAGGAAACGCTGAGGTAGACATGCCGTTACGCCGCCATCGAAGACAATATGAGCAGCTGTCAGAGTTCGAGAGGGGAAGAATCATCGGGATGATGGAAGCTGGTAGGTCAGCTCGGCGAGTAGCTCGCCAAGTAGGTCGTTCTGATTTTACTGTGAGGAGGTGTTGGGACCAGTGGACAGAAGAGACGTCATTTACACGGCGACCAGGCTCAGGACGCCCTCGACAGACCAGTCGTCGAGAAGACCGTCACATCATACGAAACGCACGCGTAGAGCCAACTGCCTCATTGGCCGCTATCCAGACATAGGCAACACTTTCACTTCGGGCCCCTGTGTCTTCCCGAACTATCGCAAGGCGCCTGGCTGAAGGACATCTGGTATCGCGACGCCCATTACGTGTGCTGCTAATGATACCCACCCACCGACGCCTCCGTTTGGAGTGGTGTCGCGCACGACGGGATCGGACTGCAACGGAATGGAACCAGGTCGTCTTCAGCGACGAATCTAGATTCAATTTGAGCAGTGGTGACAATAGTGTTCGTGTGTGGAGGCCCCGTAGTGAACGCTTCAATCCTGCATTCGCTTTACAGCGACACACCGCTCCCACAGCTGGTGTGATGGTGTGGGGTGCCATTGCTTACGATAAACGGTCACCCTTAATATTGATCCATGGCACAGTGACAACCCAGCGGTACGTCCATGACATCCTTCAGCCACATGTGATGCTACTCATGGCAGGGCTCCCAGGAGCCATTTTTCAACAAGACAATGCTCGGTTACATACAGCAAGGATGTCACAAGACTGCCTCCGCCACATTACGGCCCTTCCCTGGCCTGCTCGATCCCCAGATTTGTCACCAATCGAGCATATCTGGTATCATTTCGGACGGCAAGTTGGACACCCTACGAGTTTGGTCGAACTAGAGGCGCGTTTACAGCAACGAGATGTCTCATGACATCATACGGAACTTGTATGCCTCAATGCCCGCTCGTATCGCATCGTGTATTCGCGCTAGAGGGGTCCCACAGAGTACTAAAACTTCCGTTCATTTGTACTTTTTTCTGCAATAAATTATCCATTTTCTTTGATTTTCTAATCAATTACTTATATTAAAGTAGTACTTACATGTGCAAAATTTCGTTTCATTTTGACGACTTTTTTTTGGTGCGCAAATTTTTATGGCAATGAGTGTATAAATGTTTTTTTCCTTGTTCATTAAAAACTGAGTGCAGAGGGGGGGGGGGTGTCTGGGTATGATTTCTCCCCTTTTATATCGATATTTTGCTCTTCACTTGCAAAAGTAAAAGTTGCAAAACAAAAATGAATTGTTAACTTTTTAAATAACTAAAAATTTGAGAACCAAAAAAAGTATTTTTTTTTTGCCATGCTCCTTCCCCCTGTCCAAGTGACCCACGAGCTGTACTGAAAAGATAATGTACAAAATTTGACCCACTTTTTAAAAAGGTTCGCCGACCCTGACCTATACCTAAATCAGTAAAATTACTTTTACTTAAAGGCTCATTACAAAAAAAATATACATTCTCAATTTTTTTTTTCTTGAGTGGAGGTCAAAGAGAAACATTAGGATCAAGTGATTCTTAAAGCATCAAGATTGCAAGCAATCTGACAAGTTAAAGGTTTTTGCGCTCATCAAAAGTACGAAACGAATACATCTCTACATTTTAAAATCATCATCAAAAGTTCAAATATGAAAAAAAAAATGTATCGCAACATCGTTAACAAATAACACAAAGGTACTGGTAAATATGGCAGAAAAAAAAAACCATTAGAATACAACACATACATTAACTAATTAATTTAATTCCTTTTTTCTATTTTAATTTAAGACTCGCAAAAACCATCTTTAATTAGTGCATGTATCAACCAATCGCGCATGTATAAAAGTATCATTCCATAGAATACATGGCATTAGGTAATTTCGCATACCAACATCTTGTTTTATGGGAACAGATTCTTACTAACTACATGTTTAAATAATGACGTACGTTCCGTTGAAATGATTCCTTATAATTTTAAAACCATAATGCATACTAATAAGAACTGAAAACATCATTCAGCATGACGAAAAGTGATAGAAAAATTGATTGTTTAAAGATGTCAATGATAGTGAGTTGATTTTTGATAAATAAGAAAGACGTAAGTTTGAAAGTAACTGTCCTGACAATTAAAGCATTTTATCTGATGCTTGTAATACTATTGCACCATTAAAGAAAAACGTAAGACGTTCACAAGACAGTAATAGTAGAAATATAAAGAAAAATGTAAAATTTGAAGTGATCGATAGAATTATATTTAGTGATTCATTTCCTTACATAACATATACTTGAAGCAAATATAAAACGTTCTATACCTTTTTTAAGAATGATTTGAATTTTTAATTCGATCAAAAGTACTTGGGGGGTAATGAACTCTCAGAGTACCTTAATTTAACAAAACTGTTAGGGAACATTGAACGCACACAATATTATGTGTAGTTGCAGTAGTGTTTCAAGTCTAGTATACTAATGTTTTTTTCGACATTTGTTGTTGGAAAATAAATTATATTAGTTATCTATTTGAGGTGTGTAAGAATACCTAAGAAAATATTCAGTGAATGGGTAAATGATTCCCTTCTCATAAAAGAGAACCTTTTTAGTTAGTTCTAGAAAGAACGATCGAATAAAAACAAATAACATTAATGTGCGATTGGAGCAAGTTAGACACGTTTATAAAACGTTTTTGTAAAAGTTTTAACCACTTCCAAAAGAATCTAACTCGTTAATTTTTAAAAATATTAGAAAACAGTTTTGTAGAAAATATTCTGTAGCTAGTATAGAAAATATTCTAGTTTCTGATTGAAAGTATTCTAGTTTCTTATAGAAAGTATTCTGTACTAGGTTATGAGAGTATTCCAGTTTCTCATAGGGTGTATTCTAATTTCTCGTAGAAGGTATTCGAATTAATTTGTGAGAGTTCTAGTTTTTCATGGAAAATACAGCAAGGAAAAAAAGTACTAAAATGTCTTGTACAAAGCATTTTATTCCTCGTTTTGAAAGTACTCTAGTTTCTTCATAGGTATAAAGCATTCTATGCCTATTTTTGAAAGTAATCAAGTTTCTTACAGCCATTGGTGTACAGCAAGTATAGAAAATATTATAGTTTCTAAACGACAGAATTCTAGTTTCTAAACGAAATAATTCTAGTTTCAAAAAGAAAATATTCTTGTTTTTAACAGAACATATTCTAGTTTCTAAAATAAAGTGTTTTGTAGCTTGTATGAAAAGTGTTACATATATAGAGTATATAAAGTATTATAATTTCTTAAAACCAAAGTATTCTGGTTTCGGATAGAAAATATTCTTTACGTAGTATAGAAAATATTCTAGTTGCTTAAAAAAAACTTCGTATCGCTAGTATTGAAAGTATTTTCTTTTCTTACAACCAGTGTTCTACAACAAGCATAGAAACTATCCAATTTGTTTCAGCAAGCATTGAAGCTATCTTATTTTTTTCAGCAAGTATATAAACTATTCAATTTCCTTACATATGCTATAAATTTCCTGTTATAGCAAAAAAACTAGGTATAATTCTAGTCAACTAAGCTACACACTACAAAATGTGTAATGAGTCTAAGGACCTTATTCCAAATCGAACTGATCCTGACTGCCAATAACTAAGAAATGAAGCGTTACTAAGTAAAGGATGAATACGTCATTGAAGTCACGGAAATGCGTCATGAGTCTATCTTAAAACTCACATACTTCAATTAAATACTGATTGGTAGATTGTTTCATGGTTACAAAAGCAGACCAACTTTCCTCTTGAAACGAGATTGTGAAGTCCTTTTTTCCATGATTATCAGTACGTAATTTGAAAACCCTCATTGCATTGTGTGTTGTCCGCATGCTAATAACCTCACTATTTCTCATTCGATCTGGAAAATTCGACCATTCTTTTATTCTTTCAAAGTTCTTCCGTTTGGTTTGATAAACTGAGATTCTGAGATATTTTCTTTTTACATCGAAAATTCAAAAACTGTCATCCTATATAGTTTTGTCAAAAGGGCAGGATTCGACGAAATTGCATATCCATAAAAAAAATGGTAACTCAAAATGAAAAATGGCATTTTTTCCACGAAAATAAACGTGATACTGTCGCACCGAAATCACCATGTAAATCCAATCAGGAAACAGGTTACGATATCTATATGCACGAGGTCTGTTTGGAAAATATCCAGCCATGAATATGAAACCAAATACATGGCGGCTTGGTTAGTTGGCACCCAGTAACATTCAAAGCAACCAACGTGGAACATCACACAATTCTCTCAGCGGCTCTTCCACTTTTCAAAACACTCTTCAAAGCCCAGTTTTGGAATCCCCATCAGCTTAATTGCAGTGTTCTCCTGAATCGCAACCATGGTCAGAAATCTCTTCCTTTACAGAGTTAATTTTAGCTTTAGAAAACGCAGGGCGTCAGATTTGATTAGCAGTGGGATTAAGCCACCTGTGATTGTATGTTTCACCAAAAATTCTTGCACGAGACGTGAATATCATCACCACACTCTTCAAGCTAAGATCCTTCGCCAAAAATTCTCCGACTAACTGGTCTAGTGGTTAATGCGTTATCCTCTAGATCGGAAGATTCCTGGTTCGAATCCGGGTCAGTGCATGGATGTTTGTAAGCGTTTGGTGTAGAGATGGCTGGTGCACCTTAAATCTACCGTGGCCGAAAGTACTCGCGTTGGATTGGTGTGGAAGTTTGCAGAGTAAGGTGCCAGCTCCGGCGTTGTCTTGTCATCTGACCGTGGCTCAAAATGACGTGGTGTTGTCCTCGAATATTTCCCTTAGGGGATTGATCCCGGACCGTCGTCAATAGCCCGTTGTGTTGCTCTAGTACGACGTCAACTAAAAATTATAATTACCCTCGCCAAATTCATGAACAAAGCAGTGTTTTGAATCCCATCATTTTCTAATTATACCAATGCCAGTCACATGTCCTTGTTAATTGAAGCACGTACACGTTCACCATTCTCAGGTGTTCTGCTTGTGAAGACTTCCATAACAGGGATGGCTTTCTTCAGAATCCCAATCATCTTTGATTGCTGCTACGATCATTGCTGTTTGCGTTGAACTCATTGCATCGTTCCAAGAAAGACTTTTTGACTCACCAAATATCTACGACGCGATATCTCGTCCATCAAGATCAAACTAGTTTTGCTAATGACCAGATTTCTCGTCATCAAGACAGTGCTGATTTTTTTCGCCATTGCGAAATTAAGATCTGCTCAGTTTACCTCAAGTGACGTGAGACGACATTAGCTAGATGAACGAGATGTGTTATCCATCAAGATCTAGCCGGGTTTGCTAATGGCAAGATACTTGACAAGATAACGACGAGAGCTTGATGAACAAGATGTGTAGTCCATCAAGATATGACCAGGTTTGCTAATGGCGAGATACTCGAGGAGATAACGACGAGAGCTTGATGAACGAGATGTGCTGTCCATCAAGATCTGGTAAGGTTTGCTAATGGCGATATACTTCAGAGACAACCACCAGGTAGATATGAATTTAATCAACATCGCAATGGATCAACACAAGGGGATATTGTCGAAGGTCCGGGATCAAACCCAACGGGGTACATATAACTACAAAACCACTTAAATTTGAGCCACGGTCAGATGACGAGGTCGCACCTGAGCTGGCATCCTACTCTCCAAACCTTCACACCACATAAACGTGGGGACATTTGAGGCCATAACAGATTTAAAATGCACCAGCCCACTTTGTACACGACGGCCTTTGGTTGGATTCGAAGTTACAACCGTGTGGTTGCAAAACCGTTACTCTTCCTTCACATTGAGTTGGTGTGGAAGATTGGAGAGTGGGGTGCCAGATCAGGTGTTGCCTCGTCATCTCACCATGGTTAAAAATTATGTGGTGTTGTCCTAGGATTTTTCGCTTAGGGGATCGGTCCCGGACCGTCGTCAATAGCCCACCGTGGTACTCTAGTACGACGTTAATTAAAATTACCTTACCGTTACTCTTCCAACTATGCTACCGCGGCTCCTTGACGAAAAGAGATATTGTCATTAGTAAAATTGGTCAGATTTTGATGAACGAGATATCCCGTCGAAACATTTTGAAGGGTAAATGTGTGTTGTTGCTGCTGCAAAGTTTAACTATGCTTAATTTGGAACTGAATGATATTGCTAGAACTACACTGAAAAGAGATCTCGTCTGTTTAAAAAAATTCTTCTGCACTCTGTTTACAGTAATGATAAATATGAAAGATAGAAATTAGAGCATAAAATCAAATCTGAGTTTTAAGGTTTAAAGAAATATTGAATCGTCTCTTTGCACAATTGAATAAGATGTAATTAACATTACCGTTCAGAGGTTAATCGTGACTGATGTGTGAACTTTGTACTATGCGATGTATAGGAAAAAAAGAACTAATACAAACAAGAATACATTTGAAAATTGTCCCCGAAAGGCCGCTTTTTAGTTTGGACTAATTTTGTTGACTTGTAATAAACGATGTGTACATCATATATTCATTATAAAGGGATTTAAATCAGGTATTAAATGTGAGAAACGAAACTGCTACAGGCTGATATTATCAATTAAGAAACTTTAGTGTTGATGCTATGCGGCGGGTTTACTAGTTTGTAATAAAACTAGGACACTTGTCCCATCATAGGACGGGAGCATAATAAAAAATTTATTTATGTTGGTTAAACTTCATTTAACTATTTTCAAAAACCGTTAAGTTTGTGATCATTGGCTGTGATTAACCATTTTCCACCACTATCTGTCAACTTCTGTTGATCACTGGCTATGTATAAACCTTTTCTAACCACACTACGGAAATCGTTTTATACTCAATGTTATTTCCATGGCGATTTTGAATAGAAGGATTTTTGATATTTTGTATCTCGTTTCGCTCGTGACATCACACAACCAATTAAAACAATTAGAAACTCCGCCTACTCATGACGTCACAGATCAAATAAAAACTTTAATAGCCACGGGAACACAGAAGAATATAGCATTTTATATAAGATTACGGGGGAAGTCTACAAATTGCAGACCTAAAAATAAGTTTACCTTTAAGACATTCAATGTTTCGTACCCCTTAATGTTATTTATAGTGAATTATTTATTATTATTATTTGAATTACAATAAAAATTAAATAAATAATTTCATTTGATGCATGACGTTGCATTGAGAATGAACAATAATTTTAATATTCAGTTCGATAATTTTTAGACGCCAAGCAAAAACCTGATTCTAAATATTCATTTGTCAAGCTGTTCCTACTTTTCGATTTGTCAATATTTATGACTGAAAAAGTTGGTTCTCTAATATATATTGTCCTAAAGAGGCTCGATCATTTTAATACATTGTCATGTAACGATTTACAATTGTTTTTTTTTATGGACGCAACGACAGAAGTTTATATTGTTTTTATTAAGGTTATTTCGCAGGTTCTCATCGTTTTTCATATCGATGAGTTCAATCTATACTGATTTTGGTAAATTTCGAGGCATAGTGCCAAAAGGGTTGCTAAAGGAATCTAGTAAAGGTTTTACTTTTTGAAAATGAGAAAAACGATCTTTAAAATAACAAATAGTGAGGCGGGTCCATAATAAAGCAACTGAACGCAGTGGAATGTACATCCAACTTAAAGGAACGAGTGTAGGGCCTAGACTCGTTCCTTTAAGTCGGATGTACACAACACGCGAATAATTTTCTTAACCTGTTGAATTGTTATCGGGTTGTTAGCTGATAGTCTCGGCTAACAAGCCGAGAACAATTCAACTGGTTAAGGTTATGAAAAACATTCTCGGAGAAATTGAACCGACTTCCCCGGAAATGTGCTCAAATGTGACTGAGAAGGCCTATATTTGTATAGTGGACAGGGAGATGTCATTTGGCAGATGTAATATTACCTAAACAAGTCATTAATTGATTAAACAATATCTAAAAATAATTTTATAAAAATATTTTATTTAAAAGCTATTTTAAAGCAACATGGTGGCACTTACATAAAGAGCCTCTTGTACGTCATTAATTAATTAAACAATATCTGAAATTAAAAAAAAAATTATTTGATTTAAAAGCTATTCCAAAGCAAAATGGTGCACTTACATAAAGAGCCTATTGTACGTTATTAATTAACTATATAATATCTGAAAACAATTTTATAGCTATTCCAAAGCAAAATGGTGCACTTACATAAGAGTCTCTTGTACGTAATTAATTAATTAAACAATATCTAAAAATCATTTTATCAAATTATTTGATTAAAAGCTATTCCAAAGCAAAATGATGCACTTACATAAAGATACTTTTGTACAGTCGCGGAAATAAAAAGCAAATCACCCCTCTTCATTCGAGCAATTTTAACAGTAGAGAAAATTCAAAGATGGTGTTTGACAGGAGAACTTACGTCCCCTTCCGATTAATTCAAATTCATAAAATTTGCATAAGAGGCCCTATTCGTATCAAATTGAGCAGCAACTTCATAATTTCTAATGGAAACCCCCTATTTCGAAACATATTTCAAATCAATAGCAAAATTTATTTTCAGATACCAAATATCCCGTCATTGGGTCGTACCGTTTCAAAGTTATGTGTACACGTATATTGGAGCTCTTACAGTTAAATCAGTTTCTTAGATTTTTATGGAAATCTTCCTCAATAATATTTATGTATCGCTGATATTTTGTAAGAACCCAAACAAAATTAGTCTAATATCTGATTTAAAAAATATTTCTTACTATGCAATAATAATAATTATTAAATAAATATTTGGAAAAATTGTAAATTGGAACCTTACTATATTGGTTTTTGAATTTGTAGAGAACGTTATTCCCTGTTGAATAATACCTTTGAATTTTCTCTAGCTCTAGCCTTAGCTCGAATACTGCTCGAAATAAAGGAGGTTCGTTTTTTTCCCCGCGACTGTATAATTACCCGGGACTGTATAATACATTATAAAGAGAAATTGGAGCTTATAACTTAAATTAATTAGAAGAAAACGCCGTAGCCTTTTAATACACGGAGTCACGAAAATTAGAAAACTGAGATCAAGCACTTTTAGAGCTTTAAACTTTATGAGTTAATTAGTTTCTATCCAGACTTCTGAAGGAAAAATTTGAATAACTTGTAAAATAATATAACTATCAAGCTTTCCTCAAATATTCTAAGGGCTGTATAGTTAAAAAATAAAGCATAAAAAATTCTATATTCGGTTCATTTTTAGGGTACTGAATCCCCTTTATTTTATACCATTAGTTTGTTTATTTTATTTATAACATACTTTATATATTTTATACCATACCTTTTATTTTATACCATACATATTAGTTTGGCAAGCATTTCCGGTTCTAAACCTCGCGCAATAACACCCAAACAACCTCTGAAATGTATTATTAATTTGAGTTGTGCCACTTTCTTCCGATGGTTTGTTCATTCCGATCAATCAATCTTCGTGTGACAGGGATTCGCAGTGTTGCAGACGGAAGACGGAGATTTCCCTTCCTGTTATAGTCTTTACTTCCTGTTACATATCTGTGTTACCTTAAAATGTAGTTTAACGCTATTTTGACGACGTTTAATCTAATTTTCGTAGATCAATCAACTATCAATATCATGTTTTTCAGCTCCGAATTCATTTCTTGGAAGTTTTTAAAGCGTCGAAATTCTATTTAAAGTATCAAATCTACCTGTCATACCTGGAGAACGTAGAGGAAGCACCTTCCACCACAGAAGCACTACCACCATCTTTATTTAGCTTGACAGAAAAAGTCATCTGCTACACAACAAAATGAACGACCCAACGATAAAACTACCGAAAACAGTTTTATGTAGTTAGGTTAGTAAACAGTTAGTTTAGTTTCTCTCCATGCAAATATAAACAAATAAAAATTATTATACGAAAATTAAAATTAAAAATAATTAAAAACTGAACAAAGAGGTTGGCCACGGTCAATTTTATGTCTCCCAAGTAACATACATATCCTCACACTGATCACAAAATTGTAAAACTGTTTGCTAAGCTTGTCTTCCGATAACAAGCAAACTTACTTTTAAGTTCTCACAGTTCTATTCCTGAATATTATTTATTACACTACACCAAGGCTCGAAATACCCGGGTGCACAGGTGCACTGTGCACATGAAAATATAATTGTGCACCTAATTTTTTCCCACTAGGTGCACACAGTGCACCTTGTGCACCTAATTTAAAAACTTAAGTGCACAAGGTGCACCTGTATTAAAAACTCTATTTCGAGGCCTGCACTACACCAATAACGTATAGGCATCTAAAGTATAAATTTAGGATGTGCTCTCAAGTAAAACATGCGATGAAAGTAAAAGAGACAGAACACAATAAGTAATTCCAAAACAACTGAATTTTTCTGAAGTTTTACACTATAAAGTTGATTTTACTGAATCGAAAATTTGTAAAAGTCATTGAAATTATGTGAAATACATAAAATAACATGATGTCACTATACTAGCTTTTATACCACCACATTTTTCTCATAAGATAAGGCCATACTGTTTCTTTGTAGGTATTTAGTTAACGTCGCACTTTAGCAACACAGCGGGCTATTGACGAGATGCTTCGGCCATACAATCACCACCGTGTGTATATATTGTTATGGCAGGTAGATAAGTAGTTGATTATACGTCGCACTCTGGACCCACACAACGGACCATTAGTTACGATCTGGGCTCAGTCTCCAAAGGAAACATACGAGGACATCACATAATTTTGAACCACGAACAGATGACGAGGTCACACCTGAGCTGGCACTCCACTGCCCAAACGTCCACACCACACCAACGTGAGGACATTTGAGTAAACGACAGATTTATCATGCTTTAGTTCCTTGAACACGACGGTTTTTGGTTGGATTTGAACTTGAAACCCTTGGTTGCTAATCTGTTGCTGTTCCAAACGGGCTACCATGGTTTTATTGTTTTTTAGATGTATGGCCAGTTTTGGTGAAGTGCCGATGAAAAGAACGTTCCTTTCTGGATTTGTTTTTCTGATGACGAGATATCTCGTCCATTAAGATTGGTCAGTTTCAGAAAGTGCTTAAAACTGCGACGTTCGTCGCAGCACATACAGTCTTTGCAAAACATTTTTTCAAAATGTATCAAATTTTAATTTTATCAAAATTTTGGTTGATTTGTTTTTAAATCATAAGTTACGATGTTCTGCAGTGCAAAGCGTGCTCATTGCCATTAACATCGATGTTTTAACATTGTCGATATTTTAGTTTTGAATAAAAAAAAGTACCATAGCAAAAATTAAGAAAAATAACCGTGCAACTAAGTATTTGTCAGTGATGAAGATATCCGTTCCATCAGAAATAGTTTTTTTCCTTAACTGGTGGGATAGTTAGTAAAAAAAGAAGTCGGCTTAAGGTGGAGAATGTTAACAAACTTTTTTTTACAAACTGTAACTAACAAATATTGGGGCATATTATTATACTTGGGGGTTATACTTGGAGGAGGGGGGACTGTTATCAGATAATCAGTATGGGTTAAGGAAGGGCAGATCCTGCTCTACAAACCTTTTGAAGTTCTACGAAAAAATTACTGTTAAATTACTGAAAAAATTAAGAATATAATCTTGCCGTTATATAAGGGTTTAGTAAGACCACATGTAGAATATGCTGTACAATTATGGGACCCATATATGAGAAATGATATAGAATTAATTGAAAGGGTTCAGCACAAAGCTACAAAAATAATAAAGGGGATAGTAAATCTCGACTACAATAAACGTTTAAGTAAACTAAACATGTATACACTGGAAAGAAGAAGGAGGGGGGATTTGATTCAGCTTTTCAAGTTGGCAAAACAAGGGGACACCGAGTGCTTAAATTTCAATAGGGATAACAGAACAAGGGGCCATGGGTATAAATTGAATAAGACACATTTTAATCGGGATTTAAGGAAAAACTACTACTTTAATAGGGTAATAGACAGTTGGAACGCGTTGCCAGAAAATATAGTTAATTCAAAGGGAGTGTACGAATTTAAGATACAATTGGATAGTCAGTGGGAATTGGGGAGTTCATAAACAAAGGACCAGCCTTGTTGGGCTTGAGCCTGTAGCTGGTCGTCAATATTTGTATTTGTATGTAATAATTATAAGCCTCAATATTTTTTACAGTGAATAAAAACAAGTTGGGAATGTTTCCTCCCCCCATAAGTTGATAGATAATAAATAATATTTAACAATAATTATTATTATGTACCTACCTAATTGTACCTATAGTTGGTAATACCTATGTCAAATTGTCGTAAACATTATTTTCTTTTACACTATTCATTTTAAAAATAAAAGATTTGTTAATTGTTCCTATTAATTTTTTTGAACTAGTTTTGACATTTAAAAAAATCTTAGTTTTAAATTAATAAAAACACGGCAAATGACAAATTAAATCCCTCCCCCCCGTGAGCATTAATGTTTGTGGTTATTAAACCAGATTTAAGAAATTCGGGGTGGGGAGTTTAAATACACTGATGTTTCAAAACATCGATGGTTTTTGGTAGATGTATTATCAACATCAATGTTTTAATTTTAAACATCGATGTTTTACTGTCGATGTCGCATCCCTACTTGCCTCACCTTTTTTTCTAGCTACGGAACAACCTCCTTACACCGCCCAAACCACTTTATAAATAACATCTCCGTGTCATTTTCTATGTCAATGACAAAATATTTAACTTCAAAGTTATCAACAGAATTGTAAATTCTGAAAGTATGCCTTGGTTTTAAATAAAGTAAGTTAATTAATTTTGATGTGTTTTATTGCAAATATGTAACATATATTTAGCCGATAATTGTGTTCTACGTTTGTTTGTGATTTTAATGCAGTTTTCTAAATTTGGACAAATTGTCTACATAACAATTGAAGAGCCGGGGGGAAAAACCATTTATGTTTACTGTTTGTTAATATTGAACTAATACCAATATTGAAGCAATACCAATAGCTTCTACGTTATGAATCGCTTTGGGAGAAAAAGTATTCATGTCTGTAAATATAACAGAGGAAAGGTATTGTGTACTGGAGAAAAACAATTTTTGTCCTCGCACCAAGACGGAAGAAGATTTGTGAGATGTCTTATGTCCAACTTCCTTTTACAGGCTTATTCATGTTTGTTCTTGTCCCTTGTAACGACTACCTGTTGGTTTCTCCCATCCATTAGTTCTTACATATTTTTAATTCTAAGTTTAACGTCGGATTCGGTTACCCAAGAAAGGACACCTGTAGTTTCTGTGATACATTGAAAGCAAAGAATAATATAATTGTTACAAAATCGGAAAACCTTGGTGAAGGACAAGAAAAAGTAAAGCTGATTCAAGACGTGAAAAATAAAATGACGGAAAAAGAACTTCATTTGAGGAAGGGCGAAAAGTTTTATACGTTAAAGAAGAAAAGAAGAAAAACAGAAAGCAGCGAAAGACGAATGCGTAGAGGCAATAGTGATGGATTATCAAAAAAAATCTTCCCACGCCCAACATCACTACCAGCGATGTTTACTACAAACGTCAGTTGAGTTTCATCAGTTTCAACATACATGTTCTGCCCTTAGGTTCCTCAGCCGCCCCGAGTCCAAAACGTTTTACGATGAATTAGTTGGGATTGATGATGTTACTAATGTTAATGATTACGACAGCGACGAAGATGTGTTCCCAAGATTAACAGATGAAACTAGGGAAAAAGAATTTATGTCACCCCAAAAAATTTGAAAATTCGCTTCTTTCCTATTGTGTATAGATATTTTTGGGTTTTTAATACAAATTTTGTTTAATAAAGGTTAACAGTTTATAAGGAATTTTTTGTATGATTTATTAACAATATTTTCTTTATCATTGAAGTTGCTCAAACAAAACATTCGTTTTTCTCAAAATTCATGTCAACGGACATGAATGGTTTTTCCCCCTTGGTATTCAATTGCAATTGCTTGGAGTTGTGTTGCAGAGTACTGAATATAATTCTGCACCTGGGCCACATCGAGACGACCACCAAGAGGGTTAATCTTACTGTGGTTGTCGCGATGAGATATCTCGTCATTTGTATCAAATGACCAGATATTTAACTCGTCATAAAAATATCGGCAGTATTTTGGCGATGAGATATTTTGTCATCAAAGTATTGCTGATATTTTTATGGCGAGTGAGAGATATTTTGTCATCAACAAATTGGACTCATCTTGATGGACGAGGTATCTTGTTAAAACCACTGTGGTGAAGCTACCCTCACCATGTCTATTAGACCTTAAATATAGCACATTGATGCAAGACCCCACTAGTTTGCCTTTCGAGATGACCCCCCATTCCCATTTAAAGCCGGTGTTATGACAGTATGTAAGAATGTAGTATGCCTTAGAGAAGCACTCTTTGAAGCTGGTGACCAAGTAAAAGACACTCTTTGACACCTACAAATTCTGTATTTTACCTACTATTTACATCGTGGACTTTGCATGTTTTCAGAAACATCTGAAATACCCGACCTCTCTCGGCTCCCACGCCACACACACACCTTCGCTAGCTAACTCTCTCTGATAGTGTTCTTGATGAGTAAAGATCAACAAATGTCAGTCATGTTGACTGTGCTGCACTCCATTGAGGGAATGAGGCATTAATTACATCATTGCGACAAGATGGTATAACGCTAATATGAAGAGTTGCATTTCCATAGCATCTAACGCGCGTTAACAGGCGCAAAATCACCTAAAAAAAACCCCCCAAAAGTTAAATAAACCCCCTACATCAACTCGGATGTTTGGTTGACTAGTTACTCAAAAAGCCAAGTCTGATTTTTTCTGATAGACTGAGTCACTTATGGATATCATTAACCCTTTTCATGTACGATGAGAAAAATTATGCCGATCACGATCCTGAGGTGAATCCGGTACTGAGTAATCACATCCTATCTTTGAAGACAGAAATAAAGAGACAAAGATACGTGGGAAAAATGTGTGGAATTATTTCTAATTTTCGACACATATACACAATATGTTTTCCATGACATGGACAACAAATGTTTAGTGATCAGCTATGGATTCTCTTCTCCTGGAATGAGATACAGACCTGGGGTCTATAAGCTGATGTCATTCGCACTTCGTTTGCCTGAAAGACTTACCTATCGTGAATCATTATATATTGGAAATGAATGAACCGTCATTACTTATCTTTTCTATCAGATGATCCAGATGTCGGAGAATCAGAAAGAAAGGGATTTTCAGATGTTTCTGTTGACCCATGATGTTGATGCATGCCGTTTCCAGTAATATGTATGTTTTGTATTTCTATCGCATTTTTAAAAGTACTCATCTCTTTGAAAGGACTCATCACTTTGAAAGGACTCATCTCTTTGAAAGGACTCATCAAGATCCATGACTAACGTGGACTTTCCTTACAACTTTTCTTGTAGGTCCTTTTTGATCAGATCGAATCACTTTGCATATCCTTCATTGATTAATATAATATCATGAGCATAGCAAACGGGACTGTCATTCGTTAATTGGGGAACCACCTGCGGTTGATGCTTTTTTGGTGGTCCCCTTTCTTATATTAATTATAAGGATCGGGAATCAACCATCAACATTTATGGCACTTCCGCAATATAATATTAACCACTATACTTTCAATAATGATGATTATTGAGAGGTTCTGAGGTTCTCCTGCCAACACAGGGAGGAATGTTTGGCCGGGGGGACGAGACATCCTCAGCCTCACAATTATTATTTCAATATCTTTATTCCAAATCCAAACTTCAATAACAATCTAAATTACTACTAGAGATGGTTATCTGCTGTAGTAATTATAGAGAATTGAGAGACGTGTGTGGTAATGCAGGGGCTTATGAATGATCAATACTAAGGCGCTGAATCAAATATATATATTTTAAATAGTACAAAACAAATACAGTTATAATTTTGTTTAAAATCTTAAGAGGGTTTAAGGGGAATTCCTATTTTACACAAGAATAATCATATACCATGAGTAAAGTAAGGATTTGTTTTGAAACCACTTTGAGGGTTAATAACCACATCTATTAACTGAAAGAATCCTAGGAAAGACTGTATTGGTCAAGAAAGTCACGCTGGTTAGAAACTCCAGTTCATTAACATGATCAGCTCTTTGTTCGTTTTTATACATTCGACAATTTACTTGTTTCAGTTTAAATACTTGTGAAATAATTAACTAATTCACTAAACTCCTCTATAAAATGAGACGAGCAGACATACCCATCGAAATTCAGTCATTGAATGAATGTAAATACTTACAATATACTAAGTTCCATGAAAATACAACCAGCCGTTTGAACGTATAGTATGGGCACATATACGTACAAATAGACACCAAAAGCGGAAACTACTGATTTTGCATTAGAATGACCCAAAAAGAATAAATAACTCATAATGGGGCGAAAATATTTACTGTACAAACAAACACCCCATTCTTAGGGAGGCCTCATTTGCCCATGTAGCTAAGCATCGGTCCCCTAGAGATAAGAACACAGGTGTTAGACGCCATAAGTGTGAAAGGTGGGCAGCATGGCGAGGTTTAAAAGAATGGCATAAAACAACAAAACACTAACGCGATGACGTGCAAGACGTCACTTCGAATAACAATGCACGCAAATCCTACTTTCCTCCGTTTTCATTTATCTTTCTACCTCAAGCCAATCCCAGTGGACAATGTACGGGGTTAAATGCCAATGGGAAAATCTTCTACGACTCTAGTAGTGGCAGAAACAAGGGAAAAAAGTAGAAGGGGAAGCGCAAATCGGTCTTCCAAGGCTAAACCTGTTTGCTTCGGTCGCAATCAAAATAAAACCCATCCAGGAAAATTATGCAGTTTGTCAGCCGGTCATAGCGCAGCATGTCGCTTCTACCGGTGTGGTACAAAGGGTTGACCCCGGAGTTGCGGCGATTTGCGGAGAAAAGTATTGGGGAAACATCGGATGTGAAAGCGAAAGCACTTGTTAACTTCAGACGGCTGATCAATGGTGAGTTACATTGTTTCTTCGTCAATGTTCATACCTTTTCATCTAAGACACACGTAAAGAAATTGATAATATGTCGTGGAACGCGAAAGTATGTATTAAATATTTTGTCGATACAACAAAAGTAAGCTATCATTCTGAGAGATTTGCAAAATATTTTCTTAATTAATTGGGTTTTTTTCTTCTAAAGTGCATCTAAAATTTTTTTCCTGGGAACTTATTTATGATACTTGTGATAGAAAAATACAAGGCAACTTTCATCTCATGATACGCATAAAGTTATTTCAAATATTCTGCTGCTCACCAAAAGAAGCATTATATTTCTTGATGATCTAACAAAAGTAAGGTATCATTTTGGTATATTTGCAAAATATTATCTTGATTACCTGCCCTTTTTCGCACCAATAGAGCTTAAAAAAAATTTTTTTTTTCAAGAAATTTATTTATATGTTATGATAAAAATTTAAAAAGTGATTTTCAGGCCTTTTTTTTATTTTATGGCACTTATAAAGTAATTGTTAAAAAATTTCGACACGCCAAAAGATGCATTATATTTTTTGCCGATCTAATAAAAATAAGGTATCATTTTGGTTGATTTGCAAAATATTTCCTTAAATTACTGTGCTTTTTTTCCCCACCAATGGAGGTTTTAAAAATCTTTTTTTACAAGCAATTTATTCATTTATTCATGCGTTGGGATTGAAAAATAATGCTGAAATGTATCTATACAGGGATTAAAAATATGATAATTATTAGAAATTATTTGTGAAAGGGAAAGCATTTTAATTTCAGACGGCTGATCAACAGTGAGTTTCATTGTTCCTTTGAAGTAGCCTCTAGCCTTCTTAATCACAGTGCACACATAAAGTAGCTACTGTAATTCAGCGGTACGTCAAAAATACATTATATTCTTTGCTGATCTAACAAAAATAAAGTATCTAATTTTGGTTGATTTGCAAAATATTTCCTTAATTACCTGACTTATTTGTGCAACAATGGAGCTTTTAAAAATATTTTTTTCAAGCAATTTATTCATGCCTTGTGATCTAAAAATAATGCTGAAATATATCTATACAAACATTAAAAATACAAGAATTATTAGAAATAATTTGTGAAAGCTAAAGCAATTATTATTTTCAGATGGCAAATCAGCAGAGTTGCATTGTTTCTTTCTCTTAGCCCAGCCTTCTTAATCTCATGGTACACAAAAAATAACTACTAAAATTGATAATATTCTGCGGCAATCAAAAATATGAATTATATATATTGCAATCCAATAAAAATAAGGTATCATTTTGATAGATTTGCAAAATATTTTCATAATTGCTTGTCATTTTTTGCTTCGAAGAGCTTCTACTAAACCTTTTCCATCAATTTATTTATGATACTAGTGATAGAAAAATAAAAGGTAATTTTCATCTCATGGCACGTATAAAGTAATTCCGAATATTCTGCGGTATACCAAAAGATGCATTATATTTCTTGCTGATTTAACAAAAAAAATTATCATTTTGGTTGATTTGCAAAATATTTCCTTAATTACCTTCCCTTTTTTTTCTCCATATACACACACAGTGGAGCTATAAAAAAAAATCACAAATCTTTTTTCAGCTCCATTTCCCAAACATCCTTTTCAAGCAATTTATTTATGATACTTAAGATGTAGAAAACTACAAATCATTGCACACATAAAGGTATTGTGAATATTCTGTGGCACACCAAAGGATGCATTATATTTCTTGATGATCTGGCAAAAATAAGGTATCAGTTTGGTTGATTTGCCAAACATTTTCTTAATTACCTGCTCTTTTTCGCACCAATGGAGTTTTAAAAAATCTTTTTTTCAAGCAATTTATTTATGATATATTATGATTATTAAATTAAAAGGTGATCAGGTGAAAATGAAAAGGATTTCAGGCTTTTTCATCTTTTGGCCTTCATAAAGTAATTGCTAAAATTTTGCGACACGCCAAAAGATGCATTATATTTTTAGTAGATCTAACAAAAATAGGATTTCATTTTGTTGATTTACAAAATATTTCCTTGATTAGCTACCATTTATTGCACCAATGGATCTCTTAAAATTATTTTTTAATCAATTTCTTTATGCCTTGTGATAGAAAAATAATGATGAAATGTATCAACACTGGCATTAAAAATACGAGAATTATTAGATATAATTTGTGAAAGCGAAAGCGCTTATTAAATTCAGACGGCTAAACAGCAATGAGTTGCATTGTATCTTTGTCCTAGACCTGCCTTCTTAATCTCATGGCACACATAAACTAACTACTAAAATTGATAATATACAGCGGCACGCGAAAGTATCTCTACTGTTATAAAAGAAAGTGTTTGTCTGTCTGCTTGTTTGTTTGTCTTTTTCTCGCCACAAAATCCTGGCGATTCTATGACACTTCCAGCAATGAGATTTGGCACACAGGTAGTCCGAATTTTTTGAAATTTTTGGCCACGGCGAATTTTAAAATTCAATCTAGAATATTTTTGAATGAATTAAATAGTTTTATTCACCACCTGGTTCTTCAAACGCGTTTCGTCCGGACGAAAGAAGAATTACCCCAATCTTGACTTTTCTACCCACGTAACTTTGCAATCAGCCTTGAAACCATGCCACTTTTTTCATCGCCCCGTAGAACGTTCAGGAAATTATTTTTTTTTCGTTTCCGCTTTGATTTTGCGCGGCGGAGGAACCTTTCGCGTAAAGAAAAAAAACAAAAACAGATTACTTTTTTATTCCCTTTCCATTTCCGCTTCCATTCTCATTTTCAATGAAAGCAAGAAATAAAAATCATATTGACTGGGATTGTTAAGTTTTTTTTTCCGTAAAATCGGAATCGCTAAAGATAGATCGAAAATTTCAACGGATTTGAAATCTACGGAAAATTTTACTTTAGATTGTTACCTAAAAATATGTTTTTCTTTAAATAAATAATTCTTAAATTGAATATATCTTTAACAGATTTGAAATCTGCGGAAAACTTTACACCAGATTAATACCTTACATCACGGGCACGGGCAACGCCGGGCTAGTCACGCAGTGGCTAGTGTATTATATATTTTGCCTATCCAACAAAACTAAGGTACCATTTTAATAGATTTACAAAATATTTTCTTAATTACTTATCCTATTTTGCTCCAAAGTGCGTCTAAAAACACTTTCTAAGCAATTTGTTTATGATACTTGTGACAGAAAACTAAAGAGAAAATTTAAACTCATGGCACGCATAAACTAATTACTAATATTCTGCAGCACGCAATATATATATTATAAACTTTGCCGATCTAACAAAAATAAGGCATAATTTTAATCGATTTGCAAAATATTATCTTAATTACTTGTCCTCTTTTGCTCCAAAGAGCGTCTAAAAAAACACTTTCTAAGCAATTTATAAACTAAAGAGAAATTTTAAACTCATGACACGCATAAACTAATTACTAACATTCTGCAGCACGCAATATATATATATATATATATATATATATATTATAAACTTTGCCGATCTAACAAAAATAAGGCATGATTTTGATTGATTTGCAAAATATTTTCTTAATTACTAGTCCTCTTTTGCTCCAAAGAGCGTCTAAAAAACCTTTCCCAAGCAATTTACTTACGATACTTGTGATAAAAAAAAATAAAAGGCAATTTTAAACTCATGGCACCCATAGAGTAATTGCGAATGTTCTGCTGTACGCCAAAGATATATAATATTTTTGGCTAATTTAACAAAAATAGGCATCCTTTTTTAATTGCTTTGCAAACTATTTCCTTCATACTGTATATATGATTCCTGCGAGCTATCTCATCCATCAACATCTGACAAATTTTACTAATGACGAAGTATCGTTTATTTTTTTATGATGACGAGATCAAGATCTGGTCTACGAGATATCTTGTCATGACAACCACCAGGATGGTTAATTACCATCCCTGTTTTGCTCCTAAGTAGTTTTTAGAAAATCTTTTTCAAGCAATTTATTTATTATACAAAAAAAAAATCTTCGTGAGAATTAAAAATACGAAAATTATTTATGAACACACATTTGACAAAAGTTCAAAACAAAATCGTTGAAATGAAATTAATCTCTATCCATTTATTTAATTATGTTTTCTCTAATGAAAAATATCCAATCACAGAGAACAAAAAGTATATGATCCAAAAAATACAAGAAAAAATACAAAAATACAGTTGGATAATCGACAAAACAAAACACTCCATTGAAAGCGATTACTTATTGAACTGATACCATTAAGAAATATATCAACCTCTTTGAAAGAATGATGCAGCTTTAAAAAAATCTATTTGTATTTAAACTGCTACTTAAATATTTTTTTAAAGGTGGTGATATACTTGGACGCGTTATGATCTATGGATAGAATGAATAAATTTGTTATGACCCAATAAGCTTCCCAGAAGAGTGCTGGGATTTTATTTTTTGGTATCATAACATTTTTACAGGTAGAATATTATAATGGATATAATACCTTCGCAATAAACTTTAAATGAAAAAGTAGTATTTTAGTTAACAGATGGCATTAATAATTCACTTCGGAATTTGAAATTATTTAGAGTATAGTAATCTGTTTAACTACACATATCGCAGAAACTCATTAACTGACAAATAAACAAATTTTAAGCACAGTTGTTTAAGGACAGACTATTAGTTTTTAAATCCAAAATAAAAATTAGAAACATTTTGAGGTAGTGCTATATTTTCTTTCAAAACGATAGAATATGGTAATTTATTCATCAATAACGGTAAAAAATGGCTTTCCTAAAAATATCAATTATTTAGTTTCTTTTCTGAGCAGACGATATTTGTATATATAAGTATGGAATTAAAGTGACAAAAAGATTAGTAAACACGATTTAATTAATGAAGTACTCCATCAACATAGTGATAATTAAGACACACGAATATGTTCCATAATGAAAATAAATATTCAAGATGATGAAAAGCTTCTGATTGCATGAATGAGTAAGTTTAATACATAATAATTTTAAGATAGCATAATGTCTAGAATTTTGAATAAATATTTACAATTTTGGAATTTT
This sequence comes from Metellina segmentata, assembly GCA_947359465.1. Taxonomy (NCBI): domain Eukaryota; kingdom Metazoa; phylum Arthropoda; class Arachnida; order Araneae; family Tetragnathidae; genus Metellina; species Metellina segmentata. The sequence continues at coordinate 96,653,657 of OX375880.1, read as the reverse complement.
TCGAAATTTGAAAAATGTTCTGAAACATTTGAAAAGTGACATAGCATTGTGTTGCACCAGTGGTCGGCAAACGTAGTCAAAAGAGCTAACGATCAACAGTACAACGATTAAGATTTCTTTGGAGAGACAAATTTCTTTTCAAGAACCATGTTTTTAGGAGTAGGTTTAAATTAGCTACTAACATTAAATAAAGCCAGCTATCATAATAATAATAATCTTATTTATTGAAATTTTTTTTTTGTATTAAAGTAAAAATATTACAAAACACGCATTTAATGTGAACAATGATCTTGCATTTCCTTGGAAAGTTTGGATAAGTCAGGTTTCTACGTCGTTGTTTTTAATTTCAAGCATGATTCGAAGGTATCATCAATAAGACGATTTCTCAATTTACTTTTGATAAGGCTTGAAAAAGATTGTTCGCGTGAATATGTAGAGCCAAAGAGTAAAGGAACAGCAGATGCTCGTTTTTTTAACTGATCATATGAGTAAGGAATACTATTCCATTTGTTGAAAATTATCTTGCCTTCTTTCTGTAGGTCTGTCAAAACAGACCGCTGTTTCTGTAAACTAATAACACATTTATTTTTCGCCAAATTTTCCATATCAGCAGCTCCAAAATGCTTTGTTTTTTAACTCCAGTAATTGCATTTCAAAAGCGCTAATAACAATATTGAAGGGAGAAAAATTCAATTCTGTACGGCACTGAATTCAGCACTGAGATGTTTTTTAACAAAGGCTAACGTCGCTTTGCTATTTCTGAATTCCCGAAATCTCCAGTAGAAAAGCTACCCTCATATTTAAAATTATTTTAAAATAGTAAATGTCAACTACCTATTTATTTTCTTGGCGATGTTTCAGCAGGCTTAGAAAATGAATTAATGTTTCTCTTTCAAAATCTTGAGCAAAAAGGGATAATTTGTTTTCGAATGAAATGACTTTTTCCAACAGTGAAAAATTTGTGTTTCCTTTCACCCATAGTTTACGATTAAGGTAATTTAGATAAGACGTAACGTCTACCATGAAATAAAAGTTTTAGATAAACTGATCGTCCGTTAGCTCATGATAGTCAACACCCTTCGCAAGGAGAATTGCTTTAATTTTAAGCAATAAGGAAGCGAAACGTTTTGAAACGTTTCGTCTTGAAAGTCAACGTACCTTATTATGCAGCAAACGATTTTCCATTTCAACTAAAATTTCTATTCCTTTCATATTCACTTTCTATTTCAACTAAAAATTCTTTAAATTGGCGATGATAAAGAGCTTTAGCTACAATGAGGCACGTGTTTTGTTTATATTTTTATAATATATATAGAAAATGAAAAAATATGATAGAAAGTATCTTTCTTCTTTACTTTTATAGCCGAAAAGGTAAAATAAAAATAGATAAAGTTCGCACTATTTACTTCATCTCAAAAACGTTAGTTTCCCTACGCCGCTTTTTGTGACGTCACTATGCACTATTACGGTTTGTTTACTTTTATAGCGACGTTGAAATAGCAAGAAAAAAATTTTGTAATTGATTGTTTAAATTTTAAAAGAGCAAGCAATATGAAATTTCAACGCGCTAGACAAACGTAAACATTACATTGTGGTACACAATAACGTCACGTAGCGTCTTGAGGTCATGTGCTTTAGCCGTACATTTTAATATTTTAAAACTTGAAATTTTAATTAATTAAGTTCATTTCATGGGTTTTGATCGTCGTTTTTGAACATTTTGACGATCAATCTATTAATAAAACACAGAAATGAGCATTTTTCTCACTGGTGCAAGTTCCTCCTTGTGTTGTCAATCTTGATCACCAATTCCATATATTTTGCAAATTTCTTCTGGAAATGTCTGCGCACGAAGCTTTTGATGAATGATGCAATAATAAAAAAATAACTCGTAATTAATTTTTTCCTTCAAAATAGTAACAAAACCTTTTCTCACTCCGGTCATACTTTTTGCCCCATCTGTTGAAATTGAGACAATTTTATCGAGTGTAATATGTTTCTCCATGCATTCAATGCCAACATTTGCAATATCCTAGTCACGTGTTTGACATTTCAGTGGAAATTATCCTAAAAGTTCTTCTTTAGGACCCGAAGACGAAATAAATTGAAAAAGTGAAACTTGCACAGTGTCATTTATGTCAACGAAGTCTCGTCAACAGCAATTGATGAAGCTGAAACCAATTTAAGATCATCAATTGGCTGACTGGTTATATTCGAAACATTTTGAATTTTCTGCCTTTTACTGTTTTAGCAAACAGTGGTAATTATTTAATTTTTTAAATGCCTTGTTCTTAAAATATCGGAATAGCTCTTCGGATGCATTTAAAAAACAACTTTTAATGTATTCACTGTCTGTGTATGGTTTGGCTCTCTTAGGAATATCTTGACTAACACTTAAGCTTGCAATATTAACATCGTTGGAAGATTGAAACCAATAATTGAATACAGAACTTGATTTTTCTTGACTGTTCTAAAGTTTCTCAACTGCTTTCTTATTCGCATCAACGGCGGGCTATTTATTGCCAGTATTTAGTCGAAATCGTTTTGTGGCAGAGACGAACTCAAGTGGCTAAAGAGCCGACCACTATGCTACCCGAAGCCCTTCAAATGCTAACGTTATTTATTGTCATTACACAGATTTATGAACAAATCATTATTTCTGACCTTGAGACAACCCATATGCCTCTTTTATATTTTTAAAGTAACCCCTATTTTAAACATTTAGATAAAATTGAAAAGAATAATATAATAGAAGACTTGGCAAATTTCTTAAACGTTAATAAAGTCCAGATCTACATGTACAATGCATTAAAATTAAGTTTCGAGCTTTTTTTTCCGCTCCGAAATGAAATTTTCTCTACTGGTTTCTTTATTCTGTAGTTGTTGTTATTCTGTCTGATTTTTTGTCTTAACTTTCTTGGTTTTTTCCTGGTTAAGTAATCTTGTCATTAGGAAAACTGATCAGATCTTAATCCCGTCATCATAAAAAAAATCAACGGTATTTTGATGACGAGATATCTCCGTCATTAGCAAAATTGGTCAGATTATGGTGAACCGGATATCTGTTGAAACCACTTGCAAGGTTAAATAACTTTCCCTAATTATAGCAATTACTTAACGATAAGTACCAACAGTTGAGGCACATCTCTTTCATACACACCAGTAAAATAATGATATTTTGTCATAAAAAAAACTATTATTCGGCTAATTATTGCCAGATTAAACAGAAAAAATATTTTCAATTAATGTAGATTTATATCCTTTGTTGAATATTGAAATTACATGATTATTTTACATGAATACAGTTAAAAATCATTAAGACGAATTTCAAGGGACTGTAAAAAAAATTAATATTAACCATTTTTTGTGTTATACGGATTCCAAAAAAAGCAATTTTTCAACAATAAAATATCAATGCATTTATGTATTTACCGCACAATTCTTGGTTTATAGATAAATAATACATTCTTCATCACAAAGGTTATACCAAATAATCTTGATTACAAATATATTTTCGGATTACTTATGTGTGAGGTTCGGAGGTTCTCCGGCCAACACAGGGAGGAATGTCTGGCAGGGGGGACGAGACATCTTTTAGGGACGTTGGCTGGGGTGTCTGTGATAGGTCACCCGGGTCAGGATAGAGAGAAAGGGGAGAGGAAAAAGGAAGAAGAGATTCGACCCACGGAGACCGGAGAAAACGGACGTGAGGGGCTCTCTGCTGCTGTTTTCTACTGTATTGTAATCTATTCATATATAACCGAGAATGTTTAAATAAAAATAGATGATATGGATCTATGAAGTGTTGCCCTCTCCAGTAGATGAAACGAACCACAGTCATACTCACCAGATATATAGAGGTAGAGAAAGGGTGAGGTGTGATTATGCGCATTTTCTTATTACGCATAAATGTCCTGAAATAGTTTTGGTATCAATTTTAATTCTTTGTTTTTTCGTAACATTCTTTAAAAGATCTTCGATGCTGTCAACGTTGTTTAATTGAGCATATGCAATTTCACAACATAACATAAGGCGGTAAATAATTTCAAAGTCAGCAGTAGCTTCACTTAAAGAAGAGTCACGTTTACTCCTTCGACTTTATCTAAATTTTCATTCATTTTCTCTCCTTCACTGTCTTTTACTGATGCATACATAATGTCGGAGTCACTTAATATTTCTAAAAATACGATTAAAAAGTATCCTTTTGTCTTTAAGCTTCAAAAATGTATTCGTCTCAAATGAATATCACATAGTGTAACCCGAATTGTTCTTAAGGTAATGAGTCACCATTGTTTGAATGCATACACAGTCCAGTCACATTAATGTGACCACATGTCAAAAGCCAGAATAACCACCTTTGACAGAGCGGACCGCTGCGAGACGTGCAGGAAGAGAGTCAATTATGTTTCTGATGATGAGTGCACCCAGTGAATTCCAGGAAAACATTCCCCAAACCATAATGCACCCTCCTCCAGCCTGGATCCTTCCGGCAATTGTTGCAGGGTGTTTGCTTTCAGACGTTTCACGCCGTATACGCCAACGTCCATCTGTCCGATGGAGCATAAAACGTGATTCTTCCGAAAAAGCCACCTGTCGCCACTCTGTGGACGTCCAGTTGCGGTACTGGCGTGTAAATTCCAGCCTTCGTCGCCGATGAACAGCAGTCAGCATAGGTGCATTAACCAGGCGTCTGCTGCCGAGGCCCATGCGCATCAACGTTCGCTGGACCGTTGTTGAGGATACACTCTTGGTAGCCCCTTGGTTCATCTGGGAGGTCAGTTGCTCAACAGTTGCACGTCTATTCGCCCGAACTCATCTCCGTAGCTTTCGTTCGCCTCTGTCATCTATAGCCCGTGGTGCAACACATGTGCCACTCCGCTGATTTTGGATAGTGCCATTTTGCCATGCACGGTATACTTTTACTACGGCGGCACGCGAACAGTTCACAAAATTAGCCTTTTCCGAAATGCAAAATCATGCCCTTTTGGACGTCGGATAAATCGCTACGTTTCTGCATTACGCCAACGATTGAAATGCTTTCCGATGCCCTAGGACATCCTTTATATACACTCCAGTGCAATGTGCTGCCACCTGCCTTTTGTGATTGGTTATTTGACGTCGAAAGTAGGTGGTGGTCACATTAATGTGACTGGACTGTCTATTTTGACGGGATTGGAATTTAGTTCCTACTATCAGTAATTCGTATTAACATTCAGACTACGGCCGGTACAGCAACTGTACCATGATCGCACCAAGAAATTATTTAGACAACGCCCACAGTACATTAGTTGTATCTTAAAAGTTATAAGAATAACACCAGAAAGAATTCAAACTACAGCCGTTACAGCAATTGTTACTTGAAAGTTATAAGAATCACGCTTATTATATCTATAGCCGTAGTCAAAAGGTTAAGCGAGTTTGTCTTAGTGAAGTTTGAGTGTAGTAGCAAATTTATTCTCTTTGAATATCTATTAGAACCATTTACTTCTTCGAAAATAATACTGAGTTGTGGTCTTCCCCTCCTGCAGTTAGGTCCCTCTTTTAGTTCTTTCCATATAGTTTCGGCAACGGTAGTTGTGACTTTTGGTTACAGTCTTACAGTCATCATAACTTGACGGCTATCGAATTGTTTTTCTTCATTTATGTAAATTGGGAAGATTCACTGTGGTGTCCTACATTTTCGCTCTCTGATGACACATACTAGTTTTAGCTTTCAAATGGCTCTTTAAAATGTCTGGTGGTTAATTTCAATGTCCAATTATCACTGCAATCACGACAACTATAGTCGATTTCAGAGCTGTTTTGGCTTATGTTATTTATGTTTCTAATAGTATGGGTTTTTTCAAACACTCCACCACTCGTTGGATAAATCTTTATAAATAGATTAAAAAAAAAATACAAATTAAGTACTATAGCCATGAGAGATTTTGGAGCACGACGACGCTTACCATGAGAGGTTTTGGACCACGAAATATTGAAAAGGAACACATTCACGCTCCGGATATCCTACTCCGGACAGTTTTTCAAAGTTTCTGAAACCAATTCGAGCATTTGTTCTCGAGAGCAGAAAGTCTATAAATTCAAACTTTCAATCAACAAGAAACATTTCTGTTTAAGTTTTAAAAAAAATTGTGAAAGTTTCTGAAACCGAATCGTGCATTTATTCTCGAGTTCAAACACTATTTAAAATTTTTTCAATACAAAAATAAAGCGATTGTTTACAACACTGACTCAAAACATTTTTGTCTGGGCTCGGAAACTAAACGCTCAAGTTTTGAAATCTACCGGCCTGAGGACCCGTCTTTAAAAATAACTGAAAATTCATTTGCACAGTTATTTACTATAGACAGGCCTTCAGACCCTCTGAGAGGACCTATTTTTATTCATTATGAAAAGAAGAATATAAGAGAGAATATTTATAAGAATACATTTATGATTCATACGTACAATGTTCTAACTAAACATAAGCTTGCAAAACACAAACTATAATGTTAGACGTTATAGTATATTAAATTGCGAAATTTTTTGTAGATGCAATGGGAAGGCATTGTTTCCCTCTCAAATGAGTTAACATTGAATAGAGCCATTGCCCGTCTTTTGTCCTTTGCAGTTCCTATTGGATCCAAAATGAAAGATCTTACCCTCTTCTCCAAACGCCTGACTACCACTCTCTATAGCAGGGGTGGCCAACTTTTTATATACGAAGCGTCAATTTTTTTCATACATGAGTTCAGATGCGCCATACACCGCAAGCACTTTTTTTTTACCTTCTTACGTTCATAGTCCTGGCATATCCTTCATAACCTCTTTAATAAAAGTATGTTTTTAGACATAATTAACGTTATTAAATAATCTAATTATTGTATGTAAAACAATATCTATTACAGCACATAAATATTACTTATTATAAATGAGACTTTTGATCCTATTTTCGCTAGTCTCAATGTTTGGTGTTCAATTTGTTACTGAGAGCAGCAGAAAATTCTTCAAATTTGAATCAGTCATTCGCGACCTCATTTTCCTTTTAATACATTTCATGGATGAAAATGCTTGATCGCATCTGTATGTCGTTCCTAAAATACATAGTATTATTATCATCAATTCCTCTTATAAATATTCTTAACTGGGCCACATCACATATATCGGTTGATTCATTCAAAGCTAGAAAAAAGAATTGACAAGGTCTTCCAGTTGCTGAGATACATCCTGAAAGAGTTCCTCGATAGGTCTCGTAACAATTTCGTCTGATTTCCTTTCAATGCCTTTATTACCAAGATGGTGTGCAAATATTTGGAGACAGGGCTTAGCAATTTCTGAATTCTGAAAAAATGAACTGAGAGCACTCTGGTGTTGAAAGTATGAAGATGGATTCAGATATGGCGCCTACTTCAAACGAATAAGTAGGAGCAAGGATACAATGCGCCACTTGTAATCTTCCAATGCGCCACTTTTGGCGCATGCGCCAGAGGTTGGCCACCCCTGATCTATATTATCCTCGACGCGTTACACACATTATAGTTGCGGAGTCTTGACGTGAAAAAATGATTTCAGCAATGGGCGTTTTGACCATCAAAATGGCTTCTGGTTCCCTGGATAGATTGCACAGGACCACATAGAAGGGACCCCTGTATTCTGAATCGATGATCCCCCTACAACATGCATATCTCGCTTGACAGTGATGGACGATTTGTCTCTGACATCACCCACAATCTGCGGAGGAAGCTCAAAAAACGATTACTGTGTTGATCTTAACATTTTCGTTCGGACGGACTATGTGGTATTCCGATGTATGCAAGTCATATCCTACTGCATTGATATTGAATCGCTTTGGATCCACTGCGTGGGAAATATTTTGGAGTATCACGACAATGTCTGAAGAACCTTCTATGGAAATAATTGAAAATTCATTTGCACAGTGTTCCAACTGAACATAAGCATGCAGAACATTAAGTATAATGCTATGCGTTATTGTCTATTAAATAGTGTCCATATGCTAGCGAATTAATACCGTCGGCCTGCTATAAATGTTTTGTCGTGCTATGCAGAAAGGCCAATTCTATTTTGTGCAACTGTAAAAAAAGTTCATGATGTTTGGAAACAATAGAGTATTGTTTCCCTCTCAAATGAGACTCATTTTGTAAAACTTCCTTACACTTTTCCAATGTAATATCTCGTAGCGTAGATTTTTTAACACCTTTAGCTGTTTTTTTACAACTAGAGTCATAAGAAAAAGCATTCATCTTTGCTTTCAGCCCGACAAACTGCCGAATTGGACGAATAGTTTCTCGTTTTAAAAATCCTAGTTTACCCTAATTCGTTAATTCATGCATCAAATGATTATCGGGATAGTTGCTGAAAAGTAAAATATGCTGAAAATGTAGACACATATCAAAGTATGCATTTTCACATTTAATGGAAATATAAAAATAATTAGTGTCCATGTATATTAATTCACATTTTTCTTCATAAAACAGTTTAAAATTACTGTAATACAATTCATACATATGAAATTCTGGTAATTCTTAAATAGAAATGCTACGGTGTAGGCGGGCGTTTGGAGAAGAGGGCAAGACCTTACATTTTGGATCCGATAGAAACTACAATGGACAAGAGACGGGCGATGGCTATATTTGAAGTTAACTCATTTGAGAGAAAAACAATGCTTTCGCATCACACCCACAAAACATTTTGCTATTTAATTTATAATAATGCTTAACATTATACTTTGTGTTTTGCATGTTTGTTTGTGTCACATAACACTCAAAATACAAATTAGAACATTGCATGTATCATAAATGTATTCTTATATATATTCTCTGTTTTATTCTGCTTTTCATATGAATAAAAATAAATCCTCTCAGAGGGCCTAGAGGCCTGACTATAGTACATAATTGTTCAAATGAATTTTTAATTCTTTCTATGGAAGGTTCCTCAGGCTGATAAAATTCTAAACTTGAGCGTTTAGTTTCTAAACTCAGACAGAAATGTTTCTAGTCGGTATCGGAAACAATCGCTTTTTTTGGATTGAAAACACATTTGTAATAGTTTCTGAACTCGAGAATAAATGCTCGAGTAGGTTTCAAAAACTTTCAAAATTTTGTCGAACTGAGACAGAAATGTCTCGAGTCGAATGAAAGTTTGATTTTATAGAATTCATGAACTCGAGCACAAATTGGTTTCAGAAACTTTCAAAACTGTCCGGGGTGGGAATATTAGTAGTATGAATTCGTGAATTTTTAATGTTTCGTACTTGTAAACCTCGCATGGTGAACGTCGTCGTGCTTGTAAACCTCGCATGGCTATACTACTAAAATAAATTTTCACAAAATATTCACTTCCGATTTGCTTTCAATGTGTTCAAGAATGATGTAAAATCATTACAAATATTCAAAATACTTTTCCACAAAATATGTCGGATTTTGTAGTGGAATAATTTCAACTTTTCACAGCAATAACACTCAAAACACAAAATTGCTGAAAATTTATGGAAATTAGGGAAATAACGAAAAGTTTTCTAAATGCACAAAAACGATGAAAATTTGGGTAACATCTAAATATACTTCTAGTACACAAGAAACGACGAAAATCAAGCGAAAACAAGAATATATTTTTCCAATCAACTAAAACTAAGAAAATTAATGAAATGTTCCTAATGCACTAAAAAGATGAAAATTAGGTTAATACCCGAAAATTTTCCTAGTATACTAAAACGATGAACATTATATAATAACCGAAAATGTTTCTAATGCTCTAAAATTATGAAGATTAGGAAAATATCCGAATGTCTTCTTAGTTTATTAAAAATATAAAATCTGGGGAACACCCGATAAAGTTCCTACTCCACTAAAATTATGAAAATTGATGGATTACACAAGAGTGTTCCTAGTAAAATTAACTAATCCTGAAACTTTACTAAAATTATGAAAATTAGGGGATGCTATAAATAGTTACAAGTACGCAAAAATGAAAATTAAGGGAATACCCAAAAATGTGTTCCATGTATACTGTGAAGTAATAAAATAATTTATAGGGATATTAGGAAATTTTACAAAATATTTTTTGAATGATAGTTAGCTAGTTAAGGATTAATTAACGGTTGGGTAAGGTAGCTAATTAAATTTAATTAAGGTAGTTAATTACGTCGTGCTGAGACAACTCATACTTGTAAATGTTACAGGTAAGCAAAATGAAAATTAAGTGAATACCCGAAAATGATCCTGTGAAATAATAAAACTGCATTTAGGGAAATTAGGAAATTCTACAATTCGTAGCCAATTGGATAACAGCCATCACGGAGTTACCCGTGAATGTTGCTGTTGCTTTCTAAGGAAAACAATAATAATTAAATTCCAATAAATTAAATTTAAAATGATCTAGATAAAATTTTAAAATTCGAGCTCGCACGAAAATTGCAAATATTTCGGACTATCTGTGTGGCAAATTGGATTACTGTAAGTGCCATAGATTCGTCAGGACAATTAATTTAGACCACACACAGACCAACACATCCTTTTATAATAGTAGAGATAATAATAATTATTGAATTCATGTATGAAATAATTATGAATTGGAACCTTATTATATTTGTTACAAGAATTTGCAAACATCATGTTTCTTACCTTTTTGTACTTGTCCAATGATACTGCAGGACTGAACATTTTTTTTTACTGGTACATTTTATGCTAGTAACAAGTTTCAAAACTTTTTAAAAACTATAGTCTATTAATTGCTACTATTAGCTATAACTCAATTACTTATGAGATATCTTTATTTTTTTCTATAAGTCCTCCGATTTAATGCTTGCTCATTAGTAAAACCCTCTTCCTCAGTATGGAAATTTTGACCCGGAATGCTTAATAAAAGTTTAAGATCTTATTAAGGTTTGGCACATTAATTTGTTTCTTAAATCACCGAAACTATTGAACCAATTATGGTCTTTACTTTCTGCTAACAATTCGAAAACTGATATTCCGGTTTCGTTTAGTACATGGTAAAGTTTCATCGATGATTACAGATAATTTTTCGATATTTATAGATGGGGGGGGGAGTACCTCAAAGTCTAAAATATCAATAGTAATGGATTTTAGGTGTATGTGTCGGTAATAGTAATCTTAGTTAACCTCGTACTAGAGCAACACAACGGGTTATTGACGACGATCCGGGATCAGTCCCTTACCCGAGGAAAGCACCTCGTAATTTTGAACCACGGTCAGATGACGAAGCAACACCTGATTTGTCACCCCCCTCTCTAAACTTCCACACTAACACAACGTGAGGACTTTTGGCCTCAACAGATTTAAGTGCACCAGCCGCTTCTACACCATACGCTTACAAACATCCATGCACTGACCCGGATTCAAACCAGGAATCTGAGGCTAACACCTTAAACACCAGACCGGTTGGCTGGCGGAAGCTCGGTTGGAAGGTAAGGGATTAGCAATGGGAGGGTTGAGAGTTCGAAACTAGTTCCAACCAAAGATCGCCATGTGCACGTTGGCTGCTGCACGTTAAATCTCTTGTAAATTCAAATGTCCTCACGTTGGCGTAGTGTGGAAGTTTGAAGAGTGGGGTGCCAGCACAGGTGTTGAACTCGTCATCTGACAGTGTTTCGAAATTACGTGTTGTTTGTCCTCGGAATTTTCTCTTGGGGATTGATCCCGGACCGTTGCCAATAGCCCGTTGTGTTTCTCTAATGCGACGGTAATAAATCATAAATTACAATACATATACTCAGACGAATAGATATGTACAGTGAATATGACAAAGAAATATAAAAAATACGTGTAGTGGTTATGTTTCTACGGTAATCGTATTTCTGTTACGATTCGTGAACGTGACGTCAGTTTAGTTGGTTATCTAAAAAGGTTTCAGCACTTCGCCAGATAATTTTCCACAGAACCTAAATATTCGAATTTATGTTGCAATGGTGCGACACAAAGAAGTAGTGAAGACGGTTCAGAATTAATACCACAGAGGAAGATCCGAAGACAACGCCTAGCAATTTGGAACCACGGTCAGATGACGAGATCAACACATAAGTTGGCACCCCACTCTCCAAGTTTCGGTCCAAACCTAACACGAGTGTGTTTGAGACAGATTTAGCGTGCAGCAGGCTGTATGCTGCTTATGCGAATAGGACAAATAAATTCAAAACGAATACCAAGGTCATTCGAAGTAAGGTACCCTTGTGCGACGAATTATCATTCGAGATAAGGAAGCTTATCTATAGAATGGCTATTTATTGTACACGGAATTGATATATTTGCAGACGATTCTTCCTATTTCAATTTTACTTTGTTAATGATGGGACGTAAAATATCGTTTGTTTTTGCGATATCTTCTCTCGCTGGGTAAATTAAAGAATTCAATACATATTTTATCTTTTATTCTTTTTACACCAATGGTGGCAACACTTTGTAAATATCCTTCTAAGTTTTTTTTGATTTTGGGATGGAAGGATATCCACTGGCTTTATAATGAAGCTTTAACCTAACGTTAATTTTTGATGGACACGTAGAAGTTATCCGAGGAACTATTTTAGAGCCATAGCCTCATCTTAGTTCTAGGCATGACGAGTAAATATTCATGTAAATAATATAATAGAAAACAGTTCACGTATTTGTACATCAGCTGCATCGCATGGACACAGTTTATTTTTGTGAACTAATAATTTTAGAATTTCTTTTGTTACAACATATTGCCGGCACTCCTATGCTCATGTTTAATAATAAAATAACTATAAATGTAAAATATACGCTTTTACTTTAGGTTAGGTGGTAGAATTTACGTTGTACTGGAGGAACATAGCTGGTTATAACACACGCTTTTATGTTCTTAATATATTTTGCGTTGTTCTTTTTTCGTTTTGCGAAATTCTTCCATGTGGCGCAAGTGTAGATTTTATATTACAGTTTGAGTTTAAGCTTGTGCTAAGGCTCCCCAGACAGTTCAGTTATTGCGAATTTCGACAAGATAATTAACGGCTTTTTCATCTTCCACCGTCGGGGCACTTTCAGTCACTCTAAACTGCTAGTCTCGATAACGCTCCTTCGGCGAAACGTGTAGACGTACTTGGTTAGTTTTTAGAATACGATTTCAGCATATCGCCAATAAAAACTCCAAAGGTATGTCAGTAGGTAAATAGTTAACCTTTTGATCACGGCTATAGATCATTTTTCAAGCACGATTCATTCTTGGCGGGATTCTTATAACTTTCAATGTACAACTGCTGCAACGGCCGTAGTCTAAATTCTTTCTTGGCTAGATTCTTATAAATTTCTAGGTACAACTAATGAACTGGGCGTTGTCTAAATCCTTCCGTGGCGCGCTCATGGTGCAACTGTTGTACCGGACGTAGTCTAAATAGTTTAACTAACGTCTAACTGAGCAACACAACGGGCTTTGGACGACGATCGAGAATCAATACCGAAGGAAAGGATCAAGGACACCGACTCGTAATTTTGAATCAATGTCGGATGACGACAACAACACCTGATCGGACGCACCACTCTTCAAACTTCCACACCACGCTAACGTGAGATTATTTGAGGCCACGATAGATTTAACGTACTCCCGACCCCTTGTACACGACGGTCTTTGTCTGGACCGAGTTTTGTACTCGCAACCCTTCGGTCGCTAATCTGTTATCTAAAATCCAAGGATACTGCCTCGTAATTTTGAACCAATGTCAGAGGACGATATCAACACCTGAGCTGAAACTCGCTCTTCAAACTTCCACACCACGAAAATTTTAGGACATTTAAGGTCATGATAGATTTAACGTGTACCAGCACCATGCACGCGACGGTCATAGGCTGGACCAAGTTCTGAATTCGTAACCCTACGTTTGATAAATCCGTCACATCTTCCAACTAGGCTACTGAGTCCATAAATTCCAAAATATGAACTGTTTGTCTTGAATATAAAATCGTTTGAATGTTCCCACGACTGAACATGAAAATATCAGACCGCCGCTCGTTCACCATATTGTCGACAGCAACTATTTTGATTCCATTACCTAGACGAGTGGTTATTGTTGGTGGTGGTAAACCACCGATCACGCAAAAAAAAACTAAAAGAAGCGATACATGCCTTAGTACTGTGGACATCCCCAAATCCCTTTCAGTGTCGGCACAAAACAACTCGTGTATCGTTGAAACAAGTGCATTGATAAAGGAGGATAATTTGAAAAACTATATGATTAAATGTCGTCTATTTTTATTGAAAGAGTATAAAATACTTTCATTAGAGTATTTGTAAAATTAAAAAAAATTATAAATAATTTTGTAATTTCCAATGTGGAAGCGGACTCTGACAATTTAAATTTATAGTCACATCCTGAAATAAATTAACTTTTGTTTCTACTCCAGGTGTCCGGTGACTTTTGTCAGTGCAGTGTATATTAATATAGATGTTATTTTGGATGGAAAAAAATAAGATGCTCAATTTGATGGAATCATATTTTGTATCATCATACTCGACTTAAAGGAGACCCGATTTTCCTTACGGGTCTCCTTTAATGAAGCGTTTCCGGGGGCAAGGAAGGATTTTGTATTTTTCAGAATTCAATCTATCATCCTTGCAGGGCAGCTTACTCTTACCTACGTAGAAAATGTACCTCTAAACCATTTGAATGAGTTGATGTTTCACAGTTTTACAACGCAACCTGCAGTAGGTTTCGTAGGTCTGATTTCTTCCCTGGGTGAATTTATCTTTTCAGTGTCAGTAAAACTTTCTTTGTATGCGCAGGTGCATTTACATGACTTTGTTTGGAGAAGCTTGGCCATATATGCATCTTGAGCCACAAAACCCTACCTACAATCTACTAATACAATCAAGATGGGACTTTTCCAAAATTCGTTGACGCAAGACTAGGAATAATAGGTATTAAAGTACTACTTATTTTAAAGTACAGTCGTGCTATTGAGTCACGGATTAACAATCCTTTTCCCAGTCCGGGGCGCGATAGCCCAGTTGGTAGAGTCACGGATTAACAATCCTTTTCCCAGTCCGGGACGCGATAGCCCAGTTGGAAGAGTCACGGATTAACAATCCTTTTCCCAGTCCGGGACGCGATAGCCCAGTTAGAAGAGTCACGGATTAACAATCCTTTTCCCATTCCGGGACGCGATAGCCCAGTTGGTAGAGTCACGGATTAACAATCCTTTTCCCAGTCCGGGACGCGATAGCCTGGTTGGAAGAGTCACGGATTAACAATACTTTTCCCAGTCCGGGACGCGATAGTCTGGTTGGATGAGTCACGGATTAACAATCCTTTTCCCAGTCCGGGACGCGATAGCCCAGTTGGAAGAGTCACGGATTAACAATCCTTTTCCCAGTCCGGGACGCAATAGCCCAGTTCGAAGAGTCACGGATTAACAATCCTTTTCCCAGTCCGGGACGCGATAGCCCAGTTGGTAGAGTCACGGATTAACAATCCTTTTCCCAGTCCGGGACACGATAGCCCAGTTGGAAGAGTCACGGATTAACAATCCTTTTCCCAGTCCGGGACGCGATAGCCCAGTTCGAAGAGTCACGGATTAACAATCCTTTTCCCATTCCGGGACGCGATAGCCCAGTTGGTAGAGTCACGGATTAACAATCTTTTTCCCAGTCCGGGACGCGATAGCCCAGTTGGTAGAGTCACGGATTAACAATCCTTTTCCCAGTCCGGGACGCGATAGCCCAGTTGGAAGAGTCACGGATTAACAATCCTTTTCCCAGTCCGGGACGCGATAGCCCAGCTGGTAGAGTCACGGATTAACAATCCTTTTCCCAGTCCGGGACACGATAGCCCAGTTGGAAGAGTCACGGATTAACAATCCTTTTCCCAGTCCGGGACGCGATAGCCCAGTTCGAAGAGTCACGGATTAACAATCCTTTTCCCATTCCGGGACGCGATAGCCCAGTTGGTAGAGTCACGGATTAACAATCCTTTTCCCATTCCGGGACGCGATAGCCCAGTTGGAAGAGTCACGGATTAACAATCCTTTTCCCATTCCGGGACGCGATAGCCCAGTTGGAAGAGTCACGGATTAACAATCCTTTTCCCAGTCCGGGACGCGATAGCCCAGTTGTTAGAGTCACGGATTAACAATCTTTTTCCCAGTCCGGGACGCGATAGCCCAGTTGGTAGAGTCACGGATTAACAATCCTTTTCCCATTCCGGGACGCGATAGCCCAGTTGGTAGAGTCACGGATTAACAATCCTTTTCCCATTCCGGGACGCGATAGCCCAGTTGGTAGAGTCACGGATTAACAATCCTTTTCCCAGTCCGGGACGCGATAGCCCAGTTGGAAGAGTCACGGATTAACAATCCTTTTCCCAGTCCGGGACGCGATAGCCCAGTTGGTAGAGTCACGGATTAACAATCCTTTTCCCAGTCCGGGACACGATAGCCCAGTTGGAAGAGTCACGGATTAACAATCCTTTTCCCAGTCCGGGACGCGATAGCCCAGTTCGAAGAGTCACGGATTAACAATCCTTTTCCCAGTCCGGGACGCGATAGCCCAGTTGGTAGAGTCACGGATTAACAATCCTTTTCCCAGTCCGGGACGCGATAGCCCAGTTGGAAGAGTCACGGATTAACAATCCTTTTCCCAGTCCGGGACGCAATAGCCCAGTTCGAAGAGTCACGGATTAACAATCCTTTTCCCAGTCCGGGACGCGATAGCCCAGTTGGTAGAGTCACGGATTAACAATCCTTTTCCCAGTCCGGGACACGATAGCCCAGTTGGAAGAGTCACGGATTAACAATCCTTTTCCCAGTCCGGGACGCGATAGCCCAGTTCGAAGAGTCACGGATTAACAATCCTTTTCCCATTCCGGGACGCGATAGCCCAGTTGGTAGAGTCACGGATTAACAATCTTTTTCCCAGTCCGGGACGCGATAGCCCAGTTGGTAGAGTCACGGATAACCAATCCTTTTCCCAGTCAGGGACGCGATAGCCCAGTTGGAAGAGTCACGGATTAACAATCCTTTTCCCAGTCCGGGTCGCGATAGCCCAGCTGGTAGAGTCACGGATTAACAATCCTTTTCCCAGTCCGGGACACGATAGCCCAGTTGGAAGAGTCACGGATTAACAATCCTTTTCCCAGTCCGGGACGCGATAGCCCAGTTCGAAGAGTCACGGATTAACAATCCTTTTCCCATTCCGGGACGCGATAGCCCAGTTGGTAGAGTCACGGATTAACAATCCTTTTCCCATTCCGGGACGCGATAGCCCAGTTGGAAGAGTCACGGATTAACAATCCTTTTCCCAGTCCGGGACGCGATAGCCCAGTTGGAAGAGTCACGGATTAACAATCCTTTTCCCAGTCCGGGACGCGATAGCCCAGTTCGAAGAGTCACGGATTAACAATCCTTTTCCCATTCCGGGACGCGATAGCCCAGTTGGTAGAGTCACGGATTAACAATCCTTTTCCCATTCCGGGACGCGATAGCCCAGTTGGTAGAGTCACGGATTAACAATCCTTTTCCCAGTCCGGGACGCGATAGCCCAGTTGGAAGAGTCACGGATTAACAATCCTTTTCCCAGTCCGGGACGCGATAGCCCAGTTGGTAGAGTCACGGATTAACAATCCTTTTCCCAGTCCGGGACACGATAGCCCAGTTGGAAGAGTCACGGATTAACAATCCTTTTCCCAGTCCGGGACGCGATAGCCCAGTTCGAAGAGTCACGGATTAACAATCCTTTTCCCATTCCGGGACGCGATAGCCCAGTTGGTAGAGTCACGGATTAACAATCCTTTTCCCATTCCGGGACGCGATAGCCCAGTTGGAAGAGTCACGGATTAACAATCCTTTTCCCAGTCCGGGACGCGATAGCCCAGTTGGTAGAGTCACGGATTAACAATCCTTTTCCCATTCCGGGACACGATAGTCCAGTTGGAAGAGTCACGGATTAACAATCCTTTTCCCATTCCGGGACGCGATAGCCCAGTTGGAAGAGTCACGGATTAACAATCCTTTTCCCAGTCCGGGACGCGATAGCCCAGTTCGAAGAGTCACGGATTAACAATCCTTTTCCCATTCCGGGACGCGATAGCCCAGTTGTTAGAGTCACGGATTAACAATCTCTTTCCCAGTCCGGGACGCGATAGCCCAGTTGGTAGAGTCACGGATTAACAATCCTTTTCCCAGTCCGGGACGCGATAGCCCAGTTGGAAGAGTCACGGATTAACAATCCTTTTCCCAGTCCGGGACGCGATAGCCCAGTTGGTAGAGTCACGGATTAACAATCCTTTTCCCAGTCCGGGACACGATAGCCCAGTTGGAAGAGTCACGGATTAACAATCCTTTTCCCAGTCCGGGACGCGATAGCCCAGTTCGAAGAGTCACGGATTAACAATCCTTTTCCCATTCCGGGACGCGATAGCCCAGTTGGTAGAGTCACGGATTAACAATCCTTTTCCCATTCCGGGACGCGATAGCCCAGTTGGAAGAGTCACGGATTAACAATCCTTTTCCCAGTCCGGGACGCGATAGCCCAGTTGGAAGAGTCACGGATTAACAATCCTTTTCCCAGTCCGGGACGCGATAGCCCAGTTGGAAGAGTCACGGATTAACAATCCTTTTCCCAGTCCGGGACGCGATAGCCCAGTTGGTAGAGTCACGGATTAACAATCCTTTTCCCAGTCCGGGACACGATAGCCCAGTTGGAAGAGTCACGGATTAACAATCCTTTTCCCAGTCCGGGACGCGATAGCCCAGTTCGAAGAGTCACGGATTAACAATCCTTTTCCCATTCCGGGACGCGATAGCCCAGTTGGTAGAGTCACGGATTAACAATCCTTTTCCCATTCCGGGACGCGATAGCCCAGTTGGAAGAGTCACGGATTAACAATCCTTTTCCCAGTCCGGGACGCGATAGCCCAGTTGGAAGAGTCACGGATTAACAATCCTTTTCCCAGTCCGGGACGCGATAGCCCAGTTAGAAGAGTCACGGATTAACTACCGCAAGGTTGTGAGTTCGAAAATTGATCCAACCAAAGACCTTCATGCACGTGGGGGCATTTGGACGTTAAATCTACCGTCCCCTCAAATGTCCTCACGTTGGCTTGGTGTGGAAGTATAAAAAGTGGGATGTGAGCAAGCTCAGGTTTTGCTCCCGACATCTGACCGTGGTTCAAATTACGAGGTGTTGTCCTTGGATCTATTGGATTGATCCCGGACCGTCGCCAACTGCCCATCGTGGTGCTCTCAGTGCGATGTAAATTCAACTACCTGCCCACCTACCTTCTCTGACCTTGTTGCATATTGTTTTCCCCACTTTTTGGCAAGCTGACTTCATCTTTGTCCACAATGGCTTCCGATTTCGACATCATGCAGACAGATCCATACAATTGAGTGGACTTCTAATTGATAAGATATTTTTTGACATTCAAGTGCACTCTTTACCATTCCGGTTTCTTTCTTTCTCTCTCTGTCTCAGATCAATGGGAGGAACAATTCTGTAGTATTTCAAAGTGAAAATCCTTCAAAAAAGATTCAAGGATACTATTGTTACCTTAATGAAGACTGACTGTACCTTCCATTACTACCCTGCAACCAGTTTCTTTTGAGTCGTGCTATTGAGAATAGTTTGAACCGAATCCTCTTCAATGCCTACCCTATCCTCCTTAGTAGAATGTCCTTCACAGTGACTCAAGTGCTTCCTAAGTGTTTTTCATTTAACTGTTCACGATAGAAAAAATTAAACAATCTCCAGTAAATTTCATTTTCCAAATGAAGAATGTGAGTTCGTGTTTTGATTCTTGCATTGCAATGCCACCGAATTGTCAATCAATTTTACATAATATATTAGTTACTGCTAGGATTATTTGGAATATTTTTCGAAATTTGAACCCAAGTTCCTAGAATATAGTTAATTTCACAGAAAAATATTGCATTCCATTTTAGACTTCAATAAACTGAACTATTAAACCTGATTGTATTTTCTGAAAATTACTAAGCTTGTAGTGGTTACATTTAATTTGCACGATATAAGAATAAGTTATATACTTCTGTCTCAAAGTTGTCACGAAATATATCGGTTTTTCTCCATTTATTATTTACAAGCTGAATAACCCGGCGTTGCTGGGTTTGAAATGGTTAGTCGTTGATTGAAGCGGGAATTAAACTAATCAATTTTCTACATAGAAATATGCAATCATTTAAGTTGTACGGAAAATACTTTTTAACTTCGTTCTAACGTTTTCAAAGCTTCTACAATTTACTTCGGATGCAAATATATACATTTAATTCCTGAATAATATATTACAATATGCAAAAGACTAACACATATACAAACAGAAACTAAATTCCAATAAAGAAATGCAGAATTCTGAAAAAACGAAAGATGTGCAAAGTGTCGAATTTTGACTTCCTGAGCTGAAACAGAGCCCCCCTATTCGAAAAAAGACAAGAAAGTATTTGTAAAGACGATCATTATTTATGATTTATGAAATTTCTATAAAAGATAGAAAAGAGAGAGTATTGATTAAGACGATAGTGAGTTATGATTTATGAAATTTTGTAATACTCATATAGTATAACCACGACATTTCCTGTGTTAAGTTTCCTGTAGAGAGTGTTTCCTTGTTAATATTTATTTACTGTAGGGAAAAAATATTTAGATTTTAAATTTGGGGCTTCGAGGGCATTTTTAGGACTACCTGTGTACCAATTTTTACTGT
This sequence comes from Metellina segmentata, assembly GCA_947359465.1. Taxonomy (NCBI): domain Eukaryota; kingdom Metazoa; phylum Arthropoda; class Arachnida; order Araneae; family Tetragnathidae; genus Metellina; species Metellina segmentata. Next base: position 96,632,980 of record OX375880.1, on the reverse strand, counting down.
CGTAAGTGCTACAGATTAGTAGTTAGGAAAGTAATAGCCTATGTTTTCCGCAGTGTTCTAAAGTATAAGTATACCAAATTTGGTGTGAATTGAACACACGTTGTAGATTTGTGTATAACATATGCACACAAACATCCTTTTTTATACATTTATATTTCAGTAATACAGTTGTTAGCAGTGTATCCACGTGATACATATGTTAGCATGGTAATAATGCGAACATCCTAAAAGGCATTCTAAGTGGAGAGTCGTTTGAATAAGCACGGTAGAAAATAAGCGGTACATACCATGTGCAAGAAGCTGAGGTAGCGTTGGAATAATAACCACCTAGCACAACGTGGAAACTTTTATATACTGTCAAAACGTGTGCGATGGTAACTAGCCCAAAGCTATGCTCAAATAGATAATAAATAAAGATTTGAAAGACAAGGCTCTATCACTTGGATAGACTGCTAACAACTGTATCACGATGCAGATGTTAGAACACCATAACAGTGATACAATTGTTAAGAAATTAATGTTCATTATTTTTTTCCCCTGTTGTCAGACCGGCAAGACATATACTCCCGCCTCGACGAAGTATTCCTCCTCAGGTTCCTTCGCACCAAGAAATACAACGTCGAGAAATCGCTCAAGCTTTTCATCAACTACTACCACTTCCGGACGAAGCAGACGGGGTCTTTCACGGGCAAGAAGCCCAGCGACATGGGGACAGTTATAGACATGAATTGCGTCCTGTACGCTCCATACAGAGCACAAAACGGATCGCATGTCGCCTCTTACAGAGTAGGTAAGTGCTTTGAATTTGTGTTTTGAGAAGTGGATTCTTTTTAACTGGGGGCTCAGCTCCACCACCACGGCTAGCTGATGTTATTACGGATATAGGGAAGGGCCCAAGGAGGAGCTATTGCAGTGGTACCGACGTATGAGTGCAGGATTAGCTTTCCACTGTGTGTGGAAAGAAGCAGTGGACATCGCGAGCTGGCAATGGGGATGGCAGGTTGGTAAGTGGCCAGTTAAATTAACGTACGTTGGTAGGTAGGCAATTATTGTCGCTCATAGTTCTACGAAAGCTTTCATCAACGTATGTTTCTACGAAAGAGAAAACGATCATTCTGGTCACTTTTCAACTTACATTTAACCAATCGTGTCATTACGTACGTTGGTAGGTAGGTAATTAACGCCGGTCATAGTTCTACGAAAGCTTACACTAACGTATATTTCTACGAAAGAGTAAAACGATCATTCTGGTCACTTTTTCGACCTACATTTAACCAATTGTGTCGTTATGTACGTTGGTAGGTAGGTAGGCAATTAATGTCGCTCAAAGTTCTACGAAAGCTTTCATCAACGTATATTTCTACGAAAGAGAAAACGATCATTCTGGTCACTTTTCAACTTACTTTTAACCAATTGTGTCATTACGTACGTTGGAAGGTAGGTAATAAACGCCGGTCATAGTTCTACGAAAACTTACATCAACGTATATTTCTACGAAATAGTAAAACGATTATTCTGGTCACTTTTTCGACTTACATTTAACCAATTGTGTCGTTATGTACGTTGGTAGGTAGGTAGGCAATTAATGTCGCTCAAAGTTCTACGAAAGCTTTCATCAACGTATGTTTCTACGAAAGAGAAAACGATCATTCTGGTCACTTTTCAACTTACATTTAACCAATCGTGTCATTACGTACGTTGGTAGGTAGGTAATTAACGCTGGTCAGTTCTACGAAAGCTTACATTAACGTATATTTCTACGAAAGAGTAAAACGATTATTCTGGTCACTTTTTCGACTTACATTTAACCAATTGTGTCGTTATGTACGTTGGTGGGTAGGTAGGCAATTAATGTCGCTCAAAGTTCTACGAAAGCTTCCATCAACGTATATTTCTACGAAAGAGAAAACGATCATTCTGGTCACTTTTCAACTTACATTTAACCAATCGTGTCATTACGTACGTTGGTAGGTAGGTAATTAACGCCGGTCATAGTTCTACGAAAGCTTACATTAACGTATATTTCTACGAAAGAGTAAAACGATCATTCTGGTCACTTTTTCGACTTACATTTAACCAATTGTGTCGTTATGTACGTTGGTAGGTAGGTAGGCAATTAATGTCGCTCAAAGTTCTACGAAAGCTTTCATCAACGTATATTTCTACGAAAGAGAAAACGATCATTCTGGTCACTTTTCAACTTACTTTTAACCAATCGTGTCATTACGTACGTTGGAAGGTAGGTAATAAACGCCGGTCATAGTTCTACGAAAACTTACATCAACGTATATTTCCACGAAAGAGTAAAACGATCATTCTGGTCACTTTTTCGACTTACATTTAACCAATTGTGTCGTTATGTACGTTGGTAGGTAGGTAATTACCCTCGCTCGTTGTTCTCGAAAGGTTTCATTAAAGTATATTTCAACGAAAGAGAATAGCGACTATTTTGGTCACTTTTTCAATTTACATTTATCCAATTCGACCCGAAAAAGAACGAGTAATTCTGCTACTCCTAAAAAAGTTTACATATTTGAAACAAAGATAAAGTACTCTAATTTAAATAGTTAGGTAATGCTAATGGTAATTTTTAATTAACGTCGTACTATAACAACACAACGGCTATTGACGACGATCCGGGATCAATCCTCCAAGGACAACACCACGTTATTTTGAACCAAGGTCAGACGACGATTAAATGATTAGGACAAACTCTGCCAGTTAGCACCATTTCTGTATTTGCGATTCAAAGATATATAAACGATTGATAATATCGGACACTTTATTTGTTTAAGTACACATTTTCTATATGCACTATGTGCAACTTGTTTGATAAATTGGGAGTACCATAGCTGTGATTATATAGGTTGACCATGTAGGTAAGTAGTTACTTACCGTCGCACTGGAGCAACACATAAGGCTATTGACAACGGTCCGGGATCAATCCCGAAGAGATAGATCCAAAAACAGCGCCCTGGAATTTTGAACCTTGGTAAGATGTCAAGAACAACACTTGATATGGCACCCCACTCTCCAAACTTTCACTCCACGGCAATGTGAGGACATTTGAGCTAGTCCTAGTTTCAAACTAGCAACAGCAACCATCTAGTTAATAATATGTTGCTCTTCTAACTGGGCTACCGTGATTTTCATTACGTCTATTAATTGTTTATTTTATGAATTTTCGGTTTTTGTAAGGATAATAATTTCAAAACATTCACTTTATTTAAAAATTCGTATTAGTCCATAAACTTTAAATCACAATCTGTAATTGGTTCATGTAAAATATATGAAATAGCAATACAATATATTATACGTCCATACAACAATACATCGAGTGCGTATAAGGAAAAGACACACGAAAGCCTAATGATAGATTTAAAATAAACGAATGCATATTGATTGGCTGCATTTTGATTTTAGCAGACTTAAGATTCTTCTGTTTCGTTGTGATAGAAACAGCAAGGGAAAGTTCATTGCAGTTATGTGCTATGAACTTAAGTTCATAGCACATAACTGCTCTTTGCATATAGACACAATACAGAAGTTGGGTAGTTAAATTTGCGTTGCAGTGGTGCAATACACGAAGCTATTGCTGACGGTTCGGGAAAGAGCCGAGGACAACACCTCGTAATTCTGAACCAAGGTCATATGACGAGCCTGAAGGTCATATAAACACCTGAGCTGGAACCACACTCTCTCAACTTCCAAACTGCACGACATTTTCCTTGACGTCTGGGGACGCGGTCGCACTGTTGGAAGAGTAACGAATTGGCAACCGGACAAAGGGAGTTAAATCTGTCATGGCCTCAAATGTCCTCATGTTGGCGTGGTGTGGAAAAGTTTGGAGAGTGGGATGGCAGCTGAGGTGTGACCTCGTCATATTACTTTGAATATTTCTCTGGGGATTGATACCGGACTGGTCCCAATAGCCCGTTGCGTTGTTCCAGTGCGATGTTAGTTAAAATACCAAACATCCTATGAATTCATTTTTCGTGTTGTGTCAACAAGAAATTAATATACAATCAGAATTTCAGCGCTCCCAAAGGTAAAGTGATTTTTGATGATCTGAATGGAGGTGAATTTAATATTGAGTCTACGGTCAAAAAAAATCCTTTCAAAGAAGTGACCCTTAAGGGGAGGTGATCTCTCAGAGAGGTTATAAACTATTCGAAGTCGCTAATGCATTTCGATGGTCATCGAACTTGAGACACGAGAGTTAATATGCATGGTTTTCATCATTAATTACAACCTTAGAATTATTCGTGGAAGCATCGCTTACAAAGTGTGTAGTAGAAAAAGGACTCGAAGGTTAGAATTATGCTACAAGAATGCAGATAAAAAACCCTACGAGGAACTCTTAAAAGGTCGCTCTCTACGTATTCTTCTTTTGTTTTGCTTTATTTGTTGATCGGATGTTTGACGTAGAAGCGATATACGTGACAGTGAAATGAGTTCTCTCGGCTTAAGGCTTGGGTATTGGTAGCAATTTTTCACTTAAATTTACTTTATATTTCAGGTTTTCTATGAACTTTTGTGTCAGGTTTGCAATTTATCGGCATTCCTGTTTCCGATGAATTGTCAATTTAAACTTTAGTTCTTCCTTAGCTATCTGTTTTAAAGTACATAAAGTAAGTATAGTTGTAAGGGCAGAAACATTTCAACGAAATTTACTTTAAGAAATACTCTTTAAAAAAAAACTCACAGCTTAAGTTTGAAAATTTCTTTGTGTTTTGCTCACACACACACTCGCGGAAGAAATTTCGCTGTTTCAATTATGATACTTAATAAACCCTAAACTAATAACCTCATCGGAAAAAAATCTTTACAGTTGTCCAGGAAACACAATGAAGAACAAACTATGTTAATTTCATATTTTTCTGATCTGAACTTTCTAGGGAAACCGTCTAAGAATCGAGCTAAACAACACAGTTTTCAATCCTGCGGCGGCGGCGGCGGAAACTTTTTTTTAATATAGATAATAGATAGGAGACAGAAAAATATTTATCGGATGTTTTTAGCGAAGAATTTTTAAGGGACGCCAATTTTGAAGCTTTGGCAACCATGAATAAAAACATACCTTTAAAAAGACTTTTTAAATTTAAAAATGTAAATATTTCGCGAAATCTCCAACAAAAAAAAAGTTTTTTTTTTTTTTTAATTTTATTTTTTTTTATTTTTTTTTATGCATACTTAATTAGAACGTTTTGTGTTTTCGCCTATTCATTTTGCATCTGGGTTACTCAAATGACCCCTAAAATAATGTTTAAAAGAAGACATTTTACTACTACTTGTAGTTTAAAAAAAAATTTTGTTACTAATGTTACTATTTCACAAGTTTTTAGGCCGTGTAAGCCCGGTTGGAAGATTAACGGATTAGCAACCAGAGGGTTGCGCGAGATTGAATATAAAAAAAGACCGCCGAGAAGAAAGTGCCAGGTGTACGTTAAATTAGTCGTGGAATCAAATGTCTTCACGTTGGTATGGAGGTTTGGAGAAGGGTGTGCAAGCTCAAGTGTGACCTCGTCATCTGACCGTGATTCTAAATCACGTGTTCTTGTTGGATCTTGCCCTTCGGGTTTGATCCCAGAAATTCGTAAATAGCCTGGCGTGTTTCTCCAGTGTGACGTTAATTAAAATACTAACTATCTTTTGCCTGTCATTGTTTAATGTAGGTAGGTATTTTAATTAACGTTCCACTGGAGCAACTCAACGGGCTGTTTTTGACGGTCCGGGATCAATCCCAAAGGGAAAGATCATAGGGCAGTAATAAACCGGTCTGGTGGTTAAGGTGTTAGCCTCTAGGTAGGAAGGTTCCTGATTGGAATCTTGGTCAGTGCATGTATATTTGTAAGCGTAAGGTGTAGAGGCGGCTGGTGTACCTTAAATCTGTCATGGCCGATAGTCCTCACGTTGGTTTGGTGTGGATGTTTGGACAATAGGGTGCCAGCTCAGGTGTTGCCTCGTCATCTGACCGTGGTACAAAATTACGAGGTGTTTCCCTTAGCGGATTGATCCCGGACCGTCGTCAATAGCCCGTTGTGTAGCTCTAAAACGACGCCAATTAGAATAACATTACCTTACCTAGGACAATGCCACGTAATTTTGGACCACGGTCAGATAACGAGGCAACAACTGAGCTGTTACCCCATTCTCCAAACTTCCGCATCACAACAACGTGAGGACATTTGAAGCCAAGACGAATTTAACGTGCACCAGCCCGCTTTGTACACGATGTTCTTTGGCTGGTTTCGAACTCGCAACCCTCCGGTTGCTAATCCGATGCTCTTCCAATCGTTATTCCATGGCCCCTTTGTTTAATAGAACATTACAACCTATTTGTGTTATCCTATCGAGACACTTGAACTCAAGGTCAGCATATAAACAAAAAGTAAAAACTTCATGTTAGTTCGTTCTGATTGCTTACGACAGTTTAGAGCAATTCAGTATTGGAAAAAAGTTTACACATCTGTGTACTTTTGAAGGTAACTTTTTAGTGTATGAAAATTGCTTACTTATTACTTTCTGAGAATTTGTATCACATTTAGAAAGATGGACATTTTAATTCATGCAACTGTCAAAATTTATTATTTTTAAGTTTACAATTTAAAAAACAATGCAAGCATATTTTAAATTATTTTTTCTTTAAATTTAAAAGTGAGTTTTTCTCATTATATTCAAAAGAGTTTTTGTTAGAAATTTATGGGTAGTAAAAATTTCTTAGTTAATCCACATGTGAGACCTATCTACCAAATTAAATTTGGAAAAACAACAATTTACAATTCAAACGTAATTCAAAAATTACCAAATTATGGTTGATTTAAGTATACTTGGTCAGGTGTTTTAGCATGGAATGTATCTAAATGTAACAATAAATAAATGATTAATATTGCATTCACTAAACTAATATATAACGTATAAAATAATGCATATGTATTACAATCAAATATCTGGAATAAAATTCATGTGATGCCTGTACAAACACATAAACGTAAAATCGAACATAGAACAGAAAGACGGACAGATAGATTTGCGCAAACCAGTTCAGTCACTAAATGAAAATAAATATTCACAATATGCAAAGTTTCATGAAAATATATTAAACCGTGTGGACGTGAATAGGACACATACAAATACAGACAGACAGACACTAAACGCGCAAGAGGCGGATTTTGCATCAGAAGGGTCCAACGGATAGAAAACTTGAAATGGGTCGCAAATATTCAATGTACAAGCAAAGACCATTCTTATTTATATAGTTGATCTTAATATATTACATTCCCTAAAATAAAATTAGTTTATCAAGTGATCTACACCTAGCATATTTTTGTATATCTATAGATAATGTTGATAATCGCCATTAAAAAAAAAGAATTATCTCGAGGTATCATGCTTTCGACTCGTCATTTCCCTGTTTTCGAACGTTTATATCCTTGTGTAGGAAAAAATTATCAGGCTTTTATTGAATTGAAGTTTATTTAAGTCAGAAGCTGTATTACTTCTTTGCAGGAAAATATCTGTTTTCCTAAGTCAAGCTGTTTTTTTGTATCTATTAAATTATTTCTTATTTTCATTGTCCTTTCTCGTATATCTATTCAGTTGGTGCAATTACGATGATATGAATGGGCTATCGAATCATATAAAAGTTAAATACCCTCTGTAGTTTTATTCTTAAACAATAGTACATAGAATTGCGAGGGACAATAAAAGGAAGTGTTTCTATGACTTACTTTTTTCTCTTGCTATGGTTTCTTGAACAGCCCACGGACGTGATTTGAACACGTAACCTTCTGATCATGTCTGGCATGTAACTGATTTCTATGAAAGGCGACGAGGTTTACGACTCATCCCTAACCCTTGGCAGGACTGATGAAAAAGATGGAAATATGCTTTTGTGGTTATTGTGTAGACTTAAATTTTAGAAATTTTAACTCTCCTGGTAGTTTATCTTTGCGTCCAAAACAGCCCTGTGTGTGTCCAGCCACTGCTGCAAGAATCTATTCCAAACTGTCCCCAGTTCTGGGCAAGGGACAATTGTTTTTTCTACTCTCATCTTTAGACCCCCTTGGAGTAATAAGGCAGTTTTGTCTCGACGAGATATCTCGTCCTTGGCAAATAATGAATAGATATTGGACGAGATATCTCATCCTCAGCAAAATTAACTAGATTTTGAACACGATTTCTAAACCTTAGAAAAATTGACTAGATCATGGACGATGTTCGTCCTTAAAAAATTTACTAGATCTTGGACGAAATATCTCGTCCTTAGAAAAATTGACTAGATCGTAGACGAGATATCTCGTTGGAACATTTGTAGGCTTAAAGAAGTGCTCTGAAACGAATCAGAATGAAAATCTTGAGTAAAAGCATTTATTATACTCCAAACCATTATTGTTATTTTAAATTGGTAATTAGAATAACTCTTTAACTGACAACTTATACGGCTCACAATATTGAATTATTTGAATACATATGTTTCACAATTGTTTTGTTGTTGGTCCTAAAATTTGTATATTTATTTGAAGGAAAATACAGGGGTTAGACAAAATAATGTGAACACCTGTGAAAAGATAATTTTTTTTTATTAATAGGCCGTTGGTCCTCTTTTTGTATGAATTACAGCTTGTATCCGACGTGGATTTGACAAATACAAGTCACGTACAACATTCAGATGGATACGTTCCCACTCAAATTGCACGAAATATCTCGTCCTTAGAAAAATTGACTAGATCGTAGACGAGATATCTCGTTGGAACACTTGTAGGCTTAAAGAAGTGCTCTGAAACGAATCAGAATGAAAATCTTGAGTAAAAGCATTTATTATACTCCAAACCATTATTGTTATTTTAAATTGGTAATTAGAATAACTCTTTAACTGACAACTTATACGGCTCACAATATTGAATTATTTGAATAGATATGTTTCACAATTGTTTTGTTGTTGGTCCTAAAATTTGTATATTTATTTGAAGGAAAATACAGGGGTTAGACAAAATAATGTGAACACCTGTGAAAAGATAATTTTTTTTATTAATAGGCCGTTGGTCCTCTTTTTGTATGAATTACAGCTTGTATCCGACGTGGAATTGACAAATACAAGTCACGTACAACATTCAGATGGATACGTTCCCACTCAAATTGCACGAAATATCTCGTCCTTAGAAAAATTGATTAGATCGTAGACGAGATATCTCGTTGGAACACTTGGAGGCTTAAAGAAGTGCTCTGAAACGAATCAGAATGAAAATCTTGAGTAAAAGCATTTATTATACTCCAAACCATTATTGTTATTTTAAATTGGTAATTAGAATAACTCTTTAACTGACAACTTATACGGCTCACAATATTGAATTATTTGAATAGATATGTTTCACAATTGTTTTGTTGTTGGTCCTAAAATTTGTATATTTATTTGAAGGAAAATACAGGGGTTAGACAAAATAATGTGAACACCTGTGAAAAGATAATTTTTTTTTATTAATAGGCCGTTGGTCCTCTTTTTGTATGAATTACAGCTTGTATCCGACGTGGAATTGACAAATACAAGTCACGTACAACATTCAGATGGATCGTTCCCACTCAAATTGCACGAAATATCTCGTCCTTAGAAAAATTGACTAGATCGTAGACGAGATATCTCGTTGGAACACTTGTAGGCTTAAAGAAGTGCTCTGAAACGAATCAGAATGAAAATCTTGAGTAAAAGCATTTATTATACTCCAAACCATTATTGTTATTTTAAATTGGTAATTAGAATAACTCTTTAACTGACAACTTATACGGCTCACAATATTGAATTATTTGAATAGATATGTTTCACAATTGTTTTGTTGTTGGTCCTAAAATTTGTATATTTATTTGAAGGAAAATACAGGGGTTAGACAAAATAATGTGAACACCTGTGAAAAGATAATTTTTTTTTATTAATAGGCCGTTGGTCCTCTTTTTGTATGAATTACAGCTTGTATCCGACGTGGAATTGACAAATACAAGTCACGTACAACATTCAGATGGATACGTTCCCACTCAAATTGCAAAAAAGTCCCTAATTCAGAAACAGTCCTTGAAGTGGGGAATCGACTGCGCAGCTTGTTTTACAAAATACCCCACAAAGGTTCAGAGATATTGAGATCAGGGGACTGATGGAGTCAGATGAGGTGCTCTATTTCATCATCGTGTTCATAAAATCAGTCTCGGGCAATTCCACAGGTGTGAGTGGGGGCATCATCATCTTGGAAGACTGGTCGTTTATCAAGAGAAACAGTTTGCACCATTGGGTGAAGATGGTCGGCCAGATGACTGACATAATCCTCTTCTGTAACACGGCCATTCAGAACAACAAGTGGGCCAAGACCACGATGCGATATCGTACCCCAGATAATCACTGAACCGCCGCCATGCTTAACCGTAGGCCGAAGACAGTCAACTTGATAGGCTTCTGGTGGCGTTCTCCAATTGTAAAACACGTCCATTTGTCGGCAATAATGTGAACGAAGATTCGTCTGAACATATTACATTCTCCCATTGTTGTTGTGTCCAATTTTTATGCTCTCGACACCACATTCGTCGCTTCAAAGCATTGCATGATGTAATCAATGGTTTTGAAATAGCCGCTCTACCATGAATATTTGCCATATCCAGTTCACTCCGGATAGTTTTTGATGAAACTGCTTCCTGTATATGTGTGTTATCTGGGATGTTGTTGTTTTGTGTTTTTTTTTTGCCACAATCTGCTTCAAAATAATTCTGTCCCTGCCATTCAGCTTCGATTTTCGACCACTGTTGGGCTTTTTAGATGATTTTTTTCCCTGTTTCAAATATGCTGACATTACAGTCGACACTGTACTTCTCCCAACACCTAGAAAGGTGGCCGTTATAGTTACTGAGGTTCCAGCAAGACGGGCCCAAAACAATAATGCCTCTTCCGAAATCAAAGAGGTCAGCCATAACGCACACAGAAATATACACAGTCCAGTCACATTAATGTGACCACCTATCAAAAGGCAGAATAACCACCTTTGGCAGAGCGGACCGCTACGAGACGTGCAGGAAGAGAGTCAATTAGGTTTCAGAAGGTGTTCGCTGGGATGTTGAACCATGCCGACTCCAGTGACGTGGCCAGCTACGCTAGATTACCCCCCTCCTCCAGCCTGGATCCTTCCGGCAATTGTTGCAGGGTGTTTGCTTTCAGACGTCTCACGCCGTATACGCCAACGTCCATCTGTCCGATGGAGCATAAAACGTGATTCATCGGAAAAAGTCACATGTCGCCACTGTGGACGTCCAGTTGCGGTACTGGCGTGCAAATTCCAGCCTTCGTCGCCGACCATTAACCAGGCGTCTGCTGCGGAGGCCCATGCGCAGCAACGTTCGCTAAACCGTTGTTGAGGATACACTCTTGGTAGCCCCTTGGTTCATCTGGGCAGTCAGTTGCTCAACAGTTGCACGTCTATTCGCCCAAACGCATCTCAGTAGCCTTCGTTCGCCTCTGTCATCTATAGCCCGTGGTGCTTCACATGTGCCACGCCGCTGATTTTAGATAGTGCCATTTTGCCATGCACGGTATACTTTTACCACGGCGGCACGCGAAAAGTTCACAAAATTAGCCGTTTCCGAAATGCTTCCGCCCTTGGCCCAAAAGCCAATAATCATGCCCTTTTGGACGTCGAATAAATCGCTCCGTTTCTGCATTACGACAACGATTGAAATGCTTTCCGATGCCCTAGGACATCCTTTATATACACTCCACTGCAATGTGCTGCCACCTGCCTTTTGTGATTGGTTATTTCACGTTGACGTCGAAAGTAGGTGGTGGTCACATTAATGTGACTGGACTGTGTATATGAAAGTCTTTATGTCAACTTAAATTTAGGTGGTGGTATTGATTAGGTGCTTAGTGTACTTATTCTGGGCGTGGGGTAAGAAACCGGGCTATTACCAAAGAAAAAACACGAATTTACAATTGATAGTTACTTGGTGAACGCCAGTTATATTAAACGTCAAATGTCGCAAAAACGGCGATAAACTACAATTTAAGGTAACCCAATATGTTTCTTGCAAAAGCATTCGAGTAACAAGAAGTAAAATCCTAGTTTGTCCTCTTATTTTTTTACTCTGAAAATCCCTCTGCAAATTCTGTGTTGCAGAACTCGGTATATGGTAAAACAATTTCACCTGTAACGCCCGTTATTGAAAATGTAATTTCATTTTGAGTTATAAATAGAAAGAAAAGGATGTTTTTTTAAATAACGAAACAAGGAATGGGTAGGTGCTGAAGGAAATTAGATTGAAAAACGCCGCATGGTGAAGATTATTTGAACTAACTTGTCTATGCAATGAATTAATTTACTTGTTACTTTCTCATTAAGAGGTACGGGAAATTTGTCGACTTTCGATATGTAATTTTTGCTGTATAATGCTTAGAGTGAATGAAATTTAAAGACACAATGTATATAGTATTAATTATATTTAGCATTCATTCTTCTCATAGATTTTCTGTCAGCCTCCCTTAACTACATTTAATTTTCAGAATATTATTACTACTTCTGCATAAAAATAGTAATTGTGTTCAACTATTGATATTATTACTACTAACTGTATGCGAGTAGAAATTGGGTTACAAGAAAAATGATCAGTGCTCATTAAATGCATCTCTCTTCTAGTAGTAGTTGAGCACCAACAGCTGAACTACTTATATTATTACTACTGCTCGATGAATGATCGCCATTTGTATTACATGAATTATTACTCAATAAGGGACGCTTCTATTCTAGTAGTACTTTCGGACTGATAGGTGAAATTTAACTATAGACGCACTGTACCGGATGAAATGGTGTGGTGACAGAAATGAAATGGTAGCGTAAAGGAATAAGATCTTTGGTTTCACCACTATAATATTTATTCTACCATCCTACAGCTTAGCAGATATTTGCAGCAATTTTACAGATATTTTTGGGACAAGAAGGGTACGGCAAGTAAGCGAGCTTGTTCTCGCTTTCAGGTCTCAGTAGTCTCTCTGGAAAATTCTAACGTCTTACAGGGGGCCTTTGAAATGAAAAAACAAATGTCTATGGAATTTTGAGTGTTCTCAAGAGATTATGAGATCGTGATGTTAGGGTAACGTCAGATGAAGAGGGTTTGTTTCAAGTGCCCAGAACTTTATGACCTATGTAATGCCAAATGGAGTGCTGTAATAGTACTTCTAGGGTTAGTTATGAACAATTGATCACTTGAAAGGAGTTTTATGATCTGCAGTTAATGTATTCTGGAATACATCTGCTTTGTGTCTGCTTGATCAGAGAAGCCGCGTTTAGAGTGGTACAACTAGCGATATACCACTGTAAATATTGCATTATTTTTATTTGGTGTTTATTTTAGTCATAGATTGTTTGGCAACCTCAAGGTAATTGGACTCAATTTTTAGAATCTTATTGTTACAACTGTATATGTATAGCAGCCAATAGTGTTTCAATAAGTATCATTGCTTACCAGTCAATGGCGTCTCTATTCTAGTAACTATCATCGCACACATTAAAATACTTCATTATTTTAACGGAAGCATTCCTCCCCTAGGTCATTTCGACGTGAATAAAGCAACTGCACAAGACCTCTTCTCAACGGGTATAATGATCGGTGAAATGATATTGGATTGCGAAGCCACCCAAGTATGCGGCGGAGTCATTGTCATTGACTTATCGGGCATGACGGTACAACATTACAGGCAGTTCATTTCTACGCAGTTCCTTTCCCTTTGCATAAGTCTTCTGCAGGTGAGAAAACTTAAATTAAACTAGGAAGTATGTAATTAAATACTATAAATCATGTAGTTGTTATTTATTTCTTAATGCCTAGGTAAACAGCTAGATCAAGTCCTTGATTCTGAACTCCGTCCAAAAGTCCAAAACAGGACTTCCATAGAGATCCTCTCTTGACAGATCAACGCAGGCCAGAAGATGTCTTGAGAAGGCCTATTCAGTGTTACATTTTAGTTGCGTTGGAAAAGCCTTGTGACCTTAACAAAGGTAGAGGTCAGACGTATAGAAAGTGCAGTCTGACATTTATTGTCACCCCTACATTTGAGCGAGTTTCCAGGGTACCCTATGGTACCAGATTTGAGCATTATTGAAGTACTACTTATTTCTTAAGGTCTGGGTAAAATTTTAGACCATGCCCATGAGTTTGAGTGCATTCAAAAAAGTTCAATACCGGACTTTCATAGATACCATCTCTTTAGCATTAACAAAAATGGACAGATCTTGATGGACGAGGTATCTCGTCTTGGTGGGTTAAGTTACCATTGATATAATATATAAAACACTCTCCAATGCTATTTCATAGAGTCAAACTTATTCCACATGATTGTACAAGTGGAATTGTTTTCTTGTTTGCAATGGGAACATTTTATTACGAGTTGGGCAAGACCATATAATTTCATTTGTGCCCTTCTTTGGTCAGCCCAACTTCCCTGCCGAAAATCTAAGCGCTCTAGTGGTGAAACTAATCTATAGGACTTCTTCAAGAATTTCCATGCGAATATCCTTAATTTAATCACAGAAACTTTTATTTTCTTGGTGTATTTTTCTTGGTGTAGTATTTATTTTCAGAGGAAGCACTCTAATCTAATTGCACCTATTAATCCCTCTAACGTCACAGTCGATACCTCTACTATTATAAAATGAAGTGTTTGTGTGTATATTTGTAAGTTTATGTTTACGCAGTGTCTTGACGAATCTATGGCGCTAACGATAACGGGATTTGGTACACATATAGTCTGAATTTTTTGCAATTTTTGAGCAAAGCATTTATTTTAAAATTCAATATAGAACATTTTAAAATGAGTTTAAGGGGAGTTAGTACCTTTGAGACCTTGCGTTGCTTGCGAAAACATACTTTTTTCGATTCATCATAAATAATTGAGTTTTGTATATTGTAGTATAAAATTGATACAGTTTAAAGATAATTGTATGGCTTTTAAAAAACAGCTGTCATATTTGTAATTAAAAATATTTTTTTTATATAAAACCTAGCAAAAATTATACACAACTTCTTCGTTTTGAAATTTACCCACTTAACTTTCCCACAAGATAACTTTTGAAAGATGCACTGTAAAACCCAAATGTTTGCACCAAATTGAAGCAAATGAATGTCTTAATTCTGTGAACTAAGGAATTTGTGATATTTGAAGTACAAATATTTATAAAAATTAATAGTATTAAAATAAGTCAACTTTGAAATTTTTTTAGTTATGTATGGATCTATAAATAAAAAACTATAGCTCTCATACATAAATCCATAGTTCAGAGAACTAAGATCTTCTTTTAGAATAACCATACAAAATTTCTTAACTCTACGTTTATTAGTTTTTTTTTTAAACTTGAGGGAAAGTTAAGTGGGTAAATTTCAAAACGAAGAAATTATGTATAAGTTTTGCTAGGTTTTATATAAAAATATTTTTTTAATTACAAATATGACTGCTGTTTTTTAAAAGTCATACAATTATCTTTAAACTGTATCAATTTTATACTACAATATAAAAAACTCAATTATTTATGATGAATCGAAAAAAGTATGTTTTCGCGAGCAACGCAAGGTCTAAAAGGTACTAACTCCCCTTAATGGAATTTAATTATTATAATTTTCCTTTGAAAGGCAACACCATAAAGATATGACAGATTCTAAATTTATTTTTTCTGTATTTCCGTGCAACGCTTTCAGTTGAAGAACAAAAATAAAAAGTTTTT
Source organism: Metellina segmentata (assembly GCA_947359465.1). NCBI lineage: Eukaryota > Metazoa > Arthropoda > Arachnida > Araneae > Tetragnathidae > Metellina > Metellina segmentata. The sequence continues at coordinate 96,617,240 of OX375880.1, read as the reverse complement.
AACTGAAGTTATGTAGTTCTTTTTTCTATCTCCTAGATCGTTAAAGATAGAGTAAAAATTTCAAAGAATTTGAAATCTGCGGAAAATTTCACATTAGTCCTATACCTAAAAATATGATTTTCTTTAAAAAATAATTTTTAAACTGTAACTTTTATACTTTTTCCAATACGAATTTTACCACTGCGAAGAATAACCTTCGTTTGATTCGAGATTCATTCATTTTGATTTTCTGAGCAACGGATTAGAGCGAAGCATAAGAATTAATTAAATTTATGACTGGCGTTCTTCAGTGCTTTTTTCTATCTCAGCGATCGTTAAAGATAGAATAAAAATTTCAACGGATTTGATATTTGCGGAAAATTTTACACCAGATAGATACCTTACACGTTTGGTTTTCTTTTAATAAATAAATTTTGTCAATTAAATATTTATATTTATGCAAGAGATTGTGACGTTACGTCAATTGGATCGCTTCGCAATTTGAATTTGGCCGCATTTGACGTGCCCGTGGTGGCCTCGTCATATCCAATATCAAATAGCATACAAAATTAACATATTAAAGAAGCTACGAATTCCCATTTGGTTTGTGAAGCAAACCAACACCACAGGCAACGCCGTGACGGCTGTAATCTAATAGGCTACGAATTCCCATTTGGTTTGCGAAACAAACCAAATGGGAATTCGTAGCAATCACCGGGGGTTAGCGAGCATTTGTCACACCTGACCCCACGAAAAGAACTGTCACGGGCAACGCCGTGCCGGCCACGCAGTGGCTAGTGTTAAAATATGCATGCAGTATACCACTTTTATCTCAGAAAGGTTTAAAGTCACATATTTGGGTTTCTAATTTGCAAGAATTTCCAGAATGTGACAGCCCTCACTTTATTCACAGACGCGTTTATATTGTTGGTGTATTATTTTAGTATAGTATTTATATTCAGTGTATACACTTATCCTATTATAACCATTAATCATAACCGCCACTGTCGATATGTTAAAATAAGCATGTATGTCATTTTTTTACAAGAAGGTTTGAAGTCACATAATCTGGTTTCTAATTACCTTTTATTTCCCAGGATTCGTTGCCTGAACGAATTAAGAGTATCCATGTGGTTAATGAGTCTTTCACATTCCATACCATCTTCAGTTTTCTAAGACCTTTGCTGAAAAGGAAGACAAAAGAACGGGTGAGTATAATCTGTTATAAATTTTAGAAAACCAAAAATTTTCAAATATTGTTACATTGCCCTACAAGAAGTTTTTTTTTAATTGTCACAAGAGGTATTTCAATAATTTTCCGTCCAACCAAAGACCGTTGTATACACGGATAATGGAGGATATTAAATTTGTGGTGGCCTCAAACATTCTCAAGTTGCCTTCGTGTGGAAGTTAGGTGAATGGAGTGCCAGCTCAGGGACTGTTATCTTCAGTTGACAGTCCTTCAAAATTGCGTTGTCTTTGGTCATATTCCTTCGGGATACATCCGCCAATAGCCTGTTGTGTTGATCTAGTGTTGCGTTAATTAACTCCCTTCCTACTTACCAATAATTTGACAGCCTTATGGTGTAAACAAAAGTAGGAAAACCACAGGTCTTGTTTTTGGTCTCTTTCCAACTAGTCCTCTCAGGAGTCCAAGCATTGAATTTTGGTGCCTTGCCTAAATCAGTCTTAGTGCTACTTAGGGTTCAGTAAACTTCCGTATTTGATTCTTGAACGTCCTTAAACGTCATAAACATTGTTTTTAAAGCGAATATTTATTTTTCAGGATTAATAAAAGTAGCTTCAAAAAGTGTGACCAACTAAAGTGTGGATTAGTGGCGTGATTGCTTCGTTATAAATTGACTTGTTTGGCCAATCCGACATCTTACCAATTTCTTTGGTGATAAAACATATAGTGACAAGGAGCATGTGAGAATGCGCATTTTTATTTAGTAGGATAAGGCGGGGTAATTGTAAACAGAATTTGTATGTTCACTTTCAATCCCTATTTTCAAACTTTTGATAAAGCATTTCAACATTGTTCACCCTACTAAACTAACTTGTCGCTATTCTACTTTGATATTTAATTAGTACACAGATTCCAGAAGATAAATTTAATACCGTACTCGGCTGTTTACAATTAGCCCGCGTGTTTACAATTACCCCTGAAAGTAGGGGTAGTTGTAAACAACGATTTTCCACGTGATATTGAATATTGAACAAGTGACAGCATGAGCAGTAGTCATGGCAGTTGAAGGAACTCCAATGATATTTTTACCCTTTTAATACCATGTTTACAATTACCCTGTTTTGATCTTTACCTGTACCAAATACTCCCACTTCTTCCCCCCAAAAATGTAGTGACACTTGAAAATTACATTGATTATGAGGTGAACTTCCAGAAATATATAAAAATAAATTATTCAAACATTTACTGAACAAAGAATGTATTTAGTGTGTAAAGAACAGAAAATTACAAATTTAAAAATTAAAAATAAAAATAAAAACCTAAAGATTGAAAAACACAATCGTAGGTACCAAAAACAAAGATACATTACATTTCTTATACATTAACAGTGCCCTCAAATTTAAAAATTTCTTTACGGTCTTCTTTGCTACAGGTGACAGGTAAGTAAAATTGCTTTGACGTGGTCTTTGGTAACACATAATTAGTCTTTTTGAACCACAGCGAATTTAGAATTATCGATGCATTTGAGTCCGGTGAACTCAAACTCCTCTTCTGAAACACCATCCACCCTTCATACATACGAAAAATGGGTTTTCTTTCTCTCTACCCCCACCCCCTCCTCAACAAGTACAAACGTAGTCGTTTCAATGTCTTCCATGAATGGCTCCAAAATATTTAACTTCTCCTACAAGCTAGTCTTCTATATTTTGCTTGAATGTTTAGAGAACTTCAAACTCTTCATTGTCAAATTTTTTCAATAGTTCCTCAACCTTTCTGTCCTCGAGTTCTGCTGTCCTTTCCATTTGCTTCTTTCTTGGTTTCTTGCTTACCTTCTGGCTCTTTTACTATCTTCTCACCAGGCTTCCTTTTGTTCTTTTTCTCTTCTGCCTCCTTCAAACGTGACAGTACTTGGTCAGTTGTAAGAACTTCACCATATGTGTGAAGTTTTAGTAAATCAGTCTTCCAGCTCCCCAAGAACACGAACAATGCAATACAACGCAATTCAAACGCACTAAATACGATTAAATACAAAATTACACGGGAAAACATATTGGTTTTCCACCCAAATTGAACAAAACTATTGGCAAGGTTATATTTACAACTACCCCGTCCCTTGAAAAATATGCGGTAATTGTAAACATTCAACTGTAGGTGTATTAAAGTTCCCAGAAGCAAAAGTCAATGATTTTCTGTTCGATAGAAGCATAACTGAACGTATTATAGAATTGGAACAACATACCTTCCAATATATTATGGAGCGCAGCAGAAAATGCAGCACATGAAAACCTTAAAACCCAAACCTTTCAACCATAAATTTTTCAACTAAACGTATTGCTATCAGCTGTAGTTGAAAGAAATACGGGATCACCATATTGCATCCTCAGGGTTGCCCGATTTCATATTTCACAATTTTTTAGTTTCTGGGAATCCCGTGTGGGCGCTTGTATAGCTTGTTTACAATTACCCCTTGTTTACAATTACCCCGCCTGACTCTACATAGACTGCGGCGACAGTAGATTTTGTCTTAAATCTACTACAGCATCGCCGAACCAATCACATCGTGAATCACTAGATGATTGTCTTCTACCGTCCCATGAACCAATCAGATGATGAATGCTCGTTTCTTCGAGGGAGACGAGAATACTTCAAAGGTGACGTTACTGCTAGTTTTAGTCACATGATCCCGGGCACAGAGAAGGTTAACTTTATTCACTATTACCTTTATATATTCTCTATGGCTGCTCCAGTGCGACGTAAATTCAATTACCTACCCAACCATATGTGTAACTTTCGCCTAACTATCAAAACACATCTTATGCCAATATAAATAAATTTTGAATTTTATTTTCAGCTACACTTTTATGGGCATGATCTGAAGCGTTTACATGAAAATGTTCCGAGAAGCCATCTTCCAGAGGCACTCGGTGGTACTCTAGGACTACAGGACTACAAGGACTTCGCATCTTATTTTTACAGCCAAGAATCCTTTATTGAGCGAATCAATAAGTATGGGGTATTAGAAAAAATGAAATCCACGGACACCTAGCAATTTCATGAGCCAACTTTCATCACAACCCAAAATGAGAACACACTTCATTTTTGGAAACATAAGATGAGATTATTGATTCCATATGTTTTAGTACAGTAGAATTTTACATATCTGAATACATTGACTCCAGTAACCTGATTATCGGATGATGGATTCTTCTTGTGGAAATCTAACATAATACTAGGAATTTAAATGTTGTTTTATATTTTGATAAAGAATGAAGTGATATAATTTGTTAGGACTTCCGGAAGCGAAATTAATTTCTGCTTTTCTATACTTTGATTCTTGCTATTTATAATACAAAACATCGTATTTACACTTTCATGTTACTTTTCGAGATAATTAAAAACGAAAGTGAAGAGGATATAGTTCAAAATGTAAAATATAGATGGCGCCATCAGCTAATTCAAAATGAAATTATTTCCGAGAAAATGGGCATGTGATGTGATGGAAAGTGACAGGCTTGAATATAGGAGGTTTGTTTGTGACAACAATGTTTAGTTTCATTTTTCTATTTTTCATAGAATTTTTATTGAATGAGTCTGGAATTTATTTTCCACCTCTGTTCTAAACAACAAATAATATTTTAACCAGCTCTCGATAAGTCCTGGGAAATTAGGAACAATCTTGTACTTGCTTTTCTTAAACATTGATAGTCATTGACCGTTGTTCAACATTATGAGTGTTGTCCTTGGATCTTTCCTTCAAGTACTGATCTCGGATAATCACCAATAACTATCAGTGCTCCACTGCGGCGTAAATTCAGTTATCCAACCCCACTCTAAAATTAGGAAGAGCCCAGTTAGAATAAAACATATGGAATAGTTCATAGCATTGGATCTTTAAATTTGGATAATATAACTCGGAATGTTTCAAAAATTAGGAAAATTCTTACTATTTGAAGTAATTGTTATATAGTCGGTTCCAGGCATATTCGAACATAAATAGTCAAAATTTGATTGTAATGATAAATAACTAGAATAATTTTTTCTTGTGTAGTCGATACTATAGAATTTTTACTGCCAGAACAAAGTACATTACACGCGGTTAATAATAAAAGTCCCTCGAGAAATATTTAATCATAAATAACCACAACTTTTTGTTTTGCGGCATATTTTTAGGAATATTCAACATGGAACAAACGAACATGAAATAAAAATATACTGACATTACATTTAGATAACATGAATATTAAAAAACTAAATTAAAATTTTCCTGCAACAATGGATTTACACACAATTTTTTTTTTGGAAGATATGGATTAATGATCCATGTTGATCCTATTGGAATTTACTTCAATCTGGTCAATCCTTGAATAAATATTGCCTGCGACTGATTTGCTTTGTTATTCTAAGGTAATTTTTTGTTACATGAGGGTAATTTAGATTAGTCAAGGCTCCGAACCATAACGAACATCCCTACCTAGACTGATATTATAACGTGCATGTTTTTTAACCGGATCTATAGAGCAAATCATACCGCTACTGGACCAGCCTCCTTGACTACAACTATGCATCTTTTTACTTATATATGACACGTGGATTGTTCCACTGCTATCATATAGTCTTCAAATTGCAGAAATAAGACAAATTGTCTGGATGGTCGGAGTCCCGGATAGCAAAAATTCGGATATGCGAAGTTCTACTGCATTTCTTCAATGCCAAAAATATAGTACATTTGTTGCTCCCATATATTTTTATGAAACTCCTGATAGAAAATATCAATGCTGATTCAAAGTACAAAGATGTTCTTGCCATGAAAGCAGATGTATGTCTAAGCAGGTCTTAGACAATCCTCCTTTTCCACAGGCTTCAATTTATGCTACATAATCCATATTTTCTGGTTTATAATAAATTCTCATAAAACCCTCTTTGTAGCTTTATTAATCTGGGACGATACGGGAGTACACTGTCATTTTATACAATTCACTTATGTTCTGATCTTCACGAAATCGAACCCTACTTGAAATAGTGATGACATGAGAAACCATACAAAACAGGTGGGTCAAGAAATCTTGGACAATTGATTGAATTCTGGGTGGTCTCACCAGAATGATAGGAGTATGTCTTGGGGGATTGTCTCTGCTTTCTGATCATTTGCCATAGATCAAAGTCGTAGAGATCTCTTTCCTAAAAGTACAAAACACAATACATTCTTTCCGCATCAAAACTCCTCCAGTATGATCTCTCTCCTTGAAGTGGTAGAATTTTCCGTGTTCTTAAAGTTCCTCCTCGACTAAATTCCCAGCGTAATTTTTAATGTTTTGACCAATGCTAGGGAGTTTAGTCAGACCTTAGTCATCCAGTGGGTTTCTTGATCCCTCGTTAATTTTCTTAATGGGGACAAAATGAGAAATCAGACATTGCAAAAAGAGTTAAGGTACCCAAAATGTTTGACTGAAGTTTAAGTGGACACGCCATCATGATAGGAATAGTGTCTCGGGTGTTCTTCAGGTTTGCTGGTCTTTTGCCTTGAACCGAGGATGTAGTGGTCTCTTACAAGCACAGAAGAATACGTTCTCTTCGAACCACCAGAATTTTCCAAATTGATCTATTTCCTCAAATCGAGAGAAAAATTTCTCATTTTCTTCGTTTTGAAGCTCAACTCCGAGTCAAACATGAGTGTAATTTTTAACCTTTTACCTTCCAATGTTCCCAAATAGGAACATTTTTTTGTGAATTTTTTTAATAACTTTATTTTTTGTTTAGAATATTCATACTTTCCGAAATGTCACATAATAATATAAATTTATTTTAGGTGTCACTTTTTTTCAAAAAATAAATTCGGCTTTTTTACATAATTGAGGTCAAATTTACTGAATTTGTGAACTTCAAAGTGTCATGCACATTTTAATTTCTGCTGTTTTTAAATTAAATTAAAAAAACTTTTTACTGACGTGATTTGGTAGTCAAGAGACATTTATTCTCTTACAAATTAACAAAATATTTTCAAGTGTCATTTGTAAGAAGTAATTCTTACAACGATTTTGATGTTCCCAAATGGGAACATTGGCGTTTGGGGTATAGTGTTTGAGGGGATGTTTTGAAAATTTTGAGTCAATACTCTCCTTTTTTTTAATTATCACAACTTTTCTGCTATGGGTAACTTAATAAATGTGATGGCTGATTCTTTCATACTTCCAACTGGCACTTTTGTATCTGCATGTGCCTAACACCCGTTTTCACTACAAACCGTGATACTCTATTGTAAGGTAATCACATTGCTACAGGAATAAATGTTTACGATTGGGATGATTCCTTTCATTCTAATCACTTTACAAGAATAGTAACCACATTCCCCTTTGGTGAAATGGTTGGTTGAAATGTATCACATGATTTATGTGTAGAAAAAGAGAGGAGCGCGTTTTGAATGATTTTTGAAAAGATCACATTCCAACAACACTCTTTTTTTCAAGACTCGGCGAAGGTGTGACCTGTAGTAGTTATGGTTTCAACCAATGGGTTTCATTCTGACCAAAGATTTTCTTTCTCGCCTATCTCAGAGAGTACTACTGTATAGTATACACTGAACGACGTAGTTTTAATATTTTTTTTTCTTAATACGCCATTCCTAATAGGAATTTACTATTCAAGTGCTTCTCAGGTATCACTCCGTGTCAACTACATCTTTCAGAGATACATCGCAAGTTCCTGCGAGCCACGCAGGAATTTGAATGAACAACCTATCCGATGACGAGCTCGAGGACGTAGACGATCCAGATCTTTGCATATTGCCATCTGATAAAGACGCTGATTTGAGTGATGAAGAACACATCAACGATGAAGCTTTGAATGAGGTTCGTTCTCAAGATGTTTGTGGCCAGATTGACCTGATGATTAACAATAAAGATGGTGATTCGACTATTTCAGATGACCGAATTCACGATTCGGGTGAAGATCAAAGGAGAAGCACACCCTCATGTTCTGCTCCAAGTGCAAAGAAGTGATGACAAGAACCCCATCCCAGATGGAAAAGGGATGCAACATTGGATAATGATATTTCAGGAAAAAGCTTCGATAAGCTGACTGTAAAATTTCGCGAGCTTGAGACAATGGATCCTCTAGAGTTATTCCACAAAATACTGCCTATGAATTATGTGCAACATCTAGTTGAGATGACAGCGTTGTGTACACTGCAAAGGAAAAGATAATAACAGGTAGCTGTGAAGATATTCTTCAGTTCCTAGGTCTACTTTTTTTGAGCGGTTACCACATGGTGCCTACAGAGGACATATTTGAGTAATTCTGGAGACACATGTGTTACAATATTTGCTAAGATAATGGCTAGAGCACGCTTTCGTCAGCTTAAAAAGTACTTTCATCCTGTTGACAACAATAAGGATGTTCAACCGGGTAATAAACTAAAAAAGATTGCGCCAATGTACGATAATATGTGTAGAAACTTGATTTAGTTTGGAGTTTTTCACGATAAACTCAGCATTAACTGATCAATGGTGCCGTATTACGGATATCTTTCTTGTAAGACGCTTATTCGCGGAAACTCCATCAGATTTGGGTACAAAATTTGGATATGCTCATCTAATGGGTATCTATATAGGATGGAAATTTACACAGGGAAATAGGATAGTGCCAAAGCAGAGGCTCCACAAGGATCAAGAGTCGTCTCAGCAAAACCAGGACCACGATCTCCTCTACCAATTCACCTTAGAAAGACGGACGAACACTATCTCGTCGCTTGCACCCTAGGACGTTACGCATTGTGCAAGAAGAATGTTAGAAAGCAGTGCCTTGCATGCCAAAAGCAGATACATTTGTCTTTCTTCCCCCCGTAGCACTGGCAATAAGAGAAAAATGTATCCTTCCGAAGAGAAATATATAAAAGTATGAAATAGAAACCAAACTTAGTCCTCCTTTTGAGTCTATTGCAAAAAAATTACCCTTTCGGAAAAATGCCCCTGTTTACTTCATCCCAAACGCCAATGTTCCCAAATGGGAACATCCTCAAAATCATACTTAGGATTTTTTTTTCCAGCCAAAAAAGGTCTAGAACAGTTATACTAGATGTAAAATAAGCCATTTCAGCGAAAAATTAAAATAAAAAGCTTTAAAAATGAATTGCGGCGTTTAAAAGGTCAATGTACAGACTAATGTCAGCAGGTTCACAAATATCTGTTTTCTTTTGATACTCTTGACACATCCGTAATGTCTGGTTCACACTTGTCGCCAATATTTATCAATTGTATTAAAATGAGTAGACTTTTATTTCTCTCACCCGAAACTAAAACTCTACCTACTTTAAACTCGGTTAATGCTTGGAAATTTAGCAATCCGTATTGCTAAAACTCTTTTTGTAACTGAGATTCGGGAGTGACGTCTTATTAAGGATAAGGAATAAATTATGAGAATTCTACAATGCTGGAATCTTATAAATAAACGAGGTTATTTTACATCGTTAATGTAACCCATTGTGTTGCTCTAGTACGACGTTAACTAAAATTACCATTACCATCTACATCGTTAACGGTGCAATTTTTTCACATTCTGAAATTGTATATATCCTTGAAGTACCATTTCTTAACGTTACTATCGTACGACACCAAGCTCCCTATCCATGCCTGACCTTTGCTACACCTGTAAACACTGAAAAATTCCATTTCAGGGTAATTTTGTCTGCCTTTTTCGAATGCTTTGTCTCAGGCAACGGCTGAAGGTCCATCATTGATTATTGAGTTATATAGGTTTCCTGAGAAGAATATCTTACAGGTAAAACTTATATAAATCAATGAATTTCATAAGGACACTTACGTGTTACATTCACGTCTATTTACCCAATGTGCAATATGGACTTGGAGATTTCATACATATTCTAGCAAACTCGTTTTATTGATAGTACATTTGTTACGCTTGTTTAGTGATAGTGAAAAGTAAATAAATATAAATGAAACCATCATCTTTAATGTGGATTACTTTGATTATGAAAAGTGATCTGCAAGACAATTGATAGTGGCTGCTTCACACATGTGAAAGAGGCTGCAATTTTTTTATATCAAATTTTACTACTCTTTTCCTTGCTACTTTTCTCGTACACGAGCATGACAAATATTATGTTTCACAAACTTAACATGGTTGAAGAAAACATTTACATCAATCTAGTTGAAATGTAGTTTACCCGTTACATACGTTAGCAAATACTTGGAGGAATTATAAGAGACAGCACAGAACACACCAATCGCAAAAGAAAAAGACGTAAACGTGGTCCTTTAACGGTTACACACATTAACAACTTCACCAGTATGACAGATTTGTATGGGAAAGTACTGAACACCAATCATAAAACAATTATAAAGGATGATCTATTTGGGAACGAGTTGAAACGCAGTTTACTTGTTATAAGTTACGTGTAACACGTTAACAAATTCACCAACATGGCATGAATATGGGAATTACAGGATGCATATGAGAATTATGATATGTATATGAGAATAATAGTATGTTTAGGGAAATTACGGTATGTATACGGACATATATAGGAAAGTACTTAAGACCAATCACGAAATAAATTTTAAAAAGGGGTCTCTAAAGGTACGGATTTATGAGAATCTGCTCATGTGTGTGGACTTGAAAAGTAATTGTCAATCGACGGCATCAAAAATATCTTCTTCAGTATAGTTCCGCTGCATATAGAACCCCATATGTCACAAAGGCGCCAAACGTCGTTAACAGAAGGTCCTTGCTGAGACGAAACATTCCCAAGCCAGTGAAGTGCACGTTCTCTTTGGAGCACTCATTGAGCAGCATGAGAGACATCATGTCCCGGTTTCCCATAAGGCTATTGGTGCGAAGGTTGGTGGTTACCAGTTCTCGCATCTTTCGCTTCGTGTAGGACGCCGTGCCCGTGATCTGAGAACCACAGACCGTGAGGATTACGAACCAAGCAATTATCCAAGAAAACATGCTCATTGAGAAGATTTGGCGAATCAAACCTTGCTTATGAAATGAGTCCATGGCGAATACTGAGATCGTGAGCAGTATGGTCCCGAACATCTGGGCATAAGCTAGAAAAGTACAGAGCGATAGAGCCGCTTCTATTTCGTCGTGTGTCTTCAGCGAGGAGTTGATGGTCTCAAGAGCTTCAGCCACTTTGTCAGAAGTCAACACGTCCGAAAGCAATGTCCGCCACGTCCTTTCAAGACGATGCTTATAGACCCTAAAGAACGCGAGGTAGAGGCAGCTGAGTAGGATCATGATTAGTGGGTGGAATGTGTAGAAATGGAAATAAGTGGAAACGTTGTGGATTGTTGCGAGAAGGATGAAAACAATCTTCGAATGCGGTACACTGTATTTAGTGGGAAAGACAATCTCGTACTGGGATTTGTATTGCTCAAAATGTAGAATGAGAACACTGGTCGACCAAATGATTTCCATGAACGCGAAGATGAAGCTCATCAGGCAACCAACAGAGACGAATTTCTTGAGAGGACGACTTAATGGGCAAAGGTACATTTCAAAATCTTGCAATTTGCAAAGTACCTTGCCAATGTGATTCCTTTTCAAATAGAGCGTGATTCTGAGGACAAGGAGAAGCACAGTAAGGACTATATGAACACCTCTCAGAGTCTTCGGATAGGATGGGTGTAAGTAAAAGCTGACGTAGACTGAATATGTCAAGTGCGAAGTAAAGGCGATTCCGACGAGAGTTCTACCCAGGAATTTTATGCGCTCTTTCAAGGTACGACGTTTTTCTGGTTTCTTTTCGGTTATGTAGATACCAATGATGGCGAGAGAAGTCAGGATAACTGGAAATTCTGACTGACTTTTCGTGATTTGTTTCATATTTGGAATTTTACGGTCGTAAGATGAGCTACAGGTTTGCATTTATGTTTCAGTTTGTTTTAGGAATTCCTTCAGACTCTTGTGTATTTTGGCAAAGAAATAACTTGAGGAATCTTTTCCGTTTAATAAAGTTATTAGCAACACGGAATTCTGTATTGCAGATTACATGCACAGTTGATGGTATCCGCGTTTGCAACTGGTAAAATAGTGTTCTTTTTAAACCGTCGATATCCTTTTAATAAAGAAAGAAAATCCTCTATCACAAAGAAATTATTAAAAATATTATCCAATATAAAGATTTTTAAAGATATTGGCGCTTTACACACAAAGAAAACAATGGATGTCCCATTGAATACTGACTCCATTGTTAGAATAACGCATTATTGAATTTAAAGGGGTTGTGTATGACATGTTTTCACTACTCTATTAAAAAAATTTTGTAAATTATTTGCCCGTCAGCTTATTGATTACTATAGCTTAAAGTGGTCAATAAAAGTATTATAAACATCTCGTATTTTAGAAAGGAAAGATGAATTAATTTCGAAAGGTATTAACATTTTACCTGGATAATGCGATCAATATATCAATAAAAGCAACGAAGTTTCTAAAGGATGTGTGTGTGTGTGTGTGTGTGTGTGTGTGTGTGTGTGTGTGTGTGTGTGATTAGGCCAATACATGTAAACATAAACCTATCACTTATATTAATACGTTCTGCTGATATAATGTTTGTTGCGATGGCATGATAGCAATGAATTCATCGTTTCTCAGGTTGTTTTAATGAAAGAGTTGTTGAAATTGTTGTTTTGTGTATCTGTATAACTCTACTTAATAAAATGTAAAATGTAACTTTTATAGAGTTGATTTATAGAGCTATTAAGCGTCCGGTTCCTTCTCAAAAAGCGAATTTTCCTATTTCAGTTGTTTACATACAGGTGGTGGACAAAATGAATATGACCACCCACCCTTATGATAACGTGACGCAATTCATCCTTGTATTACAGTCACTCGACGTAGCTCATAAATCTGCCACCTAGTGAACGTGAAGATTCAAGTACCAGTATATCAGCAACAGTCGTACAAATGGTAAGTGAACATTCTGCTAACTGTCGAAACCAGTTCTGTCTTGATTAGTGAAACGGGCATCACTGGAAACTCAGTGACAAAAATAACCATCCTTAAGGGTATTGCAACTAGCATTGTATCAACTTGATAGTTCGCGTAAGCGTAATTATAAATCACAACTTCAGTATATTTGAAAGAACAACATCTACATTTATTTTCTAACGACTACTACACAAGAGTGTTGCCATGCAGAGACAACTAAGTTATTTTATTTAATCTCGTACCGGCGTGCAATATCCTCCCCGCCCTGGTCGACCTCCAGGGGAATGACCAGCTGCACGGGCCGGGAAATTGCCCGCCCATTTACTCGCAGTATGCATGTACGGGCTTTGTTGTCACGGCCTAAGATCACTGACTCGATGCGTGCTTTCCTCCAGGTGTGCCGAGGTCTGACGTCCTCCTGCAACAAGACCACATCTCCGACCCGGATTTCAGTTCCTTTAGGTGGGTTCTTCACATGGTGAAATGTTCTCAAGTCCATCAAATACTCCCTCTGCCATCTTTTCCAAAAGGAGTCCATTAAATGTTGACGACCTCCATATACGTGTTAAATCAGAGTCTGAACTCGATGGGCTAGAAGGGATAGTTGTGAGTCGTTTTCCTATTAGAAAGTGAGAGGGTGTCAGTGCTTCGTCCGGATCGTCTGCAATACCATATTCATGGACAATTGGTCTGATGTTCACGGCGGCTTCGATATCGCATAGAACCGTGACCAGACCGGTAGTGTCTAAGCAAGCTTTACCAAGGGTCTTCTTAAAACAGATCAGTGGGCAAAAGGCACTGCTCACTGACAAGTATAGACGGTTCTTGAAGTGGATAGTAGCTCAAAAGCACCACAGTGTTATAAGTATTCTTAATTACTTAGTGAAAATGCAACTGGCATTGTCCGTTGCTCTGGTCGCATTGTTCGTTGCGTTGGTAGAACTCTACATATGATATGCGAAGCAAAAAATAAGAGCGTTTTGCAAGAGATAATGTCTTTTCAAAACTCTTCAAAAAGAAATTTCAGATGAACATTTTCACTGAAGGTCATTGATGAGTAAGCTGATATATGTGAATCATCTGAAGAATGCGCAGCTGTTATAGTCCTATTAATTGGAGAATACAATGAAAAGCGCACTGACTAAAAACTATGATGCCAAACTCAAATGAGTATTTCAGCCGCCTCACTTAGTTTATGCCAACAAGGCATCTAAAGATCGACAGATGGAATTTATCGAGCTATCAGTTAATGGCAGTTTAAAGTAACTGCTTGATGCTGAGAAAGATCCAATTGAAATATAGAAAAATGGAAGGTACCCACGCCTTGGGTAACACGTCCAAGTAATGCATCTTTGCTTTTCAACTACTTATTGCAACAAATCTACCTCTGCTACCTCAAGCAAGCAGAGGCGTCTTTAAGGTCACAAACGGATACCCATCTCGAGGATAAACTGAAACTGCTAACATCCTTGCTGTAACCGAATATTAAAATTCTTTCCTACAAAAGGCCGACCGAAAAGTCATTGAATGGTTCTTGACCTTAATGTAAGTCAACTTTAAAGTCAAGAAGTATTTTTTTAAATTATTAAGTACGTTGTATTTACTGTTTTACATAACAACTTATATTTGTATATATTTGAGTTTCTTGGATACGGACTTATTTTATTACAGCTCAATTAATGCGGTCTTCCAACATGAAAAAGGTTCCCCACCCCTGCCTTAAGTCACAGATTAATGGGGCTTCTCTTATAAACAAAAACTTCAATATGTATAAACGATTTTCGTCGAATCAAACTTATGGAGTCTATCTTTGACTGTGATCATTATCAATATGTTTCCAAACATTTGCGCATACGCTAAAAACACACAGAACGAGACAGCCGCATCAACCTGGTCGTGGGTCTTCCGTGTGAAGGAAAAGGACTCTAGAGCTTCAGCTACCTTGGCAAAGGTCAAATCTTGTAACAGCAAAGTCTGCCACATCCTTTCAAGTACATTCTTTTATGTTCTGACGAATGCCAGGTAGACGAAGCTGAGGGATATCATGACCGGAAGATGAAACACGTAGAAGTGGCAATAGTAACAAACGTTGACGATGGAAACCATAAGTACAAAGGACGTTCCATAAAAACAGAGAGTAAAATCATAAAAAATCAAAAAATCTATTTACTGAAAAAAATACATCATTCTTTTTCTAAATACCTTCCCTCAAATGATATGCAACGGTCCAATCGTTCAACCCACTTTTCAAAACTAGTAGAGAATCATTTTTCTGGAAGCTGCTTCAAAGAACCATGCACTGCTGAAATAATTTCAGAATCTGTATTAAATTTTCTACCACGGAGCGTCTCCTTCAATGTCGGAAACAGACAGAAATCGTATGGTGCTAGTTCTGGTATGTAAGGGGGATGTGGCATGATTTTAATATTGCATTAACCAAGGATATTGCTGAACATACCAGTTCATGTCGCTTTCTCTGTATGTGTTGTCGCAAAATTTTCAAAACTGAAATATAATATTCACCATTCACAGTAGTTTTTGGAGGCACAGCATACTGATAGATTACACATTTATGATCAAAGAAAATAATCATAAAATGATGCACCCAAGTTTCATCACCTTTTATTACAGTCTTTAGGAAATTCGGATCATTTTGAAGCATCTGTTTCCACTCAAAACATTGGTGAATTCTTGTTTGCATTTGTTCTTTAGTAAGGTCATGAGGGACCCATCCGGAACAAACATGGCGAAGCTGTAAATTGTTGCGTAGAATGCGAAATATCGACGTTTTCAAAATGTTAATTGAAGCCGCTATCTTCTTACATATCATTCTCCGATTTTCTTGCGATTGCCCACACAGTGTTAACATTTCGATCATTCACAACATTTTCTGGTCGGCCAGGCTTAGGAGCCAGTTCTGCAGACAAACGTCCTTTTATGATGTCCCCATGCCATCTTAAAAACGTAGACTCACCAAAACATTTGTCTTTGTAAGCTTCTTTCACTAATTTAATTGTTTCTGGAGCTGTTTTGCCCAAACGACAGCAGAATTTTATGACAGAACGCATTTTGTTTTACAACTTTAACGTTTTTAAATCACTCACCTCCATTTCTGTAGTGCAAATAAAAACAGTTCTTTAAACAATCACGAGTCTAAGAAAATAAAATCGTCGTTTAGAATATTTATAGTTGTACAGTTACCTGTTTGAAAAAATCGACTGCACTTTCATTTTTTAGTTTCGCGGTGTTGCCACTACGTAAGAAATTCACTCTCAGTTTTTATGGTATGCCCTTTGTATTAACAGAACATTAGTCCAGTACTGTGTATTTCATGGGAAAGAAATTCTCGTTCTGTAATTTGTATTCCTCAAAATATGATATGAGAGTACGGATCTTGAAAGCAAGTTCAATGAACGCGAAGATGAAGCTCAGCACGCAGCTAAAAGAGACGAACTTCTTGAGGGGGCGACTTGCTATTGGCAACCATACCTTACGAAGCCTTGTATTTCACGAAGTACCTTGCCGATGCGATCATTTTTGAGACAGGTGATTCTGAGGAGAAGGAGATTCACGTGAAGGAATATATTAACTGCTGTTAGAGTTTTCGGCATCTGGAATAAGAAAATGATGGCATAAACGATATATATGTAGTACAAAGTAAGAGTGATTCCGACGAGATTTTTACCCACAAATTTAAGTCGCTCTCTCAAGGTACGACTTTTCTCCGATTTCTTTTCTGTAATATAGATTCAAATGATGGCGAATGAAATCAATATGACTGAAAACTCAGATCTACTTTTCGCAATTCTATTTATTTCTGATAATTCACAATCGTAACTTCAAATTTGCAATAAGGTATCAGTTTTATACCATTCTCTTTGCGTTGTACCACTGAAATACACGAGGAAACTTTATTTCATGAAGCTTCTCCGTATTATAGCGTTGTTAGGATCACAGTATTCGGAAGTGCTGGTGACATGCACAGTAGATAGGATTAATATTTATTACTCGGTGTAATTGGAGTTATCTAAAATGCGAAAATTTTTGTTAACGAATCCCATCCCAAAGAAATCATTAAAAAGTGATAAAATATAAAGACTTCTGAAAGCAATCGATTGTTTACTTGCTTACCAGGAAAGGGTTGGTCATCAGATTGAATATTGATTTCAATAGTCGATGCAATGCATTAATTCGATTATTCGAATTGTTCATCATTTTATAGTTTCACAATTCCATTAAAAGTTTTATGAAGCTTTTCTGGCAGCTTATTGATAGTTTGCCTCAAATGGGAACTCAAACATGATCAGGCACTTGGTTTTCAGAGATGAGATGTATTATATACATCTCAAAACATGTAGAACACTATATAAGATTTGTGTGATGAATTTGTTTATAAAATAGAACATTTCAACAGAATAAACCTGCCGTGCCAATCAAATGTGAAGCTACCAGTTGGTTTTTGAAAATTCGATCAACAAAAAATATAGATATGAACGAAGTGATTGTACTTCGTGAGTTGTTTGCTTTTATAGTTCTGAAAAAAGTTTAATGTGTGAAGTAATATGTAATTTGTAAATTGTCATTCACCCACTGATTTTCTTAAGTGAGAAATTACAGATTTAAAGAGTTAATTAAAAATCTGTTCCGCAACAAAATATCAACTTTTCACTGCTTAAATATATAGAATTCAGAGGAATCCAAATTTTCAAATTGTGCCAAAAGCAAAGTTACTTTTAAAACTGCGATAAAAGTTTTATAGATTGAACTTATTTTACTTATGTTCAAAGTAATGTACCATTCCCTCACATACAATTCTCAGATGTGGACGCTTTTATGCTTCGCTTTATTGTTTGACTTTTTGAACAAAACAAAAGGAATGAAACCGGGGACATTTATATGTTCCAATGTTTTATGTACTGTAAATACATTACCTGAGTTAGATTTTAGCAAACTTTTTATTTGGTTTAAAATATTGCGTAATACAATGTATTAATTTCTTGCAATTGTATGTATATTTCTACAAACTTTCCATATAAGCCACTGCTTCAGTGCAAGATAATTTGCAGAATTCCAGTTTAAAAAAAGAAGTAAAGAGTAAAATCATAACCTTTCAAAATAAGAAGGCTGTGTATTACTTTAAAAGACGTCTATTTGCGTTAAAATAGGACGTGTAACCATACCTTGTAATTAAAAGATTTTCTAAATACTAGGGGGCCTGCCCCCTGCTCGCTAACGCTCGCCAACCCCCGGAGGATTGCTTCGCAATCCTCATTGGTTCGCTGCGCGAACACATGATCGCTTCGCTCGCCTCAATGAAGACATGTGTCCTAGCAGAAGGAATTGTTTACAAAATATGATAGCAAAATTTTTTTTTTCAAATCTAAATTTGCTGTATTACAGAAAAAATATATACAGTATCTCTAAAATCAGAATTCAAATGAAAACTTTGTGCAAATTTTGACTCGAAATGTGAGCGTTGCTTTGGAAATTGAATACCTAGTATGTTGTTTGTGAGTACATTTTCCCAGCACTCAAACGACCCACACTTTTTCATTGAGTTTGTTGCCGAAAGTTGTAGTGCAAGCGTCTTGTTGAACTATAATTGTTGATCCTGAAAAGGACCGTTTTTAAATGGCCCTGAAAAGATCCTCCGCTTTCTTTGATTTCTATTATAAACTAACTGCAACAACTCATTAAAATTTCCTTTTTTTTTCAACAAAATTCCATTTGATAACGCTGTAAATTCAATCGATGCGCGAGACTTCGCGATAAACAAACAATTGTACAGTATTGCCAAAACGCGATTACAAATAACGCCTTTTTTGCGAGCCACGTAAGAGAATTATACATATAGATTTGTCGCGTGTTTCCTTTCCAAAACTATTAGAATTTTAATTTTCATATAATATTATTGTACAGTATTAAAAACTGTTCTCTCAGGAGTCAAGAAACAAAATCTATCATACTAAATAGGTAAGTAGTTGCTGTATAGATAGAGTCTGTTGACAAAGAAAATGATTGGGTCTAAAGAAGAATCAATTTTAAAATGCATGACAGATGGATTTAAGCGAATCCATTCAAATAAAAGTGAAGTGTGAAAACATTGCATACTTTCGACCCATTTCAGGTTATTTATATTATTCCGTTTTGTGTCCATCTAATGCAAAACCGATGTCTTGCGCTTTTGGTAACTGCCTACCTGTATCTTTGTTTCCGTACTACATCCAAACGGAATTGTAGAATTGCATGCCAGTTGGATTTAAGTGGATCCATTCAAATAAAAATGAAGTGTAAAAATATTGCGTACTTTCGACCCCGTTCAGGTTATCCGTTTTGGGTCCATCTAATACAAAACCGATGTCTTACACTTTTGCTACCTGTCTACCTGTATCTTTGTTTCAGTATGAGAAACGTTTCTGTAATACGGCCAAACGGATAAATGAATTTTAATGAAACTACATTCATTTAGTGACTCAACTTTGCTGCGTGAGCCTGTATGGGTTCGCGTTCTACATCTGCTTTTGTGCTTCTGTGTTTATACAATCACATAAAATTTATTCAGCATATTTTAATGCCATTTGTTCATTTACCAATAAATCATATTTTAGTTTAGTGAGTACATTATTTAAATTTATTACCCGTGTTTAAATAAGTTTTATGCAACAACATTCGACCAAAAGAAGTAGGCTAGTCTACAAAGACGATTTACTTCCAAACTAAAAAGGCTTTCTTTACAAACCGTCCTTTTCGCTGTATCTTTCTTTCGCTGTATTTCAAGGATTAGTTTTATCCTCTTAATTCCAACACGAATCTAAATTCTCATTTCGATCATTCAAATTAAAATGTACTAGCACATTTCAGTGGCCAGTAGATAGAGACTCAACTATAAAGTTAACTCTCCTGGTCTTCAAATACGGCTAATTGTACGTTGTATGTGCTAGACCGGGAGCATATCAAAATAGCCCAGATATAATAATATTTTATGCTTTCACCTACAGCTTTTATCTTGCTTACTAACCAAAGGTTTGTGATGATGTGTCTGCATATCAACTGTTTCTGCAGTTTTCTTATCAGAAAGAGTTTACTTGAAAGGTTGGATGTTTAGTGTTCTCCTTAGTTTTCTTCGTGTGGATTTTACAGTTTTTTTTATAACTGATATGAATTACTTGGTTTTCTTCATAAATATACGTTAATCTGAGAAAAGCTATCGATATGTTTATTCCGTTTCACAGTTAATGGATTAGGATATTTGCCTTCGATAACATCATAAAGATCCTTCTTAATTAAGAGTGCTTACATTTTAAATGGTAATGGCGAGTAACTATTTAGTTTGATTGCAATATGCTTACATAATTTTTTAGCACAATTCAGTTTTAGATAGTGAATTTAAACTCCTAACAGTTCTTTGTAACTTACGCACTTGAGTGATTAACGTACTTTATTATGTCTTGAGTTTCCATCTCGAGTTCAGTCTTTAAGATTTTCTCCTATTTACATGTTATAACATCCGAAATCAGTCACAGGCGTGGAAGGTAAGTAATTGAATTAACGTCAGACTGGAGCAACCCAACGGGCTATTGTCAATCGTCCAGGATCAATTCCGAAATGAAAAATCCGAGAACAACAACTCGTAATTTTAAGCCACGGTTCGATGACAACATCTGAGCGGGCATCCCACTCTGGAAATTTCCAGATCACGTCAAATGAGGACATCTGAGGCTTACAACAGATTTAACGTTCGCCAATCACCTTGCACATGACTGTCTTTGGTTGGATCGAGATTTGAACTCGTAAATCTACGGTTGCTAATCCGCTACTCTTACAACAAAGGCCAGAGGGCCAACCTGGCTTCCAAGACCCCCCCAGGAGTGAAAGTGAAGGTGTTAGTGGGATGAGTCAGTACAATGGGGGTGTGAAGTGGTGAAATATCTTGCCACCGTGCTTGTTTAAACTTCGTGGTCGGTGTCTTTATGAGGTATCTCGAATTTATAAAAACTGACCGCCTCTTGATGTAGGAAGTATTACGTCCTTGTATATAATACCTGACAGATTATGGTGTTGTCATCACATAAAAAAATAGTTAATTTCTTTATGACGACATATATCGTCATTTGCAAAATTGGTCAGATAGTGATGAACGATACATCTCGTCGAAACGACTTGGAAGGTAATATCCGAGAATGGCCATAATGGGTTACAACAAAGTACTTGAAAAGGTTCTGTGTCGTGTTAGGATGCTTGAAGAGCTCTGAGCAGCATATACACTGTCCAGTCACATTAATGTGACCACCACCTACTTTCTACGTCAACGTGAAATAACCAATCACAAAAGGCAGGTGGCAGCACATTGTAGTGGAGTGTATATAAAGGATGTCCTAGGGCATCGGAAAGCATGTCAATCGTTGGCGTAATGCAGAAACGTAGCGATTTATCCGACGTCCAAAAGGGCATGATTATTGGCTTTCGGGCCAAGGGTGGAAGAATTTCGGAAACGGCTCATTTTGTGAACTGCTCGCGTGCCGCCGTGGTAAAAGTATACCGTGCATGGCAAAATGGCACTATCCAAAATCAGCGGCACATGTGGTGCACCACGGGCTATAGATGACAGAGGCGAACGAAGGCTACGGAGATGCGTTCGGACGAATAGACGTGCAACTTTTGAGCAACTGACCGCCCAGATGAACCAAAGGGCTACCAAGAGTGTATCCTCAACAACGGTTCAGCGAACGTTGCTACGCATGGGCCTCCGCAGCAGACGCCTGGTGAATGCACCTATGCTGACTGCTGCTCATCGGTGACGAAGGATGGAATTTGCACGCCAGTACCGTAACTGGACTTCCACAGAGAGGCGACAGGTGGCTTTTTCCGATGAATCACGTTTTATGCTCCATCGGACAGATGGACGTTGGCGTGTACGGCGTGAAACGTCTGAAAGCAAACACCATGCAACAATTGCCGGAAGGATCCTGGCTGGAGGAGGAAGGTTATCTAGATTAGCTGTACACGGCACTGGAATCAGCATGGCTCAACATCGCAGTGAACGCCTTCAGAAACCTAATTGACTCTCCTCCTGCATGTCTAACAGCGGTCCTCTCTGCCAAAGGTGGTTATTCTGGCTTTTGACAGGTGGTCACATTAATGTGACTGGACTGTGTAAGTAGACATTCATGTTAGAGTACTAATTTATTCCAGAAAACATTGGAAAATCACATAACATGCTTTGTAATTTAGTTTTCGAGAACTACGTCTGCACACGTAAAAATATGCAATTAACAACAAATATAAGAGAACAAAATGGATTGCTTCTCTGTGATGTGTTGGACCTATGTTCTATCCGTGTTGAACTGGAACAATTACTACGACGAGTTCTTTTCTTGAGGTTTCTCCATTCTGTGAACAGTGTCGGATTGTTTAAAATTATCTTAATTTTGATCATATTATTTGTATTATGATTTCTTCTTTAAAATATATTTCTAAAATATCACATAAAGAGAAACAATTACAGATATTGAAATATTTTTCTAAAACGAGGTACATACCTGCAATATTCATATATAAACACTTTTCTGGAAGCTAGGTCAGACTTTCAAGCTAAGATATATTGTATCTTGTTTATTTTTAAGATCAAGCACTATTTTATAGCTTCCATTTTGATTTGAAAGAAAAGAGTATTTGTTAGTCATTCCATTTCTAACAAATATGGATGGAATGGCTTAGGTCTTAATCTTACATATATTAATTATTGCCCGAAAATTCATGATTTAGATGAGAAAAACTATATAAATAATCACTTTTGTTGGATGACGCGTGTCTGCTTTTCACGGAATAAATTGAAAATTTATTACAATACGCGATTTCTGGATTTTCTGTGCTTTAATTTGTAGTTGACATTTATTTTTTGTAATTTATTTCAAGATGTGGATACGTATTCTGAGCTTTACGTAAACTATTCCATAATTCAAAACTAAATAGGACCAGGTATTACAAATTTTAAATATGAAATGTACGTTACCCAGTTTTCACATGCTTGGTAAAGGTAAATATGCCGTCCATAGTAAAATTTGAGCTCCTTATATTCAGCTTTTTACCCTCAAGTGTTCTCATATTGACGTGGTGTGGAAGTTTAGGAAGTGGGATGCCAGCTCAGGTGGTATCTCGTCCTCTGACCGTGATTTATAATTACGTGTTACTGTCCTCAGATATTTTCACTTGAGGATTGATCCAGGTCTACCAACAACAAACCTATATGATACTTCAGTACGACGCCAGTTAAAATACCTACCTACCAGCTTTACAGCACTGTGCGTTTTGAATTCTGAACTTTAAGCATCAGAAGGTTATAAGAATTCGAAACAAACCGACAAATTGTCTCAGAAATATTAGATAAAAAATTATTCAAGTTCAAACTGTCAACCAGGACTACAGCGTAAACACGTAATGAGAATATCACAAAAAAGAACCCCAAAGAAATTGTGAGCTAATATTGGCCAACCCTGAGGTTTTGTTTGCTGGGTTTTATATACTATCATACTCGGATTACTGTAAATGACTCAAATGCTTAGTTTTTAATTAATTGTGTACAAAATTTGTTAAGGTGGAAAAAACAAGAAAAGGTATTTGTTGAGTTCTATTTGTTTATACAGTTGAACGGTATTATATAGTAATAGGTCTTCTTAGGTGCCTACGATCGTTTTATTTTTGCAGTTCCTAAAAAAGAATAAGGTAATTTAAGGGACTATAACATTCACATATTTTATTAGCGGTATCTCAAGTGTATCAAGAGATTTGAAAAAAAGTGTAAATAACTAAAAGAGTAAACAGATAAGCCTACGGATAAGTTATAGCTATATTTTTAATCTACAAGTTCCTTTGGGGAAAACGGGACACAAATAATAAAAATATTGAAGAGTGGATTCAAAGTGGTTCTGGTTAAAGAAACGTGTTGCTTTTCTGCGTTGACTAGAGATACAACTAACGACTAGGATCACCAAAGCCTATTTGCTTCAGCAGAGCTCCGTTGCGTAGGGATCGCCGTACGTCACGAAGATGCCAGTATTCTTTAGAATCATACCCTTGCTGAGACGGAACAATCTCCAGCCAGTGAAGTGCACTTTGCCTTTGGAGCAATCGTTGAGGAGCATGAGAGACACTACGTCCCGGCATCCCCTAATGATCTTGCTGAGGGTGTTGGCGGAAACCAGCTCTCCAATCACGCCCTTTGTGAAGGTCGCCGTCTTCGTGATCTGAGAACCACAGATGGTGAGAATCAAGAACCAAACAGCTGTCCAGCCGAACATGCTTAGTATATAAGCGACCTCTACCTGCTCGTGGATCTTCCATAAGGGACTCGAGATCTTCACCAATCTTGTCATGGGTCAGATACTGTGATAGGCAAAGTCTGATGCGTTCTCTCAAGTCATTTCTTATACATTCTGAAGAATGCCACGTAGACGTAGCTGAGTAGGATCATGACAAGAGGATGGTACAAGTATACGTGTAAAAAGTAACAGACGTTGACGATTGGTGTCAGAAGGATGAACAGAATCTTCGAGTCTGGTACAGTGTGTTTCGTGGGAAACAATATCGCATTCTGTGATCTGTATTTCTCAAAATCTGAAATGAGAGCACTGATTTTGAAGGCAACTTCGACAGTAGCGAAGATGAAGCTCAGAACACATCTAAAAGAGACAAACCTCTTAAAGGGACGACTTGTTGTGCAGCCGTGTGTTCTGAAACCTTGAAATTCACGGAGTACCTTGCCAAAGCGATCGCTTTTCAAATAGAGAGTGATTCTGAGGAGAAGGAGCGTCGCATGAAGGAATATTTGAACTGATTCTAGAGTTATCATGAAATGGATCATACAAATATTCGCATAGATGATATATAATAGTACAAAGTAAAAGTGATTGCGTCGAGATTATTACCTAGGAATTTCAGTCACCTCTCAATATTGCAGGTTTTTGCAAATTCACCAACAAGAAGGAAAATAAATGAGAAACCACAGAACACCAAACATAAAAAAAAGCTGTAAACAAGGTCCTCTAAGGGTTACTGGTAAGAACGCAGTTCACATGTTGCACATTTTAGCAACTTCACCAGCATTGCAGAATTGTATGGTAAAGTACTAAACACCAATCATATAAGAGTTATAAGCGAGGATGTCTTTGGGAATGGTTGTAACAAGTTAGCGAATATATATATATATATATATATATATATATATATATATATATATATATATATATATATATATATATATATATATATATATGGAGGTACATAGCAAAGTACTGAGGACCAATCATGAAATAAAATTTAAAAGGGGGCTCTAATGGTACGGATTTGTGAGAGTATTTGCTCTTGTGTGGGGTCGAGAAAAGTAATTGCCAACCGACGGCATCAAAACCTATCTGCTTCAGCCTAGTTCCGCTGCGTATAAAACCCCATACGTCACAAAGGCGCCCAAAGTTGTTAGCAGGAGATCTTTGCTGAGGCGAAACATTCCCAAGCCAGTGAAGTGCAGCTTCTGTTTAGAGCACTCGTTAAGCAGCATGATAGACATCATATCACGGTTTCCCATAAGGCTATTGGTGCGGAGGTTGGTGGTTACCAGTTCGCGCATCATTCCCTTCGTGTAGGATGCCATGCCCGTGATCTGAGAACCACAGAAATTGAGGATTACGAACCAAGAAATTGTCCAAAAAAACATGATCATTGAGAAGATTTTGCGAATCAAATCTTGGTTATTAAATGAATCCATGACAAATATAGAGATCGTGAGCAGTATGGTCCCGAACATCTGGGCATAAGCTAGAAAGGTACAGAAGGATAGAGCCGCTTCTATTTCATCGTGGATCTTCAGCGAGGAGTTGAGGGTCTCCAGAGCTTCAGCCACTTTGTCAGGAGTTAACTCTTTCGAAAGCAATATCCGCCACGTACTCTCATGTCGATGCTTATAGATCCTGAAGAACGCGAGGTAGATGCAGCTGAGTAGAATCATGACTAGTGGGTGGAACGTGTACATATGGAAAAAAGTGGAAACGTTGTGGATTGCTACGAAGAGGATGAAAACAGTCTTCGAGTGCGGTACACTGTATTTAGTGGGAAAGACAATCTCGTACTTGGACTTGAATTGCTCAAAATGTAGAATGAGAACACTGGTTGTCGAAATAACTTTTATGAACGCGAAGATGAAGCTCATCAGGCAACCAAAAGAGACGAATTTCTTGAGAGGACCACTTAATGGGCAATGGTACATTTCAAAATCTTGCAATTTGTGAAGTACCTTTTCAATGTGATTCCTTTTCATATAGATCGTGATTCTGAGGATAAGGAGAATCACAATAAGGACTATATTAACACCTTTCAGAGTCTTCGGATAGGATGAGTGTAAGTAAAAGCTTACGTAGACTGAATATGTCAAGTGCGAAGTAAAGGCGATTCCGACGAGATTTCTAAACAGGAATTTTATGCGCTCTTTCAAGGTACGACGTTTTTCTGGTTTCTTTTCGGTTATATAGATACCAATAATGCCGAGAGAAGTTAAAATGACTGAAAATTCCGACCGATTTTTCGCTATTCGATTCATTCTTGGTTGCTTAGGATTGTAGCAGGATATTCGAAGTAACGTATCAGTGCTTTTGCGTTGTATACTGGAGTCCTTAAGGAGCATTTATTATATGTAGCTTCTCTGTAACTCAGCGTTCTTAGGAACGTATTATTCAGAAGTACTGGTGACATGCACTGTAGATGTTATCTATATATGTAACTCGTGTTACTGGAGCTCTTTTTAGAAAGCGATATCTTTTACTAAGGAAAGCGAATCTGAAAAAAAAATCATCAAAAAAGTTAGTTAATATATGAAAACTTCTGAATGCAATGGATGTTTTGCGTGCTGATATGGAAAAGATAGACCGTTCGAAGGAATAATGACTACGAAGTCGATGTAATGAATTGCTAATATCAATCGTATTGTTCATCCTTTTACGTTTCCCCGATTCGATTAAAAGTTTGTAAATACAATACTTATTCTGGCATCTGATGTATTATTTGCATAAAGTGGGCAATCAAATACGATCATGAACCTGGTGGTATTGAAAGCAACGATATATTCTGAACATTTCAAACCATGGAGAATAATATGTCACAATTATGTGATCAATTTCTCAATGAATCAAAACAAAGGTTTTGCAGAATAAATCAGGGTTTTCATGCGAATATGAACATACCGTTTGGCATTTAAACTTTTGGCTAACGAAGAAGCATTGGGAATTCTTTTGAAGCAAATGTACCACCATAAGTTGATGCAACTTTAACATTAAATCCTCCCCCCCCCACATACAAAAAAAAACACTTTAAACAGTTTGCAACATTTCTCTTACAACAAAACAGCAATATTTTCTATATGAAAGAAATTAGTTTAACTTCTTTTCGCTGCTTTGCTTTCACAGTTCTGAAGAACTTTAAGTATGAAGTAGCAAGGAATTTGTAAAATTATCATTCACACACTAACTTTTTTACAAGAGAAACTACAGTTTTAAAGAGTTGATCTGTAGAGCTGTTAAGTGTCCCGTTCCGTCACAAAACTTTTCAATTTCACTGCTTAAATGTATTTTTTTCAGGCCAGCCAAATTTTCCTCTTTTGCGAAGTTACTTTTATAGCAACAGTATAATTTTTACAGGCATAATTATTTTAATAATTTATGTTCATATAACCTACTATTTCATCACATGCAAGTATTATATTCGCATCCGTTATTGTTTGAGTTTCTAAGCATAGCAAAATAAATTGAATAGGGGACATTTATAAGTTCAAATGTTTTATGTGTTGTATTTAATTTATTTAGAAGCTAGGTTATAACAATTTTTTTATTTTGTCTAAAATATCGCTAAAGAAACGATTCATTTTTTGGCAATATGAGTATAGTTCTTCCGACTTTCCGTAAAGATATAGATAGAGTGCATATTTTGTGTATAGTTCCGTTTCATAAAAAGAAATCAAGGACATAAACAAAACCTTTCAAAACAAGAAGATTGTGTCATACTTTAAAAAGAGGGTGACGCAGAAATAAAGTTGCTTTAAAACAAAACAATTAACGTTAATATAAGACGTTTTACCTTATTTTATAATTCAGAGATTTCTTTTAATCCATTACACTCTAATTCATTCTAAGACCGTAAAATCAGTAAAATTTGCATTAGGTTTTCAAGTTTCAAATAATATTATTGAATTGTATTGAAAGTTGCATTTAATAGTCAAGAAACAACTACTATCATTCAAGATAGGTACGTAGTTTCTATTTAGATAAAGAGTATGTTTGACAAAAAGAAAAAGTTTCTAAAAAATCGATTCTAAAGTGCAATCCGCTTGGATATACGTGAATCCATTAATATAAACATTATATTGGTAATTAACATCGTACTAGAGCAACACAACGGACTATTAACGACGGTCTGGGATCAATCCCTTGAGGGTAATTGGTAATTTTTAGTTAACGTCGTACTAGAGCAACACAACGGGCTATTGACGACGGTCCGGAATAAGTCCCTTAAGGGAAAGATTCGAGGACAACACCTCGTAATTTTGAACCACGGTCAGATGACGAAGCAACACCTGAGCTGGCACCCCACTCTCCAAACTTCCACATCAACTTCCTATAGGGAATAGCGTCCTCTACAAATTAAGAACTCAAACCATTGCATAAGTGGACGTCTTTATATCAAATTTTGCACAAATGATGGAATTTCTAAAAGAAACAATATGTTTTGATGCCATAATCAGATTATCATCGTTAAATTAGTTTAAATACGAAATTTCTTAACTTAATTGTCTATATAGCCAGAGAAATTCAATGCTAAATTACTTTCATATTCAGTGATAATCACCACATAGAAAGTCCCTATTCTAAGATCGAGAGTGTAGTTATCGGTAACCGAACTTTAAATTTGAGCGTGATTTCAAACGTATTTTTCAGCAATCCGCGAGAATTATTGTATTTATTACTAGCTTAATACCCGACCTCACTCGGTTTCAACTGATTTAGTCTAGATTGGAAATTCAAAATATATAATGACTTGCGTTTTTCGCGTAATAAAATAAAATTTTAACACCTTAATTCCTACCACTTACTTTGAACACAAATATTACACATGCATATCCATTCATGTAATACATTTCACATGCATCGCACCCTTACTGTATGACAAAGCTACAAAAAGACGAAAGGTGACATTAAAGTTACTACTACAAAATGCAATTTTGAGGGAAATTTGGAATTTCCTTTCTTGAGTTCTTTCCATGTTCAACTCAATTAATAAATACGACAATTTACAGCGATTGCTCTCGAAATCATAGACAACAAAACAATATTGTTTTACGTGTGGCAGTCTTGTATCCGACATGCAAAATTCTGTAATTATGACAAATATTTTTTAAACAATATTATTATTTCAATAACGACATTATTCTTTCAATAACGGCATTATTATTTTATTAACGGCATTATTCTTTTAATAACGGCATTATTCTTTTAATAACGGCATACTTACATTTAAAGTTGCTTTACTTTGACTTACCTGCCACTTTAAGTCGAATACTTTGTGGTGATGTTGTGTGTGATGGAAAAGAAACAGAATTTATTAAAATAATAAATATTTAAAACAGAAAACAAAAGAAAACAGCAAAATTAAACAAAATAAAAGATGTCGAGAAAAAGTTGTTCTAATTATTTTAATTTGTGATTTATTTTTTTGACTTTATCTCGCAGTTGCCATAAATAATAACTAAAAATTGCAAAAAATTTAGAAATGCGAAATTAATTCAGAGCGAAAGAAACACGAGTTTCCGTTTTATTCTCGTTCGTTCAAAAATATCGTCTGTCCCAAGTATTCAGAAATCGCTTACATTGCGCAAAGAACAAAAATAAGTCTCGAAATAAATAAAGTATCATAGCTTAAATTCTATAATTGTTTTTTGAAAAATGAGTGGTTTTTTTTGCAGTAATGGTAAAGCAAATCAGAGTATAATCCTAATACTCAATATACATTCCAACTTTTCCAAAATACCAAATTATGGTTGATTTATGCAAACTTACTCAGATGTTTTAGCAGGAAACTCATCTAAATGCAACAATAAAGATATGTTTAACATTGCATTCACTAAACTAATAGATAATGTATGAAATAAAACACATTGTAATCCAATATCAAAAAAAGAAGAATGGAGTGTTTCTTTGTACATTCAAAATTTTCGAGCCATTTCAAGTTTAATATCCGTTTTGGACAGTCAGATTAAATTTTCAGTAAATTTTAAGTGTAGTTATGCCATTATTGAAAGAATAATGACGTTATTTAAAGAATAATGCCGTTACTTAAAGAATAATGCCGTTATTGAAAGAAAAATGCCGTTATTGAAAAAATAATAATGTTTAAAAAATCCGAACTAGAACTTTTCAAGCATTCAAAAATTCGTTGTCATAATGACAGGAGAAGATTGCAAAATTTCACAATGTCGCATACCGAATGCAAGAGTGCCACAAGTAAAAAATATTGTTTTGATGACTATGAGTTCGAGAACACTCGCCGTAAATCTTTATTTTTATTAATTGAGTTGAACATGTAAAGAACTTAAGAAAGGGAATTCTAAAGCTATCTCAAAATCGTCTTTTGCAGTATTAACCTTAGTGTCACCTTTCGTCATTTTGTAGCTTTGTCATACAGCGAGGGTTTGATGTATGTGAAATGTATTACATGAATGGATATGCATGGTAGGATTTGTGTCCAAACTAAGTTGTAAAAATTAAAAAGATGGTGAAAGGTATTCAAATAAATTTTTATTCTACAAAAAACGTAAGTCATTATATATTTTGATCATCTCTTCAATTTAGAGTAGACCAATTCAAACCGAGTAAGGTCGGGTATTTTGCTAGTCTAGAATAAAATTCATGTGTGATGCCTGCACAAACACAAAATCGAACATGGAACAGAAAGACGGACAGGCAAACTTTCGCAACCCAGTTCACTCTCTAAATGAAGATAAGTGCTCACTGTATGCAAATTTCCATGAAAATATATCAAACCGTGTGGATGTGTATAGGGCATATACAATACATACATACAGACAGAAGGCATCAGAAGGGTCCTAAACGGATAGAAAACTTACAAACAAACATTTCATTCGTATTTATATACTAGATGTGCCACTGCAAACGATTTTAGAATTACATTATTATGTTTACAATGCAAGGGCAAACGATACGAGAGTTATTATCCGTGGTTTCTTAAACGTTTTTTAAACTTTTGGTTGCTACCTAAAATCGCAATAATACGGAAAATTCAATGTATCACAAAAACTAATCATCGGAATGAGCGAAAAATTTTGCATTTCCATATTAAGTCTTTGTGAATAAATTCCCATCCAAATATAATACGGTTTTACTAAAAACGTTTTTTTAATGATATATTAATTGGATATTGCTTGGATTGCATAACAGTAACTCGCTACAAAATATCAGCTCAATAGAAATATTATTCAGGACGATATCCAAAAATGTATAAGCAATTGATTTAACATTAGGAGTTCAAATATTTATGAACTCATACTTTTCCTTGTAAGTAAATAGCTTCTATCTTTCTGTTTAAAAATAACACCAATTATTTGCCCTGATTTTTTTTTACACGAGTTAGGCCTAGTCTGAATCTACAAATTCTTCTGAGGTAAACGGGACGCTAATAGTAAAAGTATTGAAGAGTGGATTCACAGGGGTTCTGGTTAAAGAAACGTGTTGCTTCTCTGCGTTGACTAGAGATACAACCAAGGTCTAGGATCAACAAATCTTATTTGCTGCAGCGGAGCTCCGTTGCGTAGAGTTCGCCGTACGTCATCTAAGATGCCAGCTGGTTTTAGAAGTAGGCCCTTGCTAAGACGGTACAATCCCCAGACAGTGAAGTGCAGTTTGCCTTTAGCGCATTAGTTGAGGAGCATGAGACACCACGTCCCAGCATTCCCTAATGATCTTGCTGAGGGTGTAGGCGGAAACCAGATTTCCAATCACGCCCTTTGTGTAGGTCGCCTTGCCCGTGATCTGAGAACCACAAATGGTGAGAATCAAGAACCAAACAGCTGTCCAGCCGAACATGCTTAGTATATAAGCGACCTCTACCTGCTCGTGGATCTTCCATGAGGTGATAAGGGACTCGAGATCTTCACCAATTTTGTCATAGGTCAGATACTGTGATAGGCAAAATCTGACGCGTTCTCTCAAGTCATTTCTTATCCATCCTGAAGAATGCCCCGTAGACGTAGCTGAGTAGGATCATGACAAGAGGATGGAACAAGTATACGTGTAAAAAGTTACAGACGTTGACGATTGGTGTCAGAAGGATGAACAGAATCTTCGAGTCCGGTACAGTGTGTTTCGTGGGAAACAATATCGCATTCTGTGATCTGTATTTCTCAAAATCTGAAATGAGAGCACTGATCTTGAAGGCAACTTCGACAGTAGCGAAGATGAAGCTCAGAACACAGATCAAAGAGACAAACCTCTTGAAGGGACGACTTGTGTGCATCCGTGTGTTCTGAAACTTGAAATTCAGGGAGTACCTTACCAAAGCGATAGCTTTCAAAGAAAGAGTGATTCTGAGGAGAAGGAGCGTCGCATGAAGGAAAATTTCAACTGATTCAAAAGTTATCGTGAAATGAAACATAAACATATTCGCATAGATGATATATACATCATACAAAGCAAATAAAAGTTGTAAACAAGGTCCTTTAAGGGTTACTGGTAAGAACGCAGTTTACATGTTGTACACTTTAACAACTTCACCAGCATTGCAGAATTGTATGGAAAAATACTAAACACCAATCATATAACAGTTATAAACGAGGTTGTCTTTGGGAAAGGGTGTAACACGTTAGCGAATTCCCAACATGGTATGTACATGGGAATTACGGTATGTATATGGTATTATGGTATGTATATGGATGTATATAGCAAAGTACTGAGGACCAATCATAAAAAAAATTGCAAAAGGTGGGCTCTAATGGTACGGGTTTGTGAGAGTATTTTCTTTTTTGTGTGGAAGAGCAAAATAATTGTTAACCGACGGCATCAAAATCTATCTGCTTCAGCCTAGTTGAGCTGCGTATAGAACCCCATACGTCACAAAAACGCCAAAAGTTGTTAGCAGGAGATCTTTGCTGAGGCGAAACATTCCCAAGCCAGTGAAGTGCAGCTTCTGTTTGGAGCACTCGTTAAGCAGCATGAGAGACATCATATCCCGGTTTCCCATAAGGCTATTGGTGCGGAGGTTGGTGGTTACCAGTTCGCGCATCATTCTCTTCGTGTAGGACGCCATGCCCGTGATCTGAGAACCACAGACATTGAGGATTACGAACCAAGAAATTGCCCAAGAAAACATGATCATTGAGAAGATATTGCGAATCAAATCTTGGTTATTAAATGAATCCATGACAAATATAGAGATCGTGAGCAGTATGGTCCCGAACATCTGGGCATAAACTAGAAAAGTACAGAAGGAAAGAGTCGACTCTATTTCGTCGTGGATCTTCAGCGAGGAGTTGAGGGTCTCCAGAGCTTCAGCCACTTTGTCAGAAGTTAACTCTTTCGAAAGCAATGTCTGCCACGTACTCTCAAGACGATGCTTATAGATCCTGAAGAACGCGAGGTAGATGCAGCTGAGTAGGATCATGACTAGTGGGTAGAACGTGAAGACATGGAAGTAAGTGAAAATGTTGTAGAGTGTTACGATGAGGATGAAAACAATCTTCGAGTGCGGTACACTGTATTTAGAGGGAAAGAAAATCTCGTACTTGGACTTGTATTGTTCAAAATGTACAATGAGAACACTGGTTGACGAAATAACTTTTATGAACGCGAAGATGAAGCTCATCAGGCAACCAAAAGATACGAACTTGTTGAGAGGTCGACTTAATGGGCAATGGTACATTTCAAAATCTTGCAATTTGCGAAGTACCTTGCCAATGTGATTCATTTTCAAATAGAGCGTGATTCTGAGGATAAGGAGAATCACAATAAGGACTGTATAAACACCTCTCAGAGTCTTCGGATAGGATGGGTGTAAGTAAAAGCTGACGTAGACTGAATATGTCAAGTGCGAAGTAAAGGCGATTCCGACGAGATTTCTAAACAGGAATTTTATGCGCTCTTTCAAGGTACGACGTTTTTCTGGTTTCTTTTCGGTTATATAGATACCAATAATGCCGAGAGAAGTTAAAATGACTGAAAATTCAGACCGATTTTTCGCTATTCGATTCATTCTTGATAGCTTAGGATTGTAGCAGGATATTCGAAGTAACGTATCAGTGTTTTAGCGTTGTATACAGGAGTCCTTAAGGAACATTTATTATATGAAGCTGCTCTGTAACTCAGCGTTCTTAGGAACGTATTACTCAGAAGTACTGGTGACATGCATTGTAGACGTTATCGATATTTGTAACTCATGTTACTGGAGATCTTTTTAGAAAGCGATATCTTTTACTAAGGAAAGCGAATCTGATAAAAATTAGTGGTAATCATCAAAAAAGTTAGTTAATATATGAAAACTTCTGAATGCAATGGATGTTTTGCGTGCTGACATGGAAAAGATAGACCGTTCGAAGGAAAAATGACTACAAAGTCGATATAATGAATTGTTAATAGCAATCGTATTTTTCATCATTTTACGTTTCCCCGATTCGATTAAAAGTTTGAATATAGAATACTTATTCTGGCATATGATGTGATATTTGCAACATGTGGGCAATCAAATACTACCATGAACGTGGTGGTATTGAAAGAAACGATATATTTTGAATATTTCAAACATGTAGAATAATATGTCACAATAATGTGATCAGTTTCTCAATGAATCAAAACAAAGGCTTTGCAGGATTAATCAGGCTTTTCATAAAAATATGAACATACCATTTGGCATTTAAAAATTGGTCTTACGAAAAAGCATTTGGAATTCTTTTGAAGCAAATGTGCCACCATAAGTTGATGCAAATTTAACATTACATCCTCACATACAAAAACCACTTTAAACAATTTGCAACATTTCTCTTACAACAAAGCAGCAAGATTTTCAAAATGAAAGAAATTATTTTAATTTCTTACTGCATTGGCTGTTTTGCTTTCACAGTTCTAAATCATAGTCATCAAAACAATATTGTTTTACGTATGGCAGTCTTGCATCCAGTATGCAAAATTCTGTCATTATGACAAAGAATTTTTTAAACATTATTATTATTCAATAACGGCATTATTCTTTCAAAACGACGGCATTATCCTTTCAATAAGGGCATAATTACACTTAAAGTTGCTTTATTTTGACTTATCTGCCACTTTAAGACGAATACTTTGTGGTGATGTTGTGTGTGATGGAAAAGAAACACCACAATTTATTAAAATAATAAATATTTAAAACAGAAGACAAAAGAAAACAGCGAATTAATACAAAATAAAAGGTGTCGAGAAAAAGTTGTTCTAATGATACTAATTTGTGATTCCTTTTTTTCGCTTTATCTCGAAGTTGCCATAAATTATAACTAAAAAGTGCAAAAAATTTAGAAATGCGAAATTAATTCAGAGCGAAAGAAACACGAGTTTCCGTTTTATTCTCGTTCGTTCAAAAATATCATTTGTCCCAAATATTCGGAAATCGCTTACATTGCGCAAAGAACAAAAATAAGACTCGAAATAAATAAAGTATCATAGCTTAAATTCCATAATTTATTTTTTTGAAAAATGAGGGTTTTTTCTGCAGTACTGGTAAAGCAAATCAGAGTAATCGTAATACTCAATATACATTGAATCTTTTCCAAAACTTACCAAATTATGGTTGATTTAAGCATACTTACTCAGATGTTTTAGCAGGAAGTTGATCTAAATACAACAATAAAGATATGTTTAATATTGCACTCACTAAACTAATAGATAATGTATGAAATAAAACACATTGTAATCCAATATCTAGAATGAAATTCATGTGTGTGATGCCTTCACAAACACAAAATCGAACATAAACAGAAAGACGGACAGACAGACTTTCGCAACCCAGTTCACTCTTTAAATTCAGATTAGTGCTCATGATATGCAAATTTCCATGAAAATATATGGCAAACCGTGTGGATGTGTATAGGGCACATACAATACATACACACAGACACTAAACGAGCAAGAGGCAGATTTGGCACCAGTAGGGTCCTAAACGGATAGAAAACTTACAAACAAACATTCCATTCGTATTTATATACTAGATGTGCCAGTGCAAACGATTTTAAAATTACATTATTATGTTCACAATGCAAGGGCAAACGATCCGAGAATTATTATCCGAGGTTTCTTAAAACTTTTGGTTGCTACCTAAAATCGCAATAATTCGGAAAATTCGATGTATCACAAAAACTAATCATCGAAATGAGCTGAAATTTTGCATTTCCATATTAAGTCTTTTTGAATAAATTCCCATCAAGATATAATACGGTTGTAATTCATAATGTTTCTAAACTTTAATTTAATAATTACTATTGATTACTAAAATGTTTTTTTAATGGAATATTAATTGGATTTTGCCTGGATTGCATAACAGTAACTCGCTTCAAAATATCAGCTCAATAGAAATATTATTCAGGACGATATCCACAAATGTCTAAGCAATTGATTTAACATTAGGAGCTCAAATATTTATGAACTCATAACTTCGAAACGGTAAGACGTAATAACATGAAATTAGGTATATGAAAATTTTTTATTTTGGTTCATCCGGACAGTTCTGCGCGTTTTCAAATCTAAGTTAGCTTTGATTTTATAATTTTGCTACCGCTGAAAAGAAGTGAACTTGTTTGAAGTAGATGTTTAAATTCAGTGTTTTCTGCTTACACTGCATAATTATAGCAATTGTTGTGGCATTATTTTTGTTTCACTGCAGTGCTAAGAATGGAGAACCAGAAAGTTCATTTTCGTCATATTATGTTCTTTTAATTTAAGAAAGAAAAATATACTAGTCAGAATCCTCGTAAAATGAGTGCTGTATATGGATATAGAGCTGTTTCTGTAGCCACAGTTCGAAGGCAGTTTGTTAAATTTTCAGCCTCGAAGATGATGCCCGCTTTGACCGACCATCCCGAAAAAGGAATGCTTTCTGTATGTTGGGACTACAAAGTAATTGTTTATTATGAACTGTTGTCACAAAATCGGACAGTAAATTCGGAAAAAAAAAGTTCTCAAATAGCAGTATTAAAATAAAAAAAACTAAGCAAAGCGGCTAGAACTGACCAATCGTCGAGGTGTTGTCTTCCAGCATGACAATGTTTAGGCCCTACATTTCGCTGAATGTCAGACAAAGATTTATTGAGTATAGCTGGTATGTTTTGTGTCACCTCCCATATTCACCAGGCCTTGCCCCCTCAGATTTTCACCAGTTCAGGTCACTTTAAAATTCTTTGAACGACCTGGAGTTCGATACTTTGGAAACTGTCAAACAGCCCCTCCTTCTTTACAAACAAGCCTAATGATTTAAATAAAGAAATTTTCCAGCTGCCAGAAAGATGGCAAAAAGTCATAGAACAAAATGGGGCTTATTTGATTCAATAAAATTTTATTTAATATATTTTTGTACTGTTTGATTCTTATATTTTTGTACTGTTTGATTCTTATATTTTTGTACTGTTTGATTCTTACATTTTTGTACTGTTTGAGTCTTATATTTTTCTACTGTTTCGTTGGTATTTACCTCAGAAAACGCGCATAACTTTCTGGATGACCCAATAGATTCGAAATTGTGTGTAAAAATGGGGGTTCCATTGGAATATACAAAGACGGCTCCTTATGCAAATTTTATGCATTTGAATTTCCGTTATTGCACATTGACTACTTTTGACGCATTTCGGGTTATTTATACGTCTTTTGTCCATCTAATGTAAAATCGGTTTCTTACGCATTTGGTATCTGTCTTTATTTGTAGGTTTGTGTCCGTGCTATGTCCAAACAATTGGATGTATTTTTTTTCTACACCAGATGACTTCCTACAGTTACTGCTTATATTCCTATATTAACTTGGTCTGTCTTGGTCTTCCCGTTCTTTGTCTGATTTTGTGCCTGTACGTTTATGCAAGTGTCACATAAAGTTCAATCAACATATTTCAAAGCAACGTACTTTTTTAAAAATAATATTTTAGTTTAGTGAATTAAATTCAATGTTTTTACATATTTAGGCAAGTTTAATGCTAAAACTTCGGAATAGTTATACTTTAATTAACTATGGTTTTGGAAGAATATGCGATGCATTTGGAGCACTGCGATTATTTGAATTCGCTTCTCCCACCATTTCGAATTTAAATTGTTCGTGTATTGGCTCCAGTGTGACGTTAATTATATTACCTACTGTAACGATCTCCTGACAGGTGTTACGAACACAGATAAGAACAGTTATTCTTGTGTTCTGGTTGCTACTGTTTTAGCAGACGAATATTGATATATGACAGTGCCTGTGTTCTGACACGATCAAGAACCTGTAATCTTAATCCTGTTCGGAATAAGAATGTGAATAAGGTTAGGATTTGTTGTAGACTATCGGAAGAGAGAGAGAGACGTGTTTTAGATCGGACGATACAGCGTATATATTTGAAACTTTTATATTATATTGTAAATAAATGTACGTGTCCAATTTAGGTATAGAGTGTCGCTCTGTTATTGGCATCTACTACACACCTTGTCTGTCAAATTAAACTTCGCTCGGTCGCTCTGACACCTACCTAGTGTGGAGTCGTCTCCCCAAAATGGTGGGTGTGCGATTTAAGATCTTACTTCAAGTCTGGTATCAGAACTAAAGATGATTCCATTCTATTTTACCACAAACAAGCTTATACCCATTCTTTTTACGCTCCACACATTTAGATTGGTTGTTTTCGGGTTTTATGGACATATTTGTCCAAGCTGTGCCAAACACATGACAGACAATACGATGGTTGGTAGTTAATTAACGATGCACTAAAACAACACCGCGGGCTATTGGCGAGATGGTCGGGTATCAATTCCGAGGGAAAAGATGCAATTTAAACACCAAAGTTTTGATTCATTTCGTGATCAACACAACATTCGTGAAATTTTTGCCACAGGTCCATTCGATAATCAAACGTTTTCAACTGCATGCACCTCATCGGTTGTACACTCAAAGGTTAAAAGTCGCCATTTTTAAAACCCAGAATATGGGAGAATGCGCGTGAGTCTGGATGCTACTGAGAACAGAATGGTCGAGAATCTGGGATTGTTGTCTTCCAAATCTGTGAAACAGGATGTTGCTATATTCTATTGTTGGTTACGTAGATAGATAATTGAAGTTACACTGGAGAACTCAACAGGCTATTGGCTACAGTCCGGTATCCATTCTGAAGGGAAATATCCAAGGACACAACACCTTGTAATTTTAATGAGATGACGAAAGCCACAACTAACCTACTACTCCATTCTCCAAACTTCCACACCATGACACATTTGATGCCACGACAAGTTTAACGTGCACCAGCACGCGAGTTCCCGACGTTTTTGCCTGGTTTCACTTACACCACCCACCGGTTTCTACGTATACACGTTTTAAAAACTACGTATACACATTTAAAATCATGCAATTAATAACACATAATAACACATATATTCAATGTTATTAAACAAACTAGATGGAAAGCGATTTCACTTAAACTACTAAATTACTCTCGTATACAAGGTATTGGGGATTACCTTAAAAAGAATTTCTCTCCATTTTGACCACTCAGCGTATGGGACATATAATGGTAGCAAAAATACGTAGAATGAGTTGGAATGTTCAGTCTCCTAAAATAGGTTACCTTATTACCTATTGCGTTGATTCGAATTAATCTTGGTATTAGGTTATCTATTTTATAAACATGTACTTGTTATGGCTAGGCCACGGAATTTTAGGTGTTTTAAAATCTTAAAATGACTTCTGTCAATTTTTAAACCACGTGGAAGTTTTTTGTAAAACACAACAAAACGTAGTTAAACGCAGGTCCATCATAACAGTTAGGGTTGCAATTTTGTCCGACGTGGAGAGAGACTAGTCGAAAACTAGTATTGACGTTGTAAACTAAATGAAAATTTGAATTCAACATCTGAAATAGAGATGGATTAAAATTCTTTGTTGGACTGGGTGTGTCAACACACTAATCTCCAAGTCCAGCATTGTTTTGGAAATAGGCAAAATATTATCTCTTTAAACCCTTATAAATTAACGCTTATGATAAACTACACATACCTAAATTAACCCTCGAAGCAACAAAAAAAAAAGGAAACTAGAGAGGAAAAACTATAACAAAACGTAAAAAGAAATCGAGCAGATTTTTTCCATATTTGAGTGACATCGTAAAGTTAAATTTATTGATAAAGTTTCAATGGCAAAGCTCCTGCGATCTTCAGATAGAATGCGGTGAGTCCTGAAGAAAACATTCTAC
Source organism: Metellina segmentata (assembly GCA_947359465.1). Lineage (NCBI taxonomy): Eukaryota > Metazoa > Arthropoda > Arachnida > Araneae > Tetragnathidae > Metellina > Metellina segmentata. Next base: position 96,576,639 of record OX375880.1, on the reverse strand, counting down.
GGAACACAATGCATTTCATTTGAGAAATTTGGATATATTCGTTATCCACGTTGCCACGAAGAACTTCGGACACACTCTTTATTATTTTGAAGTCATGGTCTCGGGCAAGTTCTAATTCTTCCTGGATACATATACATCAACCTGTTCAGGTACAATGTATTCCCTTTGATCTCTTATTCAATAAATTGTTTCTGGCAAAAGCAATGATGCTCCTTTCAATCTCGTAATGGTCGAAGCAATGTTTCTGTAACACTAAAGGTCACAAGCTGCCGAAGCGTGTGTATAATTTATCTATGCCACTATTCTAACATGAAAAAACTCTCTCTTTTTAAAATCCTATTAGTAAAGAATTCAAGTGAAGTGATCCTTTTGAAATTGATCCTTTATGCTCAGATGCGGTATTACATTACTGTACGTTTTCACTGATTTTTAAAAAACAATTACGTCATTAACAACGTTGATTTTACAATGGTATTGCATTGATTTGAATTTTTAAACATAAACAACGTTATTGTTTTTAAGAACGATGGTTTCAGAATGGTATTGCATTAATTTTAATTGTTTCCATTAAATTTGATTCAATCAGCTATGGACATCATACATCATAAAATAGTTCACTTTCTGATATTTGAGTTTCCGTTCAATAATTCAGCTGTTGCAATGGCTAGATTGAAACTGTAGAACATATTTTGTTATGGTTGATTAATTTAATACAGCTTAGTGTTTGTCTCTTTAACGTTAGCTTATGGTGGCTCCACACCAACGGCGACAGCAACAGAGACAGGCAACATTTTATCGCCTGTCTCTGTTGCTGCTAAAAGAGCCTTCACACCAGCAGCGACAGCAATTTCTCTGCGTATGCGCATAACCTTCTTTTTCGAAAGCAAAACATTTATTTCCGATTCTGCAAGATGGCTGACAGATCGCGTCTCTCCGCCTTTAATAAAACTCCTTTTATTCTTGTTGGACGTGCTTAGCGGCCTTTATCTCAGGTAGAACAATTTTGGTGGAGTGACTTAATTTTAAAATAGAATGCCCTGAATTTAAAAAATAGTAGAAATAAAATAAAATAAGTTGTTTGGAATTAAATAAGTAGCTATGAAGTGGTAATAAAAGTTTAAAAAGTAGAATTACATCAGTAAACAACAGATTGCCGGTCTCGGGTGCTAGCGTGGTCACCCTCCCAACTACTGACCGTAGGTGCTTAAAAATAATGACCCATATTAGAGACGTCGCTGTGCTGACTATTCCAGCTATTGCTGTTATAAGTTGAATATTTAAAAAGTAGTTAGTCTTCGGCAAAAAAAAAATAGTGCTGAGAGTGACTTTATAATGTCTCTTCAAAGAGGGATTAGATTTTAATCAGCTATCTGCATTAAATATTGTGGTTTATTTTTTTCGAAAGTTTAGCGATATGGGTTTTAAGTGAGGTAATTCTAAGAACGTGTCTTATAATTTCTGTTTTTCGTTGGAACCATCTTGCTTTGGCGAAGGTTCGGCTCCGGAGTGTAGAAGTTTGAAGGATTTCAAGAGAATTTATATTTTTTGTAAATAAGTAGATCCCCATATTTGGCTTGCGTATGTGATTACTGGTTTGAGATAGCTTAGGTACACACAGGCCCTGATTTACCATTAGGCACGTGAGGCACGTGCCTAGGGCCCCCATAATTTAGAGGGCCCCTAAGTTTCAAAAGTATCTAAAAAATTTTAAAAGTTTTTAAGTAGTTACATAAATTATTGGGTATTTACGTAAATGTCCGTCGACCGTTTCCCCCACTATCACATTCTTGTAATTACATTAATTATCTAACTATTATGTTTTTAATTTTCATCTGCTTTATTTTGTTTTGCCAAACGTTATAAGTAATGGCACGATTTTCTCAAACTTTTTGGTGACATCTGTGAAACGGTCAACAGTCAAATACGAAGTACCAATTATTGTTATAAAATTAGTTTTTGTGGTGAACAAATAACATGGGGGGGGGGGGCTTCCTGCGTGTTGTGCCTACTTTTCCAAATTTTCTAAATCGGGCCCTGGGTACACAAATATTTCCTTTTTCAATAGTCATTGGCGAATTCCGAGCAATTAGGTTGAAAAGTTTACGTTTTACGTCTCGGAATTTATGGATAACGTTATTTGTGTTCTGATTCCATTTGAGTCTTCTGTCTAGGATAATACCTAGGTATTTAGCTACCTGAGCCCATGGGATTTCGATATTATTAATTTTTAGATTCCTGGGTGAAAAACATCAACCTATACCGGATTAGGCTTTATTCTGATTGGCTGTCAGCACGGCGACAGAGACAAAAGTTGAACTTCCTCCAAGACTTGAAAGCGCAGCGACAGAGACAAACCAGGAGAAACAAAATTTGTCTGTAATACGCATGCGCAAAGCGAAGAGACGTTTGTTTTTGTCGCTGTCGCCGTTGGTGTGAAGCCACCATTAGTCCTTTCGTGGAAAGAGGACACCTAGTCCACAAAAAATATGTACCAACATAGGAAAATGCGTTTTTATACATGAATTTTATTAAATCTGAGATTTTCTATAGCCAAATTTTATAATTTTCCAAATTTGTAAGATTTTACGTGGAGGAGTTTATTTTGAGTCCATTACAACAAAATAGTATCTTTGTTATCGAAACTGTTCAAAGACAAAAGCGAAAAGCATTGCTTTTTTGTGTTATGCTAGATGTATGTTTTGTCTGTGATTAAGTCTGTGATTTGTCTGTTCTTTACTTTTGGTTTCTTCAATCGAAACATCAGATACTTGTGGAGAGTACGAATTGAAATTCGTTGTTCTTGTCAGAAGCAGACGATTCGCGTAATATCGCTCTCTTTTTCTCTCGGCGCAAGTTTGTAATGCGCATGCGCGAAGCATTGCGAACGGAGCGCGTATCAATATTCTTACTTCTTAACTTTTCCCTTTCGGTTGTGTTCGTCTTGTGTCTCTTTTCGTCTTGTGGAATAAATTATCGTGTTCTAATTTATGTTGTATTAATTGCACACCAACGAACACCACAAATGGTGACCCGCTATTAAAGAACGCACAATACCTGAATCCGGATATATTTTTCAAAATTATCCATTTTTTTCTTCAACGTGCTGTGAAGCCTTGGACTTAAAAATGACCGACGTCAGCGCGGTGAAAATTCCGTCCTACAACTTCAGCGACCCTGCACTTTGGTTCCACATGTGTGAGAGTACGTTCGAACCAACGAACACCACATACTTTTAATTTGCCTTAGTTTAAATCGTATTACTTGTATCGCGATTTTGCCCTAGCCTTTGAAGTAAAATACCTACTGACTAATAACTTAACAGTTAAATTTTGTTTCTAAAATATAACAATGTAAAATAGTTACAAATATTGGGCTATTTTGTGAAAATGAGATAAACACTTGTAATGATCGCTTATATACACTTCTTTAAGATACATTTTTGTAAAGCTAATACATTGTTTATTTTTATGATCAAGAACTTTTATATAGCTTCCTATAAGATTTGTACGAAAAGAAGATACAACATTCGTTTTTAACGAATATAAATGAAATAGTTTACGTTCTTGCATTTAGATAAATTTATTTTAGCCTTGAATATCACTTTTTATAACAATAATTAAATAACTAAAATAAAATAAAATTATTTCTTTTAGTGCTTCGTTTTTGCATCTTTCCAGTGAACAAATGGCTAACTTCACAATGTATGGCGTCTACTATTTGTTAATTTAATTTCAGTTATTGGTAAGATATATCTGTATATGTATTCTAAGCTTTCCGCTAGTTCCCCAATTATTCAAGGTTAAATACAACCAAGTATTGCACTCATAAAATATAACAAGTACGTTACACGCTTTTCACATGCTTACCAAAAAATAACTATACGCACAGTCCACAGCAAAATTTTATCTCCTTCTTGTAGAATTTTTTTTATATTGTGCTTTTAGATTTCTGAATTTTTGGCATCAAACTCTTCATTGTCTTCGAGTAGTTTTCACACACACACAGAAATTGCTAACCAAGACAAATATTTGGCTGACTGTGATATTTTGTTGTGATGTTTTTTATATAGTCTCACACTTGTGTAACTGGAAAGAAATAAATACAACGCTTAATTTTGAATTAGTTTTACAAAATGCCTTTAAAGAAAAAATAACTATAAAAAGGTATAATTTGGTTCCAAGGTTATTTTAGATCGTCTTACGTATTTACTATCGCTTTAGGTACATTTTTAGGTAGGGTAAAGTAGGGTAAGTGCATTTTCAGGGTAAACGCGTAGTGGGTTCATAATATTGGAGCCGAACAATTCATTGCGCGGTCATCCAAGGCCTATTCTACAGCATACAATGTGCACTTTCATACATATACCACAGAATGTTCTGAAGCGAGGCATAACTTCCACGGAAGGTTTCAAAGCACATCTCATAATTCCACTTGATGTATAAAGTTGTAAATGATCTTTGAAATTCAAGAACATTCATCAATTTTATCCACTTTTTTCATACTTTTCCTTGTAAGTAAATAGCTTCTATCTTTCTGTTTAAAAATAACACCAATTATTTGCCCTGATTTTTTTTTTACACGAGTTAGGCCTAGTCTGAATCTACAAATTCCTCTGAGGTAAACGGGACGCTAATAGTAAAAGTATTGAAGAGTGGATTCACAGGGGTTCTGGTTAAATAAACGTGTTGCTTCTCTGCGTTGACTAGAGATACAACCAAGGTCTAGGATCAACAATCTTATTTGCTGCAGCGGAGCTCCGTTGCGTAGAGTTCGCCGTACGTCATCTAAGATGCCAGCTGTTTTTAGAAGTAGGCCCTTGCTAAGACGGTACAATCCCCAGACAGTGAAGTGCAGTTTGCCTTTAGCGCATTAGTTGAGGAGCATGAGACACGACGTCCCAGCATTCCCTAATGATCTTGCTAAGGGTGTAGGCGGAAACCAGATTTCCAATCACGCCCTTTGTGTAGGTCGCCTTGCCCGTGATCTGAGAACCACAAATGGTGAGAATCAAGAACCAAACAGCTGTCCAGCCGAACATGCTTAGTATATAAGCGACCTCTACCTGCTCGTGGATCTTCCATGAGGTGATAAGAAACTCGAGATCTTCACCAATTTTGTCATAGGTCAGATACTGTGATAGGCAAAATCTGACGCGTTCTCTCAACTCATTTCTTATCCATCCTGAAGAATGCCCCGTAGACGTAGCTGAGTAGGATCATGACAAGAGGATGGAACAAGTATACGTGTAAAAAGTTACAGACGTTGACGATTGGTGTCAGAAGGATGAACAGAATCTTCGAGTCCGGTACAGTGTGTTTCGTGGGAAACAATATCGCATTCTGTGATCTGTATTTCTCAAAATCTGAAATGAGAGCACTGATCTTGAAGGCAACTTCGACAATAGCGAAGATGAAGCTCAGAACACAGATCAAAGAGACAAACCTCTTGAAGGGACGACTTGTGTGCATCCGTGTGTTCTGAAACTTGAAATTCAGGGAGTACCTTACCAAAGCGATAGCTTTCAAAGAAAGAGTGATTCTGAGGAGAAGGAGCGTCGCATGAAGGAAAATTTCAACTGATTCAAAAGTTATCGTGAAATGAAACATAAACATATTCGCATAGATGATATATACATCATACAAAGAAAATAAAAGTTGTAAACAAGGTCCTTTAGGGGTTACTGGTAAGAACGCAGTTTACATGTTGTACACTTTAACAACTTCACCAGCATGGCAGAATTGTATGGAAAAATACTAAACACCAATCATATAACAGTTATAAACGAGGTTGTCTTTGGGAAAGGGTGTAACACGTTAGCGAATTCCCAACATGGTATGTACATGGGAATTACGGTATGTATATGGTATTATGGTATGTATATGGATGTATATAGCAAAGTACTGAGGACCAATCATGAAAAAAATTGCAAAAGGTGGGCTCTAATGGTACGGGTTTGTGAGAGTATTTTCTTTTTTGTGTGGAAGAGCAAAGTAATTGTTAACCGACGGCATCAAAATCTATCTGCTTCAGCCTAGTTGAGCTGCGTATAGAACCCCATACGTCACAAAAACGCCAAAAGTTGTTAGCAGGAGATCTTTGCTGAGGCGAAACATTCCCAAGCCAGTGAAGTGCAGCTTCTGTTTGGAGCACTCGTTAAGCAGCATGAGAGACATCATATCCCGGTTTCCCATAAGGCTATTGGTGCGGAGGTTGGTGGTTACCAGTTCGCGCATCATTCTCTTTGTGTAGGACGCCATGCCTGTGATCTGAGAACCACAGACATTGAGGATTACGAACCAAGAAATTGCCCAAGAAAACATGATCATTGAGAATATTTTGCGAATCAAATCTTGGTTATTAAATGAATCCATGACAAATATAGAGATCGTGAGCAGTATGGTCCCGAACATCTGGGCATAAACTAGAAAAGTACAGAAGGAAAGAGTCGACTCTATTTCGTCGTGGATCTTCAGCGAGGAGTTGAGGGTCTCCAGAGCTTCAGCCACTTTGTCAGAAGTTAACTCTTTCGAAAGCAATGTCTGCCACGTACTCTCAAGACGATGCTTATAGATCCTGAAGAACGCGAGGTAGATGCAGCTGAGTAGGATCATGATTAGTGGGTAGAACGTGAAGACATGGAAGTAAGTGAAAATGTTGTAGAGTGTTACGAAGAGGATAAAAACAATCTTCGAGTGCGGTACACTGTATTTAGAGGGAAAGAAAATCTCGTACTTGGACTTGTATTGGTCAAAATGTACAATGAGAACACTGGTTGACAAAATAACTTTTATGAACGCGAAGATGAAGCTCATCAGGCAACCAAAAGATACGAATTTATTGAGAGGTCGACTTAATGGGCAATGGTACATTTCAAAATCTTGCAATTTGCGAAGTACCTTGCCAATGTGATTCATTTTCAAATAGAGCGTGATTCTGAGGATAAGGAGAATCACAATAAGGACTGTATAAACACCTCTCAGAGTCTTCGGATAGGATGGGTGTAAGTAAAAGCTGACGTAGACTGAATATGTCAAGTGCGAAGTAAAGGCGATTCCGACGAGATATCTAAACAGGAATTTTATGCGCTCTTTCAAGGTACGACGTTTTTCTGGTTTCTTTTCGGTTATATAGATACCAATAATGCCGAGAGAAGTTAAAATGACTGAAAATTCAGACCGATTTTTCGCTATTCGATTCATTCTTGATAGCTTAGGATTGTAGCAGGATATTCGAAGTAACGTATCAGTGTTTTAGCGTTGTATACAGGAGTCCTTAAGGAACATTTATTATATGTAGCTTCTCTGTAACTCAGCGTTCTTAGGAACGTATTACTCAGAAGTACTGGTGACATGCACTGTAGACGTTATCGATATTTGTAACTCATGTTACTGGAGATCTTTTTAGAAAGCGATATCTTTTACTAAGGAAAGTGAATCTGATAAAAATTAGTGGTAATCATCAAAAAAGTTAGTTAATATATGAAAACTTCTGAATGCAATGGATGTTTTGCGTGCTGACATCGAAAAGATAGACCGTTCGAAGGAATAATGACTACCAAGACAAAAAAAGAATTGTTAATAGCAATCGTATTGTTCATCATTTTACGTTTCCCCGATTCGATTAAAAGTTTGAAAATAGAATACTTATTCTGGCATATGATGTGATATTTGCATCATGTGGGCAATCAAATACTACCATGAACGTGGTGGTATTGAAAGAAACGATATATTTTGAATATTTCAAACATGTAGAATAATATGTCACAATAATGTGATCAGTTTCTCAATGAATCAAAACAAAGGCTTTGCAGAATTAATCAGGCTTTTCATAAAAATATGAACATACCATTTGGCATTTAAAAATTGGTCTTACGAAAAAGCATTTGGAATTCTTTTGAAGCAAATGTGCCACCATAAGTTGATGCAAATTTAACATTACATCCTCACATACAAAAACCACTTTAAACAATTTGCAACATTTCTCTTACAACAAAGCAGCAAGATTTTCAAAATGAAAGAAATTATTTTAATTTCTTACTGCATTGGCTGTTTTGCTTTCACAGTTCTAAATCATAGTCATCAAAACAATATTGTTTTACGTATGGCAGTCTTGCATCCAGTATGCAAAATTCTGTCATTATGACAAAGAATTTTTTAAACATTATTATTATTCAATAACGGCATTATTCTTTCAAAACGACGGCATTATCCTTTCAATAAGGGCATAATTACACTTAAAGTTGCTTTATTTTGACTTATTAGCCACTTTAAGACGAATACTTTGTGGTGATGTTGTGTGTGATGGAAAAGAAACACCACAATTTATTAAAATAATAAATATTTAAAACAGAAGACAAAAGAAAACAGCGAATTAATACAAAATAAAAGGTGTCGAGAAAAAGTTGTTCTAATGATACTAATTTGTGATTCCTTTTTTTCGCTTTATCTCGAAGTTGCCATAAATTATAACTAAAAAGTGCAAAAAATTTAGAAATGCGAAATTAATTCAGAGCGAAAGAAACACGAGTTTCCGTTTTATTCTCGTTCGTTCAAAAATATCATTTGTCCCAAATATTCGGAAATCGCTTACATTGCGCAAAGAACAAAAATAAGACTCGAAATAAATAAAGTATCATAGCTTAAATTCCATAATTTATTTTTTTGAAAAATGAGGGTTTTTTCTGCAGTACTGGTAAAGCAAATCAGAGTAATCGTAATACTCAATATACATTGAATCTTTTCCAAAACTTACCAAATTATGGTTGATTTAAGCATACTTACTCAGATGTTTTAGCAGGAAGTTGATCTAAATACAACAATAAAGATATGTTTAATATTGCACTCACTAAACTAATAGATAATGTATGAAATAAAACACATTGTAATCCAATATCTAGAATGAAATTCATGTGTGTGATGCCTTCACAAACACAAAATCGAACATAAACAGAAAGACGGACAGACAGACTTTCGCAACCCAGTTCACTCTTTAAATAAAGATTAGTGCTCATGATATGCAAATTTCCATGAAAATATATGGCAAACCGTGTGGATGTGTATAGGGCACATACAATACATACACACAGACACTAAACGAGCAAGAGGCAGATTTGGCACCAGTAGGGTCCTAAACGGATAGAAAACTTACAAACAAACATTCCATTCGTATTTATATACTAGATGTGCCAGTGCAAACGATTTTAAAATTACATTATTATGTTCACAATGCAAGGGCAAACGATCCGATAATTATTATCCGAGGTTTCTTAAAACTTTTGGTTGCAACCTAAAATCGCAATAATTCGGAAAATTCGATGTATCACAAAAACTAATCATCGAAATGAGCTGAAATTTTGCATTTCCATATTAAGTCTTTTTGAATAAATTCCCATCAAGATATAATACGGTTGTAATTCATAATGTTTCTAAACTTTAATTTAATAATTACTATTGATTACTAAAATGTTTTTTTAATAAAATATTAATTGGGTTTTGCCTGGATTGCATAACAGTAACTCGCTTCAAAATATCAGCTCAATAGAAATATTATTCAGGACGATATCCAAAAATGTATAAGCAATTGATTTAACATTAGGAGCTCAAATATTTATGAACTCATAACTTCGAAACGGTAAGACGTAATAACATGAAATTTGGTATATGAAGTTAAATTTTTATTTTGGTTCATCCGGACAGTTCTGCGCGTTTTCAAATCTAAGTTAGCTTTGATTTTATAATTTTGCTACTTTTGAAAAGGAGTGAACTTGTTTGAAGTAGATGTTTAAATTCGGTGTTTTCTGCTTACACTGCATAATTATAGCAATTGTTGTGGCATTATTTTTGTTTCACTGCAGTGCTAAGAATGGAGAACGAGAAAGTTCATTTTCGTCATATTATGTTCTTTTAATTTAAGAAAGAAAAATATACTAGTCAGAATCCTCGTAAAATGAGTGCTGTATATGGATATAGAGCTGTTTCTGTAGCCACAGTTCGAAGGCAGTTTGTTAAATTTTCAGCCTCGAAGATGATGCCCGCTTTGACCGACCATCCCGAAAAAGGAATGCTTTCTGTATGTTGGGACTACAAAGTAATTGTTTATTATGAACTGTTGTCACAAAATCGGACAGTAAATTCGGAAAAAAAAAGTTCTCAAATAGCAGTATTAAAATAGAAAAACTGGAGTTCGATACTTTGGAAACTGTCAAACAGCCCCTCCTTCTTTACAAACAAGCCTAATGATTTAAATAAAGAAATTTTCCAGCTGCCAGAAAGATGGCAAAAAGTCATAGAACAAAATGGGGCTTATTTGATTCAATAAAATTTTATTTAATATATTTTTGTACTGTTTGATTCTTATATTTTTGTACTGTTTGATTCTTATATTTTTGTACTGTTTGATTCTTACATTTTTGTACTGTTTGAGTCTTATATTTTTCTACTGTTTCGTTGGTATTTACCTCAGAAAACGCGCATAACTTTCTGGATGACCCAATAGATTCGAAATTGTGTGTAAAAATGGGGGTTCCATTGGAATATACAAAGACGGCTCCTTATGCAAATTTTATGCATTTGAATTTCCGTTATTGCACATTGACTACTTTTGACGCATTTCGGGTTATTTATACGTCTTTTGTCCATCTAATGTAAAATCGGTTTCTTACGCATTTGGTATCTGTCTTTATTTGTAGGTTTGTGTCCGTGCTATGTCCAAACAATTGGATGTATTTTTTTTCTACACCAGATGACTTCCTACAGTTACTGCTTATATTCCTATATTAACTTGGTCTGTCTTGGTCTTCCCGTTCTTTGTCTGATTTTGTGCCTGTACGTTTATGCAAGTGTCACATAAAGTTCAATCAACATATTTCAAAGCAACGTACTTTTTTAAAAATAATATTTTAGTTTAGTGAATTAAATTCAATGTTTTTACATATTTAGGCAAGTTTAATGCTAAAACTTCGGAATAGTTATACTTTAATTAACTATGGTTTTGGAAGAATATGCGATGCATTTGGAGCACTGCGATTATTTGAATTCGCTTCTCCCACCATTTCGAATTTAAATTGTTCGTGTATTGGCTCCAGTGTGACGTTAATTATATTACCTACTGTAACGATCTCCTGACAGGTGTTACGAACACAGATAAGAACAGTTATTCTTGTGTTCTGGTTGCTACTGTTTTAGCAGACGAATATTGATATATGACAGTGCCTGTGTTCTGACACGATCAAGAACCTGTAATCTTAATCCTGTTCGGAATAAGAATGTGAATAAGGTTAGGATTTGTTGTAGACTATCGGAAGAGAGAGAGAGACGTGTTTTAGATCGGACGATACAGCGTATATATTTGAAACTTTTATATTATATTGTAAATAAATGTACGTGTCCAATTTAGGTATAGAGTGTCGCTCTGTTATTGGCATCTACTACACACCTTGTCTGTCAAATTAAACTTCGCTCGGTCGCTCTGACACCTACCTACTGTGGAGTCGTCTCCCCAAAATGGTGGGTGTGCGATTTAAGATCTTACTTCAAGTCTGGTATCAGAACTAAAGATGATTCCATTCTATTTTACCACAAACAAGCTTATACCCATTCTTTTTACGCTCCACACATTTAGATTGGTTGTTTTCGGGTTTTATGGACATATTTGTCCAAGCTGTGCCAAACACATGACAGACAATACGATGGTTGGTAGTTAATTAACGATGCACTAAAACAACACCGCGGGCTATTGGCGAGATGGTCGGGTATCAATTCCGAGGGAAAAGATGCAATTTAAACACAATAGTTTTGATTCATTTCGTGATCAACACAACATTCGTGAAATTTTTGCCTCAGGTCCATTCGATAATCAAACGTTTTCAACTGCATGCACCTCATCGGTTGTACACTCAAAGGTTAAAAGTCGCCATTTTTAAAACCCAGAATATGGGAGAATGCGCGTGAGTCTGGATGCTACTGAGAACAGAATGGTCGAGAATCTGGGATTGTTGTCTTCCAAATCTGTGAAACAGGATGTTGCTATATTCTATTGTTGGTTACGTAGATAGATAATTGAAGTTACACTGGAGAACTCAACAGGCTATTGGCTACAGTCCGGTATCCATTCTGAAGGGAAATATCCAAGGACACAACGCCTTGTAATTTTAATGAGATGACGAAAGCCACAACTAACCTACTACTCCATTCTCCAAACTTCCACACCATGACACATTTGATGCCACGACAAGTTTAACGTGCACCAGCACGCGCGTTCCCGACGTTTTTGCCTGGTTTCACTTACACCACCCACCGGTTTCTACGTATACACGTTTTAAAACTACGTATACACATTTAAAATCATGCAATTAATAACACATAATAACACATATATTCAATGTTATTAAACAAACTAGATGGAAAGCGATTTCACTTAAACTACTAAATTACTCTCGTATACAAGGTATTGGGGATTACCTTAAAAAGAATTTCTCTCCATTTTGACCACTCAGCGTATGGGACATATAATGGTAGCAAAAATACGTAGAATGAGTTGGAATGTTCAGTCTCCTAAAATAGGTTACCTTATTACCTATTGCGTTGATTCGAATTAATCTTGGTATTAGGTTATCTATTTTATAAACATGTACTTGTTATGGCTAGGCCACGGAATTTTAGGTGTTTTAAAATCTTAAAATGACTTCTGTCAATTTTTAAACCACGTGGAAGTTTTTTGTAAAACACAACAAAACGTAGTTAAACGCAGGTCCATCATAACAGTTAGGGTTGCAATTTTGTCCGACGTGGAGAGAGACTAGTCGAAAACTAGTATTGACGTTGTAAACTAAATGAAAATTTGAATTCAACATCTGAAATAGAGATGGATTAAAATTCTTTGTTGGACTGGGTGTGTCAACACACTAATCTCCAAGTCCAGCATTGTTTTGGAAATAGGCAAAATATTATCTCTTTAAACCCTTATAAATTAACGCTTATGATAAACTACACATACCTAAATTAACCCTCGAAGCAACAAAAAAAAAAGGAAACTAGAGAGGAAAAACTATAACAAAACGTAAAAAGAAATCGAGCAGATTTTTTCCATATTTGAGTGACATCGTAAAGTTAAATTTATTGATAAAGTTTCAATGGCAAAGCTCCTGCGATCTTCAGATAGAATGCGGTGAGTCCTGAAGAAAACATTCTACGGAACACAATGCATTTCATTTGAGAAATTTGGATATATTCGTTATCCACGTTGCCACGAAGAACTTCGGACACACTCTTTATTATTTTGAAGTCATGGTCTCGGGCAAGTTCTAATTCTTCCTGGATACATATACATCAACCTGTTCAGGTACAATGTATTCCCTTTGATCTCTTATTCAATAAATTGTTTCTGGCAAAAGCAATGATGCTCCTTTCAATCTCGTAATGGTCGAAGCAATGTTTCTGTAACACTAAAGGTCACAAGCTGCCGAAGCGTGTGTATAATTTATCTATGCCACTATTCTAACATGAAAAAACTCTCTCTTTTTAAAATCCTAATAGTAAAGAATTCAAGTGAAGTGATCCTTTTGAAATTGATCCTTTATGCTCAGATGCGGTATTACATTACTGTACGTTTTCACTGATTTTTAAAAAACAATTACGTCATTAACAACGTTTATTTTACAATGGTATTGCATTGATTTGAATTTTTAAACATAAACAACGTTATTGTTTTTAAGAACGATGGTTTCAGAATGGTATTGCATTAATTTTAATTGTTTCCATTAAATTTGATTCAATCAGCTATGGACATCATACATCATAAAATAGTTCACTTTCTGATATTTGAGTTTCCGTTCAATAATTCAGCTGTTGCAATGGCTAGATTGAAACTGTAGAACATATTTTGTTATGGTTGATTAATTTAATACAGCTTAGTGTTTGTCTCTTTAACGTTAGCTTATGGTGGCTCCACACCAACGGCGACAGCAACAGAGACAGGCAACATTTTATCGCCTGTCTCTGTTGCTGCTAAAAGAGCCTTCACACCAGCAGCGACAGCAATTTCTCTGCGCATGCGCATAACCTTCTTTTTCGAAAGCAAAACATTTATTTCCGATTCTGCAAGATGGCTGACAGATCGCGTCTCTCCGCCTTTAATAAAACTCCTTTTATTCTTGTTGGACGTGCTTAGCGGCTTTTATCTCAGGTAGAACAATTTTGGTGGAGTGACTTAATTTTAAAATAGAATGCCCTGAATTTAAAAAATAGTAGAAATAAAATAAAATAAGTTGTTTGGAATTAAATAAGTAGCTATGAAGTGGTAATAAAAGTTTAAAAAGTAGAATTACATCAGTAAACAACAGATTGCCGGTCTCGGGTGCTAGCGTGGTCACCCTCCCAACTACTGACCGTAGGTGCTTAAAAATAATGACCCATATTAGAGACGTCGCTGTGCTGACTATTCCAGCTATTGCTGTTATAAGTTGAATATTTAAAAAGTAGTTAGTTTTCGGCAAAAAAAAAATAGTGCTGAGAGTGACTTTATAATGTCTCTTCAAAGAGGGATTAGATTTTAATCAGCTATCTGCATTAAATATTGTGGTTTATTTTTTTCAAAAGTCTAGCGATATGGGTTTTAAGTGAGGTAATTCTAAGAACGTGTCTTATAATTTCTGTTTTTCGTTGGAATCATCTTGCTTTGGCGATGGTTCGGCTCTGGAGTATAGGAGTTTGAAGGATTTCAAGTGAATTTATATTTTTTGTTATTAGTAGATCCCCAAATTTGGCTTGCGTATGTGATTACTGGTTTGAGATAGCTTAGGTACACAAATATTTTGTTTTCAATAGTCATTGGCGAATTCCGAGCAATTAGGTTGAAAAGTTTACGTTTTACGTCTCGGAATTTATGAATAACGTTATTTGTGTTCTGATTCCATGTGAGTCTTCTGTCTAGGATAATACCTAGGTATTTAACTACCTGAGACCATGGGATTTCGATATTATTAATTTTTAGATTGCTGGGTGAAAAACATCAACCGAAACCGGATTAGGCTTTATTCTGATTGGCTGTCAGCACGGCGACAGAGACAAAAATCGAACTTCCTCCAAGACTTGAAAGCGCAGCGACAGAGACAAACCGGGAGAAACAAAATTTGTCTGTAATACGCATGCGCAAAGCGAAGAGACGTTTGTTTTTGTCGCTGTCGCCGTTGGTGTGAAGCCACCATTAGTCCTTTCGTGGAAAGAGGACACCTAGTCCACAAAAAATATGTACCAACATAGGACAATGCGTTTTTATACATGAATTTTATTAAATCTGAGATTTTCTATAGCCAAATTTTATAATTTTCCAAATTTGTAAGATTTTACGTGGAGGAGTTTATTTTTTGAGTCCATTACAACAAAATAGTATCTTTGTTAACGAAACTGTTCAAAGACAAAAGCGAAAAGCATTGCTTGTTTGTGTTATGCTAGATGTATGTTTTGTCTGTGATTAAGTCTGTGATTTGTCTGTTCTTTACTTTTGGTTTCTTCAATCGAAACATCAGATACTTTTAATTTGCCTTAGTTTAAATCGTATTACTTGTATCGGTATTTTGCCCTAGCCTTTGAAGTAAAATACCTACTGACTAATAACTTAACAGTTAAATTTTGTTTCTAAAATATAACAATGTAAAATAGTTACAAACACTGAGCTATTTTGTGAAAATGAGGTAAACACTTGTAATGATCGCTTATATACACTTCTTTAAGATACATTTTTGTAAAGCTAATACATTGTTTATTTTTATGATCAAGAACTTTTATATAGCTTCCTATAAGATTTGTACGAAAAGAAGATACAACATTCGTTTTTGACGAATATAGATGAAATAGTTTACGTTCTTGCATTTAGATAAATTAATTTTTGCCGTGAATATCACTTTTTATAACAATAATTAAATAATTAAAATAAAATAAAATTATTTCTTTTAGTGCTTCGTTTTTGCATCTTTCCAGTGAACAAATGGTTAACTTCACGATGTATGGCGTCTACTATTTGTTAATTTAATTTCAGTTATTGGTAAGCTATATCTGGATATGTATTCTAAGCTTTCCGCTAGTTCCCCAATTATTAAAGGTTAAATACAACCAAGTATTGCACTCATAAAATATAACAAGTACGTTACACGCTTTTCACATGCTTACCAAAAAATAACTATACGCACAGTCCACAGCAAAATTTTATCTCCTTCTTGTAGAATTTTTTTTATATTGTGCTTTTAGATTTCTGAATTTTTGGCATCAAAATCTTCATTGTCTTCGAGTAGTTTTCACACGCACACAGAAATTGTTAACCAAGACAAATATTTGGCTGACTGTGATATTTTGTTGTGCTGTTTTTTATATAGTTTCACACTTGTGTAACTGGAAAGAAATAAATACAACGCTTAATTTTGAATTAGTTTTACAAAATGCCTTTAAAGAAAAAAAATATATAAAAAGGTATAATTTGGTTCCAAGGTTGTTTTAGATCGTCTTACGTATTTACTATCGCTTTAGGTACATTTTTAGGTAGGGTAAAATAGGGTAAGTGCATTTTCGGGGTAAACGCGTAGTGGGTTCATAATATTGGAGCCGAACAATTCATTGCGCGGTTATCCAAGGCCTATTCTACAGCATACAATGTGCACTTTCATACATATGCCACATAATGTTCTGAAGCGAGGCATAACTTGCACGGAAGGTTTCAAAGCACATCTCATGATTCCACTTGATGTATAAAGTTGTAAATGATCTTTGAAATTCAAGAACATTCATCAATTTTATCCACTTTTTTCATACTTTTCCTTGTAAGTAAATAGCTTCTATCTTTCTGTTTAAAAATAACACCAATTATTTGCCCTGATTTGTTTTTTTACATGAGTTAGGCCCTAGTCTGAATCTACAAATTCCTCTGAGGTAAACGGGACGCTAATAGTAAAAGTATTGAAGAGTGGAGTCACAGGGGTTCTGGTTAAAGAAACGTGTTGCTTCTCTGCGTTGACTAGAGATACAACCAACGACTAGGATCAACAAATCTTATTTGCTTCAGCGGAGCTCCGTTGCGTAGAGTTCGCCGTACGTCATCTAAGATGCCAGCTGTTTTTAGAAGTAGGCCCTTGATAAGACGGTACAATCCCCAGCCAGTGAAGTGCAGTTTGCCTTTGGCGCATTAGTTTAGGAGCATGAGACACCACGTCCCAGCACTCCCTAATGATCTTGCTGAGGGTGTAGGCGGAAACCAGATTTCCAATCACGCCCTTTGTGTAGGTCGCCTTGCACGTAATCTGAGAACCACAGATGGTGAGAATCAAGAACCAAACAGCTGTCCAGCCGATTATGCTTAGTATATAAGCGACCTCAACCTGCTCGTGGATCTTCCATAATTTACTCGAGATCTTCACCAATCTTGTCATGGGTCAGATACTGTGATAAGCAAAATCTGACGCGTTCTCTCAAGTCATTTCTTATCCATCCTGAAGAATGCCCCGTAGACGTAGCTGAGTAGGATCATGACAAGAGGATGGAACAAGTATACGTGTAAAAAGTTACAGACGTTGACGATTGGTGTCAGAAGGATGAACAGAATCTTCGAGTCCGGTACAGTGTGTTTCGTGGGAAACAATATCGCATTCTGTGATCTGTATTTCTCAAAATCTGAAATGAGAGCACTGATCTTGAAGGCAACTTCGACAGTAGCGAAGATGAAGCTCAGAACACAGATCAAAGAGACAAACCTCTTGAAGGGACGACTTGTGTGCATCCGTGTGTTCTGAAACTTGAAATTCAGGGAGTACCTTACCAAAGCGATAGCTTTCAAAGAAAGAGTGATTCTGAGGAGAAGGAGCGTCGCATGAAGGAAAATTTCAACTGATTCAAAAGTTATCGTGAAATGAAACATAAACATATTCGCATAGATGATATATACATCATACAAAGCAAATAAAAGTTGTAAACAAGGTCCTTTAAGGGTTACTGGTAAGAACGCAGTTTACATGTTGTACACTTTAACAACTTCACCAGCATGGCAGAATTGTATGGAAAAATACTAAACACCAATCATATAACAGTTATAAATGAGGTTGTCTTTGGGAAAGGGTGTAACACGTTAGCGAATTCCCAACATGGTATGTATATGGGAATTACGGTATGTATATGGTATTATGGTATGTATATGGATGTATATAGCAAAGTACTGAGGACCAATCATGAAAAAAATTGCAAAAGGTGGGCTCTAATGGTACGGGTTTGTGAGAGTATTTTCTTTTTTGTGTGGAAGAGCAAAGTAATTGTTAACCGACGGCATCAAAATCTATCTGCTTCAGCCTAGTTGAGCTGCGTATAGAACCCCATACGTCACAAAAACGCCAAAAGTTGTTAGCAGGAGATCTTTGCTGAGGCGAAACATTCCCAAGCCAGTGAAGTGCAGCTTCTGTTTGGAGCACTCGTTAAGCAGCATGAGAGACATCATATCCCGGTTTCCCATAAGGCTATTGGTGCGGAGGTTGGTGGTTACCAGTTCGCGCATCATTCTCTTTGTGTAGGACGCCATGCCTGTGATCTGAGAACCACAGACATTGAGGATTACGAACCAAGAAATTGCCCAAGAAAACATGATCATTGAGAATATTTTGCGAATCAAATCTTGGTTATTAAATGAATCCATGACAAATATAGAGATCGTGAGCAGTATGGTCCCGAACATCTGGGCATAAACTAGAAAAGTACAGAAGGAAAGAGTCGACTCTATTTCGTCGTGGATCTTCAGCGAGGAGTTGAGGGTCTCCAGAGCTTCAGCCACTTTGTCAGAAGTTAACTCTTTCGAAAGCAATGTCTGCCACGTACTCTCAAGACGATGCTTATAGATCCTGAAGAACGCGAGGTAGATGCAGCTGAGTAGGATCATGATTAGTGGGTAGAACGTGAAGACATGGAAGTAAGTGAAAATGTTGTAGAGTGTTACGAAGAGGATAAAAACAATCTTCGAGTGCGGTACACTGTATTTAGAGGGAAAGAAAATCTCGTACTTGGACTTGTATTGGTCAAAATGTACAATGAGAACACTGGTTGACAAAATAACTTTTATGAACGCGAAGATGAAGCTCATCAGGCAACCAAAAGATACGAATTTATTGAGAGGTCGACTTAATGGGCAATGGTACATTTCAAAATCTTGCAATTTGCGAAGTACCTTGCCAATGTGATTCATTTTCAAATAGAGCGTGATTCTGAGGATAAGGAGAATCACAATAAGGACTGTATAAACACCTCTCAGAGTCTTCGGATAGGATGGGTGTAAGTAAAAGCTGACGTAGACTGAATATGTCAAGTGCGAAGTAAAGGCGATTCCGACGAGATTTCTAAACAGGAATTTTATGCGCTCTTTCAAGGTACGACGTTTTTCTGGTTTCTTTTCGGTTATATAGATACCAATAATGCCGAGAGAAGTGAAAATGACTGAAAATTCAGACCGATTTTTCGCTATTCGATTCATTCTTGGTAGCTTAGGATTGTAGCAGGATATTCGAAGTAACGTATCAGTGTTTTAGCGTTGTATACTGGAGTCCATAAGGAATATTTATTATATGTAGATTCTCTGTAACTCAGCGTTCTTAGGAACGTATTACTCAGAAGTACTGGTGACATGCACTGTAGATAATATCGATATTTGTAACTCATGTTACTGGAGATCTTTTTAGAAAGCGATATCTTTTACTAAGGAAAGCGAATCTGATAAAAAAAAATCATCAAAAAAGTTAGTTAATATATGAAAACTTCTGAATGCAATGGATGTTTTGCGTGCTGACATGGAAAAGATAGACCGTTCGAAGGAATAATGACTACAAAGTCGATATAATGAATTGCTAATAGCAATCGTATTGTTCATCATTTTACGTTTCCCCGATTCGATTAAAAGTTTGAAAATAGAATACTTATTCTGGCATATGATGTGATATTTGCGTCATGTGGGCAATCAAATACTACCATGAACGTGGTGGTATTGAAAGAAACGATATATTTTGAATATTTCAAACATGTAGAATAATATGTCACAATTATGTGATCAGTTTCTCAATGAATCAAAACAAAGGCTTTGCAGAATGAATCAGGCTTTTCATAAAAATATGAACATACCATTTGGCATTTAAAAATTGGTCTTACGAAAAAGCATTTGGAATTCTTTTGAAGCAAATGTGCCACCATAAGTTGATGCAACTTTAACATTACATCCTCACATACAAAAACCACTTTAAACAATTTGCAACATTTCTCTTACAACAAAGCAGCAAGATTTTCAAAATGAAAGAAATTATTTTAATTTCTTACTGCATTGGCTGTTTTGCTTTCACAGTTCTAAATCATAGTCATCAAAACAATATTGTTTTACGTATGGCAGTCTTGCATCCGGTATGCAAAATTCTGTCATTATGACAAAGAATTTTTTAAACATTATTATTATTCAATAACGGCATTATTCTTTCAAAACGACGGCATTATCCTTTCAATAAGGGCATAATTACACTTAAAGTTGCTTTATTTTGACTTATCTGCCACTTTAAGACGAATACTTTGTGGTGATGTTGTGTGTGATGGAAAAGAAACACAATTTATTAAAATAATAAATATTTAAAACAGAAGACAAAAGAAAACAGCGAATTAATACAAAATAAAAGGTGTCGAGAAAAAGTTGTTCTAATGATACTAATTTGTGATTCCTTTTTATCGCTTTATCTCGAAGTTGCCATAAATTATAACTAAAAAGTGCAAAAAATTTAGAAATGCGAAATTAATTCAGAGCGAAAGAAACACGAATTTCCGTTTTATTCTCGTTCGTTCAAAAATATCATTTGTCCCAAATATTCGGAAATCGCTTACATTGCGCAAAGAACAAAAATAAGACTCGAAATAAATAAAGTATCATAGCTTAAATTCCATAATTTATTTTTTTGAAAAATGAGGGTTTTTTCTGCAGTACTGGTAAAGCAAATCAGAGTAATCGTAATCTATATAAATAAGAATGGAGTGTTTGTTTGTACATTCAATATTTTCGACCCATTTCAAGTTTTCTATCCGTTTTGGACCCTTCTGATGCCGAATCCGCCTTTTTTTCGTTTGGTGTCTGTCTGTCTGTCTGTCTGCCTGTCTGTCTGTATGTTGTGCCCTATACACGTCCACACGGTTTAAGATATTTTCATGGAAATTTGCATACAGTGAGTACTTATCTTCATTTAGAGAGTGGCATTGGTTGCGAAAGTCTGTCTGTCCGTCTTTCTGTTCTATGCTCGATTTTGTGTTTGTGTACACATCACATGAATTGTATTCCAGATATTTGATTGCATTGTATTTTATTGTATACATTATCTATTAGTTTAGTGAATGCAATATTAAACATTTCTTTATTGTTATATTGAGTTGAGTTTCATGCTAAAACACCTGAGTAAGTATACTTAAATCAACCATAATTTGGTAGTTTTGGAAAAATTGGAATGTCTATTAAATATTATGATTACTTCGATTGCTTTACCAGTACTGCTAAAAAAGTAATTATTCTTCACATTTTTTTTTTTATGGAATTTCATCTCTGATACTTCATTTATTTCGAGTCTTATTTTTATTCTTTGAGCAATGAAAACGATTTCCGAATATTTGTGGTACAGACGATATTTTTCAACGAAACGAGAATGAACAAGATTACGCGAGCAGTGATATTTTTTCTGGTTCTTTCGCTCTGAATTAATTTCACATTTCTAAATTTTGTACACTTCTTGTGGCAACTGTGCGAGATCAAGAGATAAAATTGAATCACAAATTAATATCTTTAGAACAATTTTTTTCGACATCTTTTATTTTGTTTTATTTCGCTGTTTCCTGTTTTAAATATTTATTATTTTAATAAATGTGTTTTCCTTCTCATCAGCACCACAAAGTATTAGACTTAAAAATGTTTGGTAAGTCAGTATAAATTTTCAGTAAATTTTAAGTGTAGTTATGTCATTATTGAAATAATAATGCCGTTATTTAAAGAATAATGCCGTTATTTAAAGAATAATGCCGTTATTGAAAGAATAATAATGTTTAAAAATCCAAACTAGAACTTTTTCAACATTAAAAAATTCGTTGTAATAATGACAGGAGAAGATTGCAAAATTTCACAATGTCGCATACCGGAGGCAAGAGTGCCACAAGTAAAAAATATTGTTTTGTTGACTATGAGTGCGAGAGCACTCGACGTAAATCGTAATTTTAATTAATTGAGTTGAACATGAAAAGAACTTAAGAAAGGGAATTCCAAATCTTCCTATAAATCGTCTTTTATAGAAGTAACCTTAGTATCACCTTTCGTCATTTTGTAGCTTTGTCATACAGCAATTGTGCGATGTATGTGAAATGTATTACATGAATGAATATGCATGTGTATGATTTGTGTCCAAAGTAAGTTGTAGAAAATATAAAGATGGCGAAAGGTGTTAAAATAAATTTTTACTCTACAAAAAACGTAAGTCATTATATATTTTGATTATCTCTTCAATCTAGAGTAAACCAATTCAAACCGAGTAAGGTCGGGTATTTTGCTAGTACTCAATATACATTGAATCTTTTCCAAAACTTACCAAATTATGGTTGATTTAAGCATACTTACTCAGATGTTTTAGCAGGAAGTTGATCTAAATACAACAATAAAGATATGTTTAATATTGCACTCACTAAACTAATAGATAATGTATGAAATAAAACACATTGTAATCCAATATCTAGAATGAAATTCATGTGTGTGATGCCTTCACAAACACAAAATCGAACATAAACAGAAAGACGGACAGACAGACTTTCGCAACCCAGTTCACTCTTTAAATTCAGATTAGTGCTCATGATATGCAAATTTCCATGAAAATATATGGCAAACCGTGTGGATGTGTATAGGGCACATACAATACATACACACAGACACTAAACGAGCAAGAGGCAGATTTGGCACCAGTAGGGTCCTAAACGGATAGAAAACTTACAAACAAACATTCCATTCGTATTTATATACTAGATGTGCCAGTGCAAACGATTTTAAAATTACATTATTATGTTCACAATGCAAGGGCAAACGATCCGAGAATTATTATCCGAGGTTTCTTAAAACTTTTGGTTGCTACCTAAAATCGCAATAATTCGGAAAATTCGATGTATCACAAAAACTAATCATCGAAATGAGCTGAAATTTTGCATTTCCATATTAAGTCTTTTTGAATAAATTCCCATCAAGATATAATACGGTTGTAATTCATAATGTTTCTAAACTTTAATTTAATAATTACTATTGATTACTAAAATGTTTTTTTAATGAAATATTAATTGGATTTTGCCTGGATTGCATAACAGTAACTCGCTTCAAAATATCAGCTCAATAGAAATATTATTCAGGACGATATCCAAAAATGTATAAGCAATTGATTTAACATTAGGAGCTCAAATATTTATGAACTCATAACTTCGAAACGGTAAGACGTAATAACATGAAATTTGGTATATGAAGTTAAATTTTTATTTTGGTTTATCCGGACAGTTCTGCGCGTTTTCAAATCTAAGCTAGCTTTGATTTCATAATTTTGCTACCGCTGAAAAGGAGTGAACTTGTTTGAAGTAGATGTTTAAATTCAGTGTTTTCTGCTTACACTGCATAATTATAGCAATTGTTGTGGCATTATTTTTGTTTCACTGCAGTGCTAAGAATGGAGAACCAGAAAGTTCATTTTCGTCATATTATGTTCTTTTAATTTAAGAAAGAAAAATATACTAGTCAGAATCCTCGTAAAATGAGTGCTGTATATGGATATAGAGCTGTTTCTGTAGCCACAGTTCGAAGGCAGTTTGTTAAATTTTCAGCCTCGAAGATGATGCCCGCTTTGACCGACCATCCCGAAAAAGGAATGCTTTCTGTATGTTGGGACTACAAAGTAATTGTTTATTATGAACTGTTGCCACGAAATCATATAATAAATTGGGGAAAAAACTGTTCTCAAATGGCAGTATTAAAAGCAAAAATCTAAGCGAAGCGGCCAGAACTGACCCATCGTCGAGGTGTTGTCTTCCAGCATAACAATGTTTAGGCCCTACATTTCGCTGAATGTCAGACAAAGACTTATTGAGTATGGCTGGGATGTTTTGTGTTACCCCTCCATATTCACCAGGCCTTACCCCCTCAGATTTTCACCAGTTCAGGTCACTTTAAAATTCTTTGAACGACCTGGAGTTCGATTCTTTGGAAACTGTCTAACAGCCCCTCCTTCTTTACAAACAAGCCTAATGATTTAAATAAAGAAATTTTCCAGCTGCCAGAGAGATGGCAAAAAGTCATAGAACAAAATGGGGCTTATTTGATTCAATAAAATTTTATTTAATATATTTTTTTACTGTTTGATTCTTATATTTTTGTATTGTTTGATTATTATATTTTTGTATTGTTTAATTCTTATATTTTTGTACTGTTTCGTTGGTATTTACCTTAGAAAACGCGCATAACTTTCTGGATGACCCAATAGATTGGAAATTGTGTATAGAATTGGGGGGGTTCCATTGGAATATACAAAGACGGCTTCTTATGCAAATTTTATGCATTTAAATTCATAGAAAACATTAGTTCCTGTCAAACATCATGTTTGAATTTTCTCCTCTGTCAAAATTACTCGAATGAAAAGAGGTGGTTCGTTTTTTATCCGTGATTGTACATTGACTACTTTAGATGCATTTCGTGATATTTATCCGTCTTTTGTCCATGTAATGCAAAATCGGTTTCTCACGCATTAGTTTTATTTGTAGGTTTGTGCCCGTGCTATGTACAAACAATTGGATGTATTTCACACCAGATTACTACCTACAGTGACTGCTTATATTCCTGATCTTTAGTGAGTTGGTCTGTATGTCTTCTCGTTCTACGTCTGATTCTGTGCCTGTAAGTTTATGCTAGTGTAACACCAAATTTAATCAACATATTTTAAAGCACTGTACTTTTTATTTTTTTAATCATATTTTAGCTTAGTGAATTAAATACAATGTTTTTACATATTTAGACACGTTTAATGCTAAAACTTCTAAATAGTAATACGTTAATGAACCATAATTTGGAAGAATATGTGATGCATTTGGAGCACTGCGATTATTTGAATTCGTTTCTTCACCCCATTTCGAATTTAAATTGTTCGTGTATTGGTTCCAGTGTGACGTTAATTATATTACCTACTGTAACGATCTACCGACAGGTGTTACAAACACAGATAAGAACAGTTATTCTTGTGTTCTGGTTGCTACTGTTCTAGTAGACGAATATTGATATATGACAGTGCCTGTGTTCTGACACGATCAAAAACCTGTAATCTTAGTACTGTTCGGAATAAGAATGTGAATAAGGTTAGGATTTGTTGAAGACTATCGGAAGAGAGAGATGTGTTTTTTGCATCGGACGATGCAGCGTATATATTTGAAACTTTTATATTATATTGTAAATAAATGTGCGTGTCCAATTTAGGTATAGAGTGTCCCTCTGTTCTTGGCCACTACTAGACACATTGTCTATCAAATTAGACTTCGCTCGGTCGCTCTGACACCTACCTACTGCGGAGTCGTCGCCCCCAAATGGTAGCGTGTGCGATTCAAGAACTTACTTCAAGTCAGGTATCAGAACTAAAGATAATTCCATTCCATTTCTCCGCAAACTAGCTTATACCCATTCTCTTTACGCACCAAACATTTAGATTGGTTGATTGGTTGTTTTCGGATTTTATGGACATCTTTGGCCAAGCTGTTCCAAACACATGACAGACAGCACGATGGTTGGTAGTTAATTAACGTCGCACTGAAACAACACCGCGGGATATTGGCGATGGTCGGGTATCAATTCCGAGAGAAAAGATGCAATTACAACACCGTAATTTTGATTCATTTCGTGATCAACACAACATTTGTGAAATTTTTGCCTCAGGTCCATTCGATACTCAAAAGTATTCAACTGCATGCTCCTCATCGGTTGTACACTCATAGGTTAAAAGTCGCCATTTTTATAACCCAGAGTCTGGGAGAATGCGCGTAAGTCTGGATGCTACTGAGATAAGAAAGGGCGAGAATCTGGGATTGTTGTCTTCCAAATCTATCAAAAAGGGATGCTGCTATTTGCTATTGTTAGTTACGTAGATAGATAATTGAAGTTGCACTGGAGGACCTAACAGGCTGTTGGCGACAGTCCGGTATCTATTCTGCAGGGAAGTATCCAAGGACACAACGCCTTGTAATTTTAGTGAGATGACGAAAATCACAACTGACCTGATACACCATTCTAAAAACTTCCACACCATGACACATTTGATGCCACGACAAGTTCAACGTGCACCAGCTCGCGCGTACACGACGGTCTCTGGCTGGTTTCAATCTCACCAACCACCGGTTTGTAATAAATTGCTATTACAACTGGTGTAGTGTCGTCCCCCAAAACGGAAACGTGAAAACAGTACGAATCGT
Source organism: Metellina segmentata (assembly GCA_947359465.1). Lineage (NCBI taxonomy): Eukaryota > Metazoa > Arthropoda > Arachnida > Araneae > Tetragnathidae > Metellina > Metellina segmentata. Next base: position 96,550,141 of record OX375880.1, on the reverse strand, counting down.
ACACAAGGATAAGACAACCAACATCTAAGAAATCTTAAATCAAGAACATTAAGAATTTCTACATGGCCTCTGTCAAGACTGTATTGCAGCAATGTGTAATTGGTTTTAGTCCATTCCGCTGTATCTGTAAGATCTTTTGTCTTTGTCTACTATTTTCTATGTACCAGATTTCTGCGCCATAGCAAATTACTTTCTCTAAGACTCTCAAATATATTTATTTTTTGACTAATGAGTCGAGTCCCCAGGTAGCTCTAGGAATTAGATTTTATCTGCCCTGTAATTTTGTCACTTTTTCTAGGGGATAATTTAGATGGGGAATGAAGCTCAGTTTTTATGAATAATAATGCCAAGGTACTTTATTTATTACCTATATTTTAAATTTTAATCTTCTATTTTAGTCTGGGTATGTGTGTGTAATTCTTGTTGGCAGCAGCAGTAAAAATGCATTTATCTTTGTTAATTTCTCGTTTGCGTCAGCCAGACATTGATTTTTTTAGAGCAAGATTGGCGGAATATCTAAATCTATATGTGCCTGATTCTTTTAGCATGATGACCAGGCAATCTTCAAATGCCTTTATTTCCACCCCTCTATCTAGGTCAAGGCCAAGCATTTCATTGATAAATATGTTCCAGAGTATTGGACCCAAACAGGATCCTTGAGGGATTCCTTGATTATATCACTTTTTATTGCTGTCTAAATTGACTGTTCTATTTTTCAAAAAACTAATTATTATTCTTTTAAAATAGTTCTATATATTGAGGCTGTTAATTTTTAATTTCATTCGAGACCAATTAACTGAATTAAAGGCGTTTATAAAGTCCAAAGAAATAGGTCATGTGATTTATTTGTTTGTTATAGCAGTGTTATTATTTTCCATGCTTTTTAATGCCTCTATAGTGGATCTGTTCCGTCTAAATCCATATTGATTGTTGTTAATAATTTCTTCTTTTTACAGGTGGTAACTTAGTCTTTTCGTAATAATTTTATTAAAATCCCCTCCCCCGCAAGAAAGCATACAAATCGAGCGATAGGCGCTTGGTTCTTTTAAATATTTGCCGTCTTTAGGTATTAGTACAACTCTGGCTTGTTTCCATGGCGTTGTGAAATGACCTTGTCTTAACGTGTATGTACACACTAGAAGTTTGTTTTTTAATTTAAACTTTAAAAATCCAGTTTTTTCACAGTAGGTCATTGGTTTACGCTTAAAACCATTTCAGTGAGAAAAAATCATATTAAACTAATTATTAATTAGCTTATTAAGATATAATGAGCTAATTAGAATATTTTTTATAGTGATATCTCAAATTCTTATTTGTCTAGAACAGTGCTCGAAGTACCCGGGTACACAGGTGCACTGTGCACATAAAAATATAATTTTTCCCGCTAGGTGCACGCAGTTAAAAAAAAGGGGGAACGTGTTTTATAATATTCTGATGTTTCAACAAAATATTATAATCGACCTCTCTCGCACTAAAGGAACGTAATTAAATTTCCTAAATACACACTATGCGAAAACAAAATCGCTGGGCCCAGACGGGTTTATACAGGAGGAAGGTTTACTTGTGCCACTGCCACCAGAACTTTCCGAGGATCGAAGCATTTTCCAGATGACTCTGTTGAAGCGACTGTCGCGACAGCCGTGCTCCAGAGAAGGAAGAATTTAGATGTTTAAATATTTTTATTGACTATCTACTACTAACCTATATAAACATACCCAACTAATAAAGTAGTTTACATTGCATAAATACTCTTATGTTACGTTTCTTTTTTAAAGTGCACTTAAAATATAACCTGTGCACCTAATTTAAAAACATAGGGGCACAAGGTGCACCTGTATTAAAAAATCTATTTCAAGGCCTGGTCTACAAAGACAATTCTAGTTGGAAATAATTTCCATTATTATTCTTCAGGTTTTGAGGCTCTATCAAGTTCCTAGAGAGAAAGGTTTTTCTGTTGCAACTTTTTCGCTAAGGATGCATAAAAATAAATCGACTTTTTCTGTAAATTTAGTATTTAAAAATCCATTACAAATTTATTTCTTAAGTAATAACTGATTGAAGGTCGAAACATCCACTGTATTATAAAGATTATAATGATGCAAAACAAATTATAATAGATAAATTTAGTGTTGAGTTATCACTGTTTGAACCAAATATCATTTTGCGATAACGTGTTACTTCCATGGTTTCTTCAGAAATCGAGTTTGAAGTTTAGGAAACGCGTCTGTTCGTGGTGACAGTACATAACGAAAACCCTTGTAACTAGAAAACTATTTCGAATACTTTCAAGATCTTGACATCGTCTGAAAGCTAAATAATATAAAAATATTTTGAAGTGAAAAAAAAATTAAACTTTTTGGTCGATTTTCAGGATTTCTAGTGTGTACACACACCTTAAAAAATATTCCAAGTTTTTACAAATAGTTTTATCTCAGCAGAGGAAATTTCTCTGATAAGCTCTGTCTGAAAACGTTGTGGACTAGAGCAGTGGTCCCCAACCCCCGGGCCGGTACCGGTCCGTGGATCAAATGGTACCGGGCCGCCGAAGGAACATTAAATTACTTCCATTTCATTTACTATGGTGTATTTCTCTCGGGTTTGTGCGGTTCTTATCTATGAAATGACCACTCAAATTAGGAGGCGGTAAATCAGAACTTGAAATTTGTTCTGTTACTAGAGCTTCAATTATGATTTCTGAATTCAGTATGTCTCTATTTTCCAATTTTGACAAATGTGACGACTGTTTTCAAGTTGGCAGACAAAGTAGCTGCATTTAAAGCCAAACCTAAGTTGTGGGGACGGCTCGTGAACAGAGGCATTTCGGACATGTTTCAGACATTAGTGGGTATTTTAGGCGAGACTGAGCCTAAACATTCATTCTCCCAGTTGGTGCACGATCACCTGTCTTTGCTTTTAAAAGAGTTCGAGCGCTACTTCCCAACCACAAAACTATTAAGGAGTGGATCCGCGACCCATTTATCAACAAATCAGGCGAATTTAGCATGTCTGTGCAAGAAGATCAACTGCTGGAGATTGCAAATGAAGGCGGCCTTAAACTACTTTCGAGACAACAACTTTGCCGATGTTCTGGATTAAAGTCATGGCGGAATACTCTGAGATTGCCACCACAGCACTTAAATTCCTATTGCCATTTACGACAACCTATCTGTGTGAAGCGGGGTTTTCTGCAGTGACAGCAACCAAAATAAAACAACGGAATAAACTGGACCTAAGCAACACACTTCGGGTGTCATTGTCTCCTATTACCCCCAGATGAAACCATTTCGTAGCAAAGAAACAAGCTCAGGGTTCTTATTGATTAAGCGTTCTAGTGAGTTAAAATGTTAAATCACTTTATATTCATTTTTTGGTGCAACCGTATTTTATTTTGAAGGTATGTTTAAATACAATTAAATTAAAATTATTAAATCAAAACAATCTAAAATATAAACAATCAACGTCCCGCCCCCCTCAGCGGGCCGTGTTAAAATTATCAAACGTTGATCCGGTCCGCGGCGATAAAAAGGTTGGGGAGCACTGGACTAGAGTATTAACTAGTAACTTCCGTTACAGCATGAGCCATTCGGTGTATCTCCACGTAATTTTGAACCACGGTCAGATGACGTGGTGAACTAGACATAATAAAACAAAACGGGAAACCTTAACACAATATGCTTCAGTGCAGTTCTGTTGCGTACAGGACACCATACGTCACGACGATGCTTGCAGTCGTCAGTAGAAGGCCCTTGCTCAGATGGAACATTCCAAAGCCAGTGAAGTGCAGCTTCCCTTTGGAGCATTCGTTGAGAAGCACGAAAGACACCATGTCCCAGGACCCACTAATGTTCCTTCTGCGGAAGTTGGCGGTCAACAGTTCTCCAATCACGCCCTTCGTTAAGGACGTCATGACAGTGCTCTGAGAACCACATAATGTGACGATCACGAACCAAGCAACCCGCCAACCGATCACGATCACTACAAAAACGACGTACAACGAATTCAACCCATTGAACGCATTTTTGACGTAGATTGAGATCATGATCAGCATATTCCCGAACATCTGCGCATACGTCAAAAGCGCGCAAAATGACACAGCCGCCTCTACCTGCTCGTGGGTCTTCCTTGAGGTGGTAAGAGACTCGAGAGCTTCAACAATCTTGTCATGTGTCAGATCCTGTGACAGCAAAATCTCACGCGTTCTCTCAAGTCGATTCTTATACATCCTGACGAATGCCAGGTAGACGCAGCTGAGTAGGATCATGACCAGAGGATGGAACGCGTACACATGGAAATAGTAATATAGGTTGACGATTGAAGCCAGAGGGATGAACACGATCTTCGAGTCTGGTACAGTGTATTTCGTGGGAAACAATATCGCATTCTGTGATCTGTATTTCTCAAAATCTGAAATGAGAGCACTGATCTTGAAGGTAACTTTGACAATAGCGAAGATGAAGCTAAGGCCACAGCTAAAAGAGACGAACTTCTTGAAGTGGCGACTTGCTGTACAACCATATATCCCGAAACCTTGTAAATCTCGGAGTACCTTGCCGATGCTTTCGCTTTTCAAATAGAGAGTGATTCTGAGGAGAAGGAGATTTCCCTGAAGGAATACATTAACTAATGTTAGAGTCTTCGGAAACTGGAGCATAAACATACTGGCATAGACGGTATACATGTAGTACAAAGTAAAAGTGCTTCCGACGAGATTTTTACCCACAAATTTAAGTCGCTCACTCAAGGTACGACTTTTCACCGATTTCTTTTCTGGAATGTAGATTCCAAGGATGGCGAGTGAAGTCAATATGACTGAAAACTCAGACCTACTTTTCGCATTTCTATTCATTTCTGATCATTTAAAATAGGAACTTCAAATTCGCAATACGGTATCAGTTTTATACCATTCTCTAGTGAGTTTTACTACTGAAATACTAGAGGAAACTTAACTTCATGTAGCTTCTCCGTATTACAGCGTTGTTAGGATCTTATTATTCAGAAGTGCTGGTGACATGCACAGTAAATGCGATCGATATATTAACTCGTGTTACTTGAGTTGTTTCTAAAAAGCGATATCTTTTACTAACGAAAGCGAATCACATCACAAAGAAATGATTAAAATGTTAAATAATATTAAAACTTCTGAATGCAATGAATGTTTTGCTTGCTTACAAGGAAAGGGTTGGCCATTCGAATGAATAATGACTCCATAGTCGATGTAATGAGTAACTAATATCAATTATTTTGTTCACCCTTTTACAGATTCACGACTCCATTAAAAGTTTTATAAAGCTTTTCTGGCATCGTATTGATTGTTTGCATCAAGTGGGAATTCAAATATGATCAGGCACCTGGTATTCGAAGAGGAGATGTATTATATACATCTCAAAACATGTAGAACAATATATCAGGATTGTGTTATCAATTTTTCAATACAATAGAACGTTTTAACAGAAAAACCCAGCTGTTCCAACCAAATATGAAGCTACCACTTTATTTTTGAAAATTAGATAAATGAAAAATATTGATATGTTGCTTTTAAAGTTCTGAAATACGTTTTAAAGTGTGAAGCAATAAGTAATTTGTTAATTGTCATTTACCCACTAATTTTCTTACGTGAGAAATTACTGCTAAAAAGAATTAATTGAAAATCTGTTCCGCCTCAAAACATCACCTTTTCACTGCTTAAATGTATGGAATTCAGAGAAGCAAAATTTTCATCTTTTGCCAAATGCAAAGTTACTTTTAAAGCCCAATGCACTCATCCGGTTTTTCAACGTGCGACGCCGCTGCGGCACCGAAGCCCAACTATGCACACATAACCGTGGAATGACGCAAGTACTCATTTCGCGCCATTTGCGATAAGTATTCTATAGAAGAAAACGTTTTTATTTCGCTTACTTGGTGAAAAAGAGTATATTTTGAAACAAAATAGACGTTACTGGATACAACCATTTATTAATTATTATTTATACTACATTTATTTATGAAAACAAGGTACTTGAGACCTGAGAAGCGTGTGCGGCGAGCTGCGGCGCCTTGAGGAACTGCGATACAAATTGCACTCAAGTTGGACGTGCGTCGTCACAACATCGTCGTACACATGTGTGCACTATTCCATTGGATCTAATGTATCTCAGATAGCTGTTGAGTTGCCGCAGCGACGCCGCACGTTGAAAAACCGATTGTGTGCACCGGGCCTAAAGCAGCCATAAAACTTTCATTGTTTGAACTTTTTTTCTTAATTTCGAAGTAATGTATCATTCCGTCACATGCAAATCTCAGATCTGGACGTTTTTATGCTTCGCTTTATGGTGTGACTCATTGAACAAAACAAAAGGAATGAAACTGGGGACATTTATGTGATATAATGCTTTAAGTACTGTAAAAATCATTATCTAGGTGTTAGATTTCAGCGAACCTTTTATTCGGTTCAAAATATTGCTAAAGACAACGGATTAATATCTTGCAATTGTATGTATATTTCTACCAGCTTTCCATAAAAAGCCATTGCTTCAGTACGTGATAATTTGTAGAATTCCGTTTCATAAAAAGAAATGAAGAGTAGAAACATAACCTTTCAAAATAAGAAGGTCGTGTCTTACTTTAAAAAGAGGGCTGCTTACTTTAAATAAGACGTGCAACCATACCTTGTAATTGAAAGATTTTCCAAATATTTGACGCATGTTTCTTCTCCAAAAACAATTAGAATCAGTAAAACTTAATTTTGTGTTTCAAGTTTCAAATAATATTGTTGTGTTGTATTAAAAGCTGTTCTCTCAGGACTCAAGAAACAACATCTAACAGGTGCGTAGTCCCTGTATAGATAAATTGTCTGACAAAGAAAAAGTGTCTAAAGAATCAATTTTAAAGTGTAGGATTTAAGCAAATCCATTCAAATGAAAATGAAGTGTTTGTACATTGAGTACTTTTGAACCACAAAAGGTTATTTATCCGTTTTGGATCCCTCTAAAACCGATGTCTTGTGCATCTGGCACCTGTCTACCTGTATGTTGTTTCCGTATTACGTCCAAACGGATGTATGTATTTCAATGAAACTCCATACCACTTGAGTACTACTTCCATTTAGTAACTGAACTTGGTTGCGTGGGTTTGTATGTCTTCGCGTTCTTCTGTTCTGTTTTTGTGCTTCTATATTTATACATCACATAAAATTTATTCAACATACTTTAATTCCATTGTTCTTTTGCCGATAAATCATATTTTAACTTTTTTCCCTCCGTTCTTAACTTTTGGCAGTGAGTCTCGACTATTATAAAATGAAGTTCGTGTGTTGTCTGTTCGGCGTGTCCTGATGAATCTATGGAACTTACAATAATCAAATTTGGCACACAGGCAGTCTGAATTTTTTGCAATTTTATAGTCCAACCCGAATTTTAAAATTTAATCCAGAACATTTTGAAATTAATTTAATGAGATAGTAAATTATTATTGTTTTCCTCCGAATGGCAACAGTTTTCAATTGGTATTGACTAAATCCGTATTTACTGTGTGTGTGTAGCCGCTTGATTACTGGATATCCTTTATGAAAATGTATTGCTTTTTTAAAAGCATATTAACTTTAGTTTGGATTATCATAATTTATAATATAAATATCTTTTTAATGTGTTTCCTCCATTTTTGGAAGTGGATCACGGTAGTGCAATACGTTGTTTGTTCATGTCTCTTTTTAAGAGTACGATAGTTTGGATTTTGATTTTTTAAAAGCATATTAACTGTTAATTTGTATTAACATTTAGTTTGGATTGTCATAATCTATAATTTAAGCATCTTAACTTACTGTGCTGTCTCTTTTCTTGGAACTGGATGACAGTTGTGTAATACTTTGTTATTTATTCTTTTTTTGAGTACAACAGTTTGGATTATCATTTTTAACTTTTAGCTTGGATTATTTGGATATCTTGGTACAGCTACACTCTACATTTATGAGCGGTGGCAACGGCCTTGGCGATTTTTTTTCGGCGCACTTCTAGTAGCGAGTTACGGTAGATTAAGGCAACACATCTGTCTTTACGGTTATTGTGGTTTTCATGGCAACTTCGGCAAAAGGTAACTTTCAATTTTCATTTTGAATATTCTAGAAAGTTCTTCCAAAATCCGTTAAAATCGTTTGATTTCATTGGTTCGTTTGAAATTTTTTCTTTGATGCCATTGGTTATTTTGCTATTAACATATCCTTTAATTGCATTGATCCTTTTAAATTTTTTTTCTGTGATACCATTGGTTCATTTATTTGTATTTCTACAGTTATGGAATTTTTATATTTTTATAACATTTTTCACGAAATGCTTAAGAGTTTTGTTTTTTGGCCATTTGTGGAATTTTCCATTTGTGGTTTATTATTTTTTCCCGGAACATTTCTGACTCATCAGGTTGTATTACTTCTTGCTTTTTTCTTTAAAAATTTTTTTCTTTTCAAAAAGCCTACCGTATTTAGTGTAATTGATAAGTTTCAGGGTATTCTTACCCAACATTCGCAGCTTAGTTTTTCTGCTGGTTCAAATGCGTTTTGAAATGTTTTTAAACTTACTACTTTGTGCGAAAATTATTAAAAATATACTTTTCAAAACGTTCTAAAATCTGTTTTCAAGCTTTCAATTTCCGTTGTAAAAAGTAAAATAGTTTTTGATGAAAAAGAGTTTTGAAATAATTTTTTCTTTAGCGACTCTAGAAGTTCGCCAAAAAAAATCGCCAAGGCCATTGCCACCGCTCATAAACGTATAGCGTAACTGTACCGCTATTTTTTACAAATTTAAGCAATATTTCAATTTGATTTTTTTTTGTAATTTTTGTTTTGTTTCATTTATGCAATCTTCTGTTTGTTTCTGTATAGTACTTCGGTTTTCGTATAGTTAATTTTTATCATTTTGAATTGGATGTCTTGTGGAAAGTATAGCGATATTTAATCCCAATTTTAAATTTAATGTTGTACAGATAAAAATTAATTTATTATTATATTTTTTGTATTATTTGTTTTCCTAAAAATGTCAACAGTCTTCAAATGATCTTTACTGCACTCCCGCCAATCTTGGATTTGGATCATTTATGCAAACTAAGAACATTTATTCTACGTAAATCTACGCTCACAGGATGATGATGCGCTCTGCGAACTTCAACGTTTCACTGAGAAGCAAAGACCTATTCCATCAATTTACTGTCGACATGTATTCCAAGATTGAATCGGAAAGGGTGTTGAACATATGACTGAATCAGAGGACTCTGAGAGTGGAACAGTATGCACATTTGAGAAATGTGTTGATGAACGATGGAAATGTTGCTATATGAAAACTGAAGTACGCAGAAATTGCTGAACTCCCAAAAAGATATTCAAGCCAAAAGTTAAAGTTTATGCATTTGTAAATTTATACGTTGCATAAATTATAAAATTTAAATATTGCTATGGTTTCCAAAGAACACCCTAAAAAAGCAGAAACAAACAAAAAAAATTGCATAAAAGATCAACAAAATTATAACAGTCTTTTTTAATTTACAGCTCCCAATATGTAAGAAAAGCAGTCGTATTAGAAGCCAGCATTGTGAAGGGTTAGAGAATAGGATTCATTAACAAATTATGTTTAAATCCAAGACTGCCTTTTATGCATAGCAATATTTAATTTTGATAATTTATGCAACGTATAAATTTACAAATGCATAACCTTTAACTTTTGGCTTGAATATCTTTTTGGGAGTTCAGCGATTTCTGTGTACTTCAGTTTTCGCACACAACATTTCCATAATTCTTCAACGCATCTCTCAAATGTGCATACTGTTCCACTCTCCGAGTCCTTTTATTCAGTCGTATGTACAGCACCCTTTCCGATTCAATCTTGGAATTCATGTCGACAGTAAATTGTTGGTAAAACGTTGTAACGTTAACTTCTCAGTAAAACGTTGAAATTCGAAGAGTGCATCATCATCCTGTGTTCTTTGTTTGCATAATTGATCCAAATCCAAGATTGGCAGGAGTGCAGTAAAGACCATTTGAAGACTGTTGACATTTTAAAGAAAATAATAATACAAAAATATAATAATAAATTAATTTTAAAATGTTCTACATTAAATTTAAAATTGGAATTAAATATTGCTATACTTTCCATAAAATATACAAACCAAAATGATAAAAATTAACTATACGAAAACCGAAGTTCTATACAGAAACAGACAAAAGATTGCATAAATGAAAGAAACCAAAAATTGCATAAAAGATCAAAATTAAATATCGCTTAACTTTAAAAAAGATATCCCAATAATCCAAACTAAAAGTTAATATGCTTTAAAAATGATAATCCAAACTATCGTACTCTAAAAAAGAACAATCACAAAGTATTGCACAACCGTGATCCATTTCCAAGAATGGAGAATGTACAGTAAATTAAAGATACTTATATTATAGATTATGATAATCGGAACTAAAAGTTAAGATGTTTTGAAAAAATTAAAATCCAAATTATCGTACTCTAAAAAAGAAACAATAACAAACAACGTATTGCATAACCGTGATCCAGTTCCAAAAATGGAGGAAGGACAATAAAAAGATACTTATATTATAGATTATGATAATCCAAACTAAAAGTTGACGCTAACTAAAAGTTAATATGCTTTTTAAAAAGCTATAAATTTTTATAAAGGATATCCAGTAGGGTGGTGCGAAAAACACAAATTTCGGAAATTGAAAACGCCTATGGTGGGAATAGTTGGGGACTACCCCATGCTTATTAATAATACAAAATATGAGCTAAATCATTTATTATCTTCAGGTGCCAAAATCAGTTTGAAATTTCGAAATTTTGCCAATTTTTTCACAAAAATAATAATAACGCATTTAAAAAAATTCAATGCATCTTATTTAAAGCCATGGGTGGGTGAAATGAACTTCCCTGCGTGTAAAAAAAGTGTTGCACTTAACATTATCCAGGCAAAATATAAAATTTCCCCTTTTTTTAGAGCGCTATCACACGCGTCTCCACTCCTTTCAATAGACTCATCATTGCGACCACGCGTTTACATGGGCGCCTTCCCTTGCAGCTCTTCGCTGCTTTTGCATTATGAAAAAAACCCAGAACTCAGCACGAGGAGGTAGCTGCATATCGAGTTCCACCCCCCACCTTTAAAAATTTCAATTTAAGTTACTAGCTTACCCTAAAAAATTAAATTGAAGTTACTGGCAAGGGATTTTGCATAAAAGTGGTTGTTATTGGCTTTTGGTTTCAAATCTGGGTAAAGCAAGTCTAGAAGCAATTCTTGATCGAATAAATCCATCTCGTGCCTCTGTACCACATACTGAACTATATGCTTCAGTTACTAGTTTAACGCAACATTCTACTGTTTGTGAATGGCATGGAAAGTTAAAAGTGCTACTATTGTTTGGTTAGAATGTCTAGAATCATGGACTTGAGTTGATCATCAGAAAGAGATACTGTAAGTGGTGGATCTATTAGGAAATCTGATTGTCATTCAATTAGATTTATGTAATCGTCTACTTCGAAGTTTAACTTGGGAATAATACACTCTCGAATATTCTCTTTTCAACTTTATTTTTTTTTCGTCTTAATTTTAAATTCTTCTTTGGCTCAATTCTCTGACATGTTTTCGATCATCAGCTTACATTGCCAAAATAATATTTTCTGAATGGGCATAATAAGCATTTCTTTGCAAAGTTATATCTACTACAATTTTTAAATCCTCAGGCAAAAATCTCGATTTATTAAAATATTGTAAAAATGAAGACTCCCGTACCGACATGATGACTGACTTTAAATTGTAAATCACACATATGAGTGTACCTTCACAACATATTTAGTTAATATTTTCAAGTTAGGGTTTGATCTTCTGTTGAAAGATATAACCTTAAAATTCTATTTGTCGTTGTCAATCATCTGAAATGATTCAATTTTCCTGGATCTTTTTGTGACAAGCTTAATGTAATATATTTATTTGATATCCCTGCGCACATTTCGTAAAGGTATCGTTGATCAGTGCTAAGATCCTCTAGAACAATATCTAGAAAAGTTACTTCTATCTTTTCAAAGTTTGTTAAAGGCAATTTTTCACAAGATTCTAAAATGTTTCCAATTTCTCCGCTATATACTTTTGGTCCAGTGGTTTTCCCTTCTAAAGGTTGCAAAAAATGATGTAAAGTTAGCTGGGTAGCTCATTTGTATGTAATAAAACAAATAAACCAATTCACAGGACGTCATAAAAATAGCTCGATATGTCGAATGACTCCATTTTTCAAACCTGTATTTACCAATGTACCATCACAACCAACCGCTTGCATCTTAGAAATATCGATATTTTGCTCCAAAAATTTTCCTCGTTGCATTTCTTAGCTGCTGTTCTATTTACATTGGGATTTTCCTCGTTGTGTTTCTTAACTGCTGCTCTATGTACATTGGGATTTTCATTGTTGTATTCCTTAACTGCTGCTCTATGTACATTGGGATTTCATCGTTGTATTCCTTAACTGCTGCTCTATGCACATCGGGATTTTTTTCAGTATATTTTTTAACGGACTCCTTATTTTTTTCTTTTTATTCTATCGATGAATCTAGTGGGACGCTTTTTTCCTATTTTTACCTCATTGGATGGAGTAACTTTGGAACTGTTGTCCGAGTCAGGAGGAGAATTCAGATCATCATCAGGCACAACAGAAAGATACTGGTTTTTAGGAAGAGCAATGTAAGATACATCAGTAACAGGAAATTCGTTATCGGTTTTGTCATTGGCAGAATGCTGGACGACAACACTTGCAGGGCTGGTTACATCTAGTGATGTAAGGATAGGGCAAGCGACAGCGGGCGGTTGTTGAGGAGGAAAAACATATCGAGGTATGAGCGGTTCAAAATGTGATGACATCATGGAGCCAGAACACTTAAAACGCAGTATGGGCCTTGCCGGAATAGGCTACCACGTCGGAAGTTAGAATCAGTTGGGAATGTGTCCAGCTCAGCGACAAAATGTAATAGAAAATGGCAAAACAGTTATAAAATCTGAGACGACTGCAATGTTCCGATACTTAATTGAAAATGAAAGAATATACCTCAACTGTGGAAAAAAAATTAAACGTACCAATGAAATCAAAGAAAACAATAAAAAACCGCAATAAAATCAAAGGATAACTTAAAATTTAAAAAAATGAAATCAAAGGACAGTTTAAAATTAAAAGAACAAATGAAATCAAAAGACAGTTTAGCGGATATTAAAATATCTTTCTAGAATATTCAAAATGAAAATTTACAGTTTTCGCTTGCCAAGGTTGTCAGAAAAACCTTATAACCGTAAATACCGATAGGTTGCCTTATCACGCCACAACTCGCTACTAAAAGTGCGTCAAATATTTAAAGAAAGTTGGTCGAAATATGCATATTCCGCCAAGAAGTTACCCATGTCGTGATATTTTGCAGGAAGTAAATAAATCATTAAAACCTAACTCCTAAACAATATTTCTGTAATAGAAAATATATCTAAACCCATAAATGTAAACTGAAACAAAATTTCGGTCCCTGAAAAATTGCAGAATTCGGAAAAACATTTACTGTCAAACGTGTTGCATTTCGACTTCCCGAATATAATATTCTGAAATAGAACAATTCGACAAAAAACTTTTTAACAATATAGAGACGTAAATATTTATAAATATTTGATTGATGAAGAAAGAATATTTAAAACATTTAATTTTATGTAACTTAAATTTTGTATAATACTTGGAAATGCTCAAATATGTCAACTCAAATACGCAAATATAGAATTCTAAATCAAATTAAAAAATTAAGCATTAAGATCGGGAAAAAATTTTACTGTTCAAGCGTTTAATTTCGATTTCCTGATTATAGGATTCTGAAATATAACAATTCAACAAAAGACTTTTTTGAACAGTAGAGACGTAAATATTTATAAATATTTGATTGATGAAGAAAGAATATTTAAAACAGTTAATTTTACACATAACTTACATTTTGTGTAATAGTACTTGGAAATGCTGAAATATGTCCACTCAAATACGCAAACATCGAATTCTAAATGAAATTAAAAAATTAAACATTAATTCTAAGGTTGCCAGATACCGAGTAGCAAAATTACGCTTTTATGATAAATGAGTTTATCGTTTTGGCCTTTCGTGTTCCATTATAAAATTTAAGTAAACGCAAAATTAAATGCTCTACATATTCTTTCTTCACGAATAAAATATTTATAAGTTATTTATATCATAGGAAGTAATAAAAAGTCGTTTCAAACATAAATTTTAAAATTTAATTTGTTTAAAAAAATAGTTTTTCGATCAACGCTGGTTAAGCAATAAGAGCTACGTACAGCAATCGTTTTATACTCAATGATGCTTGAATTTATCGTTTGGGCTTTTCGTATTTCATTACAAAATGTAAGTTATGAAAAATTAAATGCTTTAAATATTCTTTCTTCATCAATCAAATATTTATAAATATTGGTTCAGATATGAATATTATAATTTAATTTGTTTAAAAAAATTGTTTTTCGATCAACACTGATAAAGCAATCTGAGCTGCGTATAGCAATCGTTTTATTCTCAATGTTATTTCTATGGCGATTTCGAATTGCTTTTGGCTTAGTCCTTTGGTCAATTTTAGGCATCTTAGGAGTCGAATTTTTAAAAATCTTTTCTTAGTGCGCCCCTACGATATAAGAAGAATCACCCTGCAAAATTTCAGCTTCCTTGGACTTGTAGTTCTTGAGATACAGTGATGAGTCAGTGAGGTAAGTGGTATTTGACTTTTATATGTATAAATTCAAAAGTTTCGCATGCCTCGTGCAAGACTGCCACGAGTCAAAAAATACTGGCAGAACAACTACGAATGCTAAACTTTTCCCTGTTAAGTTCGGCATTTTTACGATTGGTTACGGAAAATAAATCGAACAAAAAGTGAGACTTGCGCTTTGTCATTATTTAAATTTTTCTTAGAGAATTTCTGCTTCTTAAATTCTCTGAATATATAGATCTTTAGGATACATTTATAAAACAACTTTTAATGTATTCACCGTCTGTGTATGGTTTGCCTATATTAGTAATCTCTTGACTAACAATAAAACTTGCAATATTAACATTGTTTGAAGATTCCAACCAATAATTAAATACGTAACATGATTTTTATTGACTCTTTTGAAGTTCTTCAACTGCTCTCTTCCTCGCATCACAGGCGGGATATTTATTGTCAGCATTCAGTCGAAATCGATTCGTAGCAGAGCTGCACTCAAGTAGCTGAAGAGACACACTCAAGTAGCTGAAGAGCCACACTCAAGTAGCTGAAGAGCCACACTCAAGTAGCTGAAGAGCCACACTCAAGTAGCTGAACAGCCGCACTCAAGTAGATGAAGAGCCACTTGCGGCTCCAGAGCTGCGGTTTGCCGACCATTGCTCTAAGGGAAAAATCCTAGGACAAAACCGCGTAATTTTGAACCACGGTAAGATGACGAGGCAACACCTGAGTCGGCACCCCCACTCTCCAAACTTCCACACCAACCCAACTTGAGAATTTTCGCAACGACGGATTTAAGGTGCACCAGCCGTCTCTACACCATACGCTTACAAACAACCAAGTACTGACCCGGTAATTGGTAATTTTTTATTAACGTCGTACTAGAGCAACACAACGGGCTATTAACGACGGTCCGGGATCAATCCCTTAAAGGAAAGATCCGAGAACAACACCTCGTAATTTTGAACCACGGTCAGGTGACGAAACAACACATGAGCTGTCACCCCACTCTCCAAACTTCTACACCAACCCAACGTGAGAATTTTCGGCCTCGACAGATTTAAGGTGCGTCAGCCGTCGCTACACCTACGCTTAGAAACATCAATGACCGTACCCAGATACGAACCAGGAACCTTTCGATCTAGAAGCCAACATCTTAACCACCAGTCCGGTTGGTCTTTCGTATTGTACTCGGTTCTTTCCCTCAAAGATCGTCGTCAATAACCCGTTGTGTTGCTCTAGTACCACGTTAACTAAAAATTGCCAATTTTCGGCACAAGTTTTGATGGTGTACCCCTAACGGCACTATTTCACCAGAGATTGAAGTCCGTCTGGCATTTTGAAACCGATGTTAACTCTTTTGCCTCTACCCCGAACTGTCCACGACGAAATCTCCTTATAAAATGATCAAATCTGATAGTCTAACTCCTGAGACGTTCTCCGACACGCTGGCCAGTTTGATGTTCCAAAAGGCTGTCCAATCTGCATCAAGATCTACGTTGCATACAAAGCAAAAATAGTTCCTCAAGTAGATTGGCAAAACTGTTATTTTTGGTAATGGAAATTATAATTAACTAAAGCAACACAACGCCCTATTGACGACGGTTCGGGATCAATCCCTTAATGGAAAGATCTGAGGACGTCACCACGTAATTTGAACCACGGTCAGATGACCAGGCAACATATGAGGTGGCACCTCAATCTTCAAACTTTCACACCAACCCAATGTAAGAACTTTCGGCCACGACTGTTAGTATTGGGAGTAACGGTTATTTCAACTTATGGTTCTGTCAATTTTTTGAATTTTGTAATTTTTGTGGGTTTGATAGTTACTTGATACGCGAAGGGTTTTCCTGTAGAGCTAAATATAGAAGGAGCTAGTGTTTTAGTAACATATTTCGTGACGTTATGACGTGATAACTTACCACGTTACTCAAATGAAATTTTAACATGCAACTAATACTAAATATTAGCTTCCAGCATTGACAAAACAAATTCTTATCCGGAAGCATTTTTATTTCTCCAGTGTTTGTATGTATTTTCACTGACACAACAGTCATAGAGTTAATAAGGTTCTAGAGAGATGACATTTGAATATAGTCGTTTTGAACGAGTTTGTTAAATTAATGGTCAGATTTGTTGGATTTTCAGAATGTATGTTCATATTCAGAACTAGTCTATAATCAAATTTTCTTTGACTGACTTTGTTATTGACGAGCAGATCAATCGATATCACATTCCATTTTATTTATATGTGTGTGCTTTGGATTTTTGTTATTCTGAGAGTAGTTTTTCTCAGTTGTGAAGTTCTAGTCACTTAGGTATTTGTTAAGCCGATCAGGTTGTCAAATTATGTTATGTTTGTAATAAATTTGCTTTCTATTTTTAAATAGTATTGATTTATTCCATTTGATATATACAAACACCAACAGGGTTATGGATCCATTCCCAACCCGATTGCAATATTGCATAAATTGATTAAATTTGCATCAAACTCGTTATCTAATCTTTGACCGAAAATGACTGAATTTAACTCGGATTCTATCTCCTCAATTTCCTTCCCTAAACTTGGCAATTTCAATAATGCCGCGTGGAAGATTGATATGAAAGTGATCCTTATGGACTGAAGAAGCTGGGAATTTATAACTGGAGAAGCCAAGGCCATATCTTGATGCTGCATCTGAAAGAGAAAAGCGATCTTACGATTCACGCAAGTAAAGAGCCTGCACCACCATCAATCAAGGCACCGAAAGTGAGTTTCACACCCTAATTGCAGACACCGAAGACGGTAAAACTGCTTGAGAAACACTCAATAGCATTTCTTTCAACACTCAATAAATATTCAGTCAATAGCATTTGAATAAATGCACCAGCGCGCTTGTCTGTCGACAAACCCAGGCCTGTTTATTGTAAACATTACCAATTTGTTGACCCGAATGAAACTACGCCTAATCCTGATTGGCCAATGCACCCGTGATGGACAGTTCATCTTTCGAAAGCGCATAACATTTTGAGTCGATATCATCTCGTTTTCTTCTGTCATAACAAGAGAAAAAAGTCGTATCGATCTTCCCCAATAAAAAATCCTTGATCGCAAATACGATAGCAATAATTTTTTGTGTTTAAAATTTTCCAGAATTATCAACAATAAGTACTAACAAAGACATGAGGTATCAACAGAATTTGGGCCCTGTGTGTCTACCACGAAAACTCCCGCCATAAAGGTGGCGGTTGCTATAAGTACAAGGCTCATATGTCTTACGTTGAATGTGAGTACAGTAGTGGGGAAGAACAATTTAAATAACAGTTCGTTTGGAAAAAACAAGAACGGAAAATCACAGTACTTTCCATCACTACTTCTGACCAACTTACATACACTACCCTACGATAATAGACCGGACGCCAGCGGATTTGCATAAAATCCGACTACTTGTTTTGGGGTTTTTTGTGGTATGGCCTGGGACCTCTGCATGTTGTTCGTGGTAAATTGAACGCCGACGCTTACATGAACATTTTGGACAATCAGGTTCTTCCTACGCTCTGGCAATTTTATGGAATGGAGGAATGTTACTTCCAGGACGACAACGTTTTATGTCATGTTGCAGCCTCTGTCAAGAAGTGGTATCAAGATATGAATGGAAAACGTCTTCCCTGGCCTGCTGAGAGTCCCTACCTAAACCCCGTATAACATTTGTGGGACGAATTAGAGCGATACTTACGGGTCAGGGAACCACGTCTGAAATCTACAGCTGAACTGGCGACATTCTTGTAGCAAGAATTGACACAAATGCCCATAGCTGTGTATCAAAAGCTTGTTGAAAGTATGCCCAGAAGGGTTGCTATTGTAATTGCAGCACGTGGGGGACCATCCTCCTATTAAAGCATGTATTCTTTCTCTTATACCATCACATCTTGCTGTCCGGTTCATTATTGTAGGGTAGTGTATATGCCGTCATCGCCACGCTTCCTTTGGATGTTTAAAAAAAAATTCACGCATCTTTTTGAAATTGTTATCGTGTGTTGGTCACTTTCTGAAAACGGGACATTTTGGCGTCCCGAAGCTGTGTTTGGGGACAACGGGACAGCCTACCTAAAAACGGGACGTATGGTCTCATTACATATGACTCAAACATAAGATTAAATGAAAAAGGAATTGTGACGTGCGACAAATTATTTTAATTTTTAATCTCTTCAGTACAGACGAAACAAAGTTCATTGATTGCAAAAATCGAAAATTCTATTTTAAGACTTTCTAAAAAGAAAATCAATATTTTCAATGAATGTTTGAAACAGCAACGTTGCATAATAATAGCTTCAACTCGTAACGTAAACATCTTCGGACATTCTGTCATTTTAAGACAAAAACTTTCAACTTTTGAAAAATCGCAGTTATAATGTTTTATAAGCATGCTATTATTTATTCTTTAGGTCAACAAAATTTTATTTATAGTTTGCTTAACTCCAACTGGCATATTGTTTTAAATGGTTTATTTGGGGCAGTATTTTTTACATCAGATATCCATTATGTAAATGGAAACTACGTAAATATTTAGAATGATGGATGCTGTTTCTTGACTATTGAGTGTCGCTTTAAATATAAACAGTAATGTAATTATAAACTTGGAAAACAAATGTAAGTATTGCTGATTTTAATTTATTGCAATGGAAAAGTTAGTCAAGCAATGAAAGATCTCTGAATTACAGCTTATGGTTACACGTCTTATTTTAACGTAAAGATGGTAATGCCAAAATAACTTTAAATTAGCATTACCATCTTTTTAAAGTAAGATATTACCTTCTTATTTAGAAAGGTTTTGCATTCCACAAATTATTATGTATTGAATGAATGGGTTTCGGTGAAAGTTGATAGAAATATATACAAAACGTTTAGAAATAAATCCTTCTTTTGCAATACTTTGCACAAAATTAATATATTGTTAAAAATCTAACTCTTACATAATTTATTTTCAACACACATAGAACATTGTAACATATAAATGTCTTGTTTCAATCCATGTTTTGTTTAGAAATTCAAAAAATAATCTAAAGCTTAAAACCTTACAGTTATAACATATACATGTGATGCCAATACATAATTTCGAACATAAATAGGTACAAAAATTTCAATCTTAAAAATCTGTAATCTTGCTATAAATGTAACTTTTTATTTGTCAAGAGGATGTCGCTTCTCTGAATTCAGTACATTAAGGAATGAAATGGAAATTTTCAAATATTTTGACGGAACGGGACATTTAAAAACTCTACAAATTGAATCTTTAAAACTGTTATTCGTCATCTAAGAAAGTTAGTGGTGAATGACAATAGACAAATGAGTAATTACTTCATAGTTTTAAATATATTTCAGAAATGTAAGAGAAAAGCAACCAGTGCCATAAAAAAATTTTTATAGCATCCCAACAAAAAATCTTGCTGTTTTCTTTGAAAAGCAAAATGCTGTAAATTGTAAAAAGTATTACACAACGTGATTTAACAAATTTCATCAACTTGTATGAGATTTGCTTCAAAGAAATATCCCAATATATTTTCGTTTATCTAATTTTCAAAAAACAAGCAAGTAGAAGCTTCTTATTTGCTTGGAAAGTTCGATTTATTCTGTTGAAAAGTTCTGTTTCATTGAAAAATTGATCACACAGTCCTGATATATTCTTCTAATGTATTGAGATGTTTATACTACATATCATCTTTGAACACCAGGCGGCTGATCATATTTGAATTCCCAGATGAGCGAAACAATCAATAGGATACCAGAAAAAGCATTACAAAACTTTTAATGAATCGTGAAACCGTAAAATGATGAACAATTCGAATAATCTTAGTAATGCATTGCATCGACTATTGGAGTCGATATTCAATGGCATGGCCAGCACTTTCCTCGTGAGCACGTGAGTAAGCAAAAGATTGATTGCCTTCAGAAGTCTTTAAATTAGATCACATCTTAACGATTTCTTTGAGATGAGATTCACTTTCGTTTATAAAAAAACGTTTTTTAGAAAAACACCAATAACAGTAGTATTACACTGCTAACAACTGGCTCACTTGCAAAACCTGCTAACAACTGGCTCACTTGTATGTCTTGCTAACAACTGGCTCACTTGAAAAACCTGCTAACAACTGGCTCACTTGAAAACCCTGCTAACAACTGGCTCACTCGCTTGACATGTTAGTGCCT